>LS596849.1:9396-82786 GCA_900490775.1 Pristionchus maxplancki
CCGTTCTTGATTGTTTATCACACCTTATCATCTATCCATCTATCCGTTCCGCCGTTACTCATAGTTTCCTCTGCTCGCTCTTACCCCTCATCCATTAGCGTTCTCTCTAGTTCACTGCCCTTTTCACCCCTAGGAAGCTCTCCCAATTCCCTCGCTGTCTACTATTTTCCCTTACTGTCTGTGCTCTCTCATCTCTTATATAAGCCTGAGATTCCGTTGCTTTCTTTACTGTCGAACCAACCCCCGTATTCCTCTTGTGCCTTTGCTTGTGCTGTTTCGGAAAGCCTCTTCCGATTACAGACACGAGCTTAGGCATTGAGAGATACGTGGGTTCGACCATCGCAAACCTTGTTGATTGGCCCCGTTGGCCCACTGCGATAAATTGTGCTAAGTAAGCAGAACCTGTACCGAGTTCACCCACAACTGAACCACCGGAACTCGCAGAGTTCTGTACAGTATTCCTGAAAAAAATGTATAAGTTGCAACCAGAATCACACCTATTCGGACGGGTGCAGAAAGGCCTATGAGACAGGCCTCCAGGCTTCTAGGGTAGGTTTATCTTTCGCAAGCAATCTACCAAGTTACCACCCCTTGGGGTTCAAGGGCTTGGTTGGATTGGGCGGGGATTGAACCCTTCCAGGTCAACCAAGCCCTTCAAGCATTTCGATAGATGTGGAACAAAACTTGATAAAAGACAAATCACACACGTTATCTCGATATCTCTGTTTCATTATGTAGCACACGTGTCCTTTGCATTTACGCATTCCGCCCATTTCTGCAACTTTTCAGTCTTAGCATTTTGTAGAATTGAGAGAGTATCTCCCCAGTTTCCGAAATTGAACCCTTTCAATTCTTTTAATTCTCACCTGTATCTTCTCATACATATGAAATCCGATTGTCATGGAATAAAACAAAATAGAATTTATTCCCACCAGAAGGTGAAGCGCAGTCAATTAACCCCGTTGTTCTCGTATCGAGCGGTCGATCCGATTCCTTCGGGTACAGAGTTGGCGTTGTACAGTTGGTGGTATTCTGAATCATTTCATGGCTCTTGAATGGAACATGATAGGGAAATGAACGCCTCACGTAAGCACAGGCGCACATTTCGTCAATGTAAGAGTCGAGGATTTGAAAAGAGACGCAGATTCCAGCTGGGAAAGTGCCGCCAATCGTTCTTGCGAAAATGTCAAACTATAATGCGACATTAATGATGAATTTTTTGCACGGTGCAGTTTTGCTCATTTTTATAACGTTATTGCTGCTAACTCGTTCCAATGGAGTGGCATAACCATCCTGACATCTGTAGTCCTGGCTTGACCCTGCTCCTCCGGCTTCCGGAGACTGAAAATTGTTTCTCTTCTCCCATGGATTCTTTTGAGTTCCTACGATGAGCAATGGATTGCAATTTGTTCTCGTAATCTCACTGACTCTGCCATTGCGCCAGGTGATGCAGTAGTTGGATTTGCATCTTTCACCGTTGTCCGGATTCCCGTCGCTTCCCAGAAACTCGTATCGACACGTGACGATAGGAAGGTCGATGACGTTTATGGAAGAATCGGAGTTGCAACGATCAGTCTCACTGTAGGTAGAATGAGTATCAAAGATTTTATTAGATTAGATTGTTAAGAATCAGTCTATTAAATTTAAGCGCTCGTCACGCAGACTAGATAGACATTATAAAGCTTAGAATATTGCGGCGGTCAATTAAAACATCGCAAAACCCACCAGACACACAACACCCAGCCTTGGTAGTTCCGTCGACAACCCATATTAAGCGAAGCAAGTGGATGTTCTAGACAGCCCTGTATTAAAATGTTTTCGATGTGTGATATAACATTGTTCAAACCATTAGAACAGCGGTTTGATTCGGTTCAAAGGCCGAATTAACGATACTATACTCGATGCGATAGCAATAACTGCCAGTACATGTATTATTAGACCTGAATGAAAGAGAAATGATAAAAATTATGAGAAAACGATTAGGATCTCACTCAAGAACAACAGGAATTATCGGTGAATCGAGGTAATCGAGACATTCCGGAGCAAAAACAACGACAATCAGTGAAAATACGAGAGAAACTTGCATTAACCGTGGCAAAATGTTGACTTCTCTGAGCTAAAGAGGTTGAAAACAGGTGAATATGTGTTCCGTTAACCGGAAAGAAATAGTTCAGCTGCTCACGTTTATGTCACTTTTGCTGATAAAAGATTTGCTCATATGAGCGCTTTATCAGAGACTCTGAGAGAATTTAGATAGGGCAACGATTTTTTAACTATGCTCAAAAAATGTCCCTAGGGGTACTTTTTGACGAAGAGTTCGAAAATCGACCTTAAAAATCGACCTGTTCGCCGTTGTTTTTACCCCTGTGTACATTTTTTTTCAAGAGGATCTCTTTTGGGGCAAGTTGTTTCGTGGCTCGTCGAAAGAGCAACCTCGCTTTTTCAGCTTTTTCGGATTTTGAACACGAACAACTTTTAAATTTGCATTTGCCAAGTGCAGTTTTTCACTAAAAACATCTAATATGGGCCCTAACAATATTTTCTGAGTCTCAGTATCACGTGTTCTGATAGCTCCACGAGCCTCTTGTAATAATACGCGAATACATTGAATAATAACATTAATTTATGCATAATTATGACCAACAAGGATCAGAGGAATCTGAATGAATGAGGCTAAATCCGGGATCGAGAAGGAAAGCAGATGATAATAAGTTAATATTGTACAGGGATAGTCAAATAAGGTGTAGGTGTGTGTAAATAAGGTCTCAATTACATGGCGATTTCACAGTGATGCCCATGGAGCCGTTCCTTCTGAAAATGGGACCATCTTCGTAAGATCGCGCAGCGGATGTGTCTCATTGAATTCCATCAAATGCGTACCTTGATGATCATCGAGCGCCATTTTTACTCCGATGCGGTATTTGAATTGCATTGAACTCATCCGAAATGCAGAAACTTCGTCCGAACTGCACCTGAGATATGAAATATGAAAAAAAGGCAATGAGCCGTGATTGGGTTTCGTCAGTGGTTTCTCAATTTGAATGTTAAAATTTAATGATTTTCTATCGTTTTGCAGTCAAAGATCAATTGGAGAGGCGACAGCACTAACCTAGGGAACGATGAAACATAAACACGCTTCACTTGCACAATTGTTAGTCGAAAATGGAATTTATTTATTTTGCAGCAGCTAGAGATCATAGATAAATTGGAGAGGCGACATCACTAACCTAGAGGAACGATGAAACATAACTTAGGGGAACGACGTATGATTTCTGTGCTGCTCAATCAATAAGTTAGTACTCCTAATTACTTGCATTTTTATTCATTTGCATATACTATTGTTGCAAATATCACTTAAACGCAACTTATTTAATTATACAGATAATTTTTCTATAAATTAAAGCACGATTGAGGGAGGAAAACGAACCGTGACTGTGTTGGTAATCTCCGATATCCGATAACGACAAAACAATCGATTCCATCGACTTTATTCTCAGCTTCCCATTGTCCTACGAGTTGTCATCATATTCTAGCGATAAGCCTCTGTTTTGGTCCTGAAAGTTATCGTAATCAACTGAAATAGTGTTGTCAGCCATTGTGAAACGTATTCGTTTCGTAAACGCTTACTTCTATTCAAAAAGTTGTGCGAGAGAGACTATTTCAAGACTACTACTATCAATTGTAAATTATCAATGTGAACACTCACTTCACATTTCCTAATTCCGCCTCCGATAAAGTGTCGTGTCAAATCGTTTGAGCTAGAGGTGATTGTGAATCCACGACTCCCTCCAGTTGATCAGCCTGAAATGAGTGCAGGAATGATAAGAACATATATAAATAGGAGAAAATTAACATCAATAAAGCAAAATTGAAGTGCGATTTGCAACGGCGAAAGTATAATTTTCGGCAGATAAAAGAGTCATGTGCGAACAGTTCGGCCATACCTAGAGACCACAACGTCATTCACCAAAGTAATCTAGGAGCCTGATTTTCTTGCCTAATGTGTAGCTCTAACACTGAATAAGACTATTCTTTTTACCGTTTGGCAAAATCTCATCTCTAGGCCGAGTTATGGATCAAAAACCACGCTCGCGGAGCACAGCGGGGAAAGGGTAGAACCCAGGACGAGGCAAAAGTGGGCGGAGCCTTTTTCTAGCCATTGCGCACAATTAAAAGGCCATAGCTTCCGCCAGTCGAGCTGTGAGCTGTGCGACGGATGGAGAGGGGAGCGAGGTGAGGCCGCTCCTGCGCGCACGCTAGTCACGCCGGGTTAGAGACAGCGGGGGGAGGCGGGGGAGGGAGACGAGAGAGTGAGCTAGGTGTGGAGAGTGAGAGAGGGACCGCGCGCTGCTAACGAGAGTAGCGGCGAAAAACTTTAAACGCGATAAACTATTTAGTTTGACGTCCAATCTTTGATCTTTCTGTTCCAATAATCCTCAAAAAATAGAGGGAACAACTTGCGAGAGACGCATCTGTGTCCGATACCTAGAAACTGGTAAAACGCCTATTGTGAGACTCGTTTTGATGATGTTGACCTACTCAAAATTGTCCGATCAAGATGCGTCTTAGGCCATTTGTGAAAAACCGGTATAGCTACGGAATCTTCTTTAACGCATCAAGATCGGTTGAGAATTAAAATAGTTTAGCCCCTGCGCAGGTTTTGATCGTTTTCCCGTCCCCACCAAGTGGGCGGAGCCTGCGGTCTCTAGCCATACCTATGTTCATTGGTCGTCTCCCTACTGCTCACATGTTACAATTAATTAATTATTATCATAATCCATAAACTAGCGGCTAAAACAAATGAATCCCTCGCTAGGGGAGTAGAGAGCCGGCTCTTCCGCGCGGGTACCAAGCGCGGCGATTCAAATGCCAGTTGACAAGTGTGATCCTAGAGTACGGTAGTTCAGTCTGGCGAACATATGAAACGGCAAAGATAAAGGAACGTAAAATGTCTCCATTACGTATGAAGTGCTTTTTCGTAGTGTTTTCGTAAGCTAGCATCGATTAGACAAAAATCACTCGCCTGCTAGTAATTCATTAGTCAGACTGCGATGAAATGCCTCACGTCGTTTGCGCTAGAGCTGATTGTGAATTCGCCCTCCCTTGAATTCTCCCTCGCCCTCCCTCCCTGTTATGATAATAGGAACAAAAAGCTGATAAATACGAGAATATGCGCAGCAATATAGAGAACGCGGGTCTAAAAATCCTCAAACAGCGGGATTAGTTCAGTCTGAGCGGAGATTGTTGAAATTAGATTATAGAGCCAGGTGAGATCTAGTCGGTGAACCCTATGTAACATAGGCTATGTTCTTTCGTCTCATCCCTTCACTTTATAGGATAATTATTATTATTTAGGATCATAATCAATGATTAATTCAACGTTTCCTTCCTTCCCTAGAGGAGGAGAGGGTCGGCTCTTCCGTGTGGGTACCAAGCGCGCGCGATTCAAATGGCAGTTGACCAGTGTGATCCTCACCTAGAGTACGGTAGTCACGTCCGTGAATTTAAAGGATTCACTTTTTCTTGAAAGAAAAATCGAAAAACTTCGAAAAAAATCATGAAGAGAATAAAGAGAGAAAATTGAAAACACTCACGTATTTCATTAATCGGACCGCGGTAGAGTGTCGTCTTCAACAGTTTGTTGAGGAGAGGAGTGGTAGGCGCGCGTTTCCTAGTTGGGATACCTGACAGGACTTGTCATGAACATAACAGTTGACTAACGCGAAAATATTAGCAACAAACAAGAATACTTGATCCAGTCTAAGCTGCAATTATCAAAATTTCGGCAGATAAAAGCATCAGGTGTGATCAAATCGGCCATCCCTATGTTCCTTGGTCTCATCCTTTCACCTCATAGGGTAACAATAATTACTTATGACCATAATCAATCAATAATTCAATTCTTCCATCCCTAGAGAAGGAGAGGGTCGGCTCTTCCGTGTGAGCACCAAGCGCGCGCGATTCAAATGCCAGTTGACGAGTGTGATCCTTACTAGAGTACGGTAGTTGTTCCTTAAAATTAAAGTTAGCGATGCTTACTTTGACAAAGAGAGTGCAATGCCACAGGGAGAATACCGATGAAAAGATTCCGAAATGAATGGATTTATCAAGACCTTTTCGCAAGCAAAGGCATTCATTCTTCCTTTCCTCTCTTTCAGTTCGTTCTTCTCCTTCATAATCACCTTGCTCGCTGTCACAAGGAAAGGCCGCAATATTGAATGGTGTGCTGCCTGGCACAATACACACAAAACTACTCCTCTCTCCCCCTTCTCTGTTACTGTTCTGGAACCTCTTTGGAGGTCAAATCAGTCAGATGGTTTGGCTCTCAGAGGCATCTGTCCCTCTCCCATTCTGTCTTCCTTCCCTCTTCTCGTTTTTTTTGCCCGTCGTTCCTCCCTTTCATTCGGCCCATCTGTAATCTATCGAATGGCTAGGCCTTCTTTCTTGCCAGAGTGCACTGATTCTCATCGGTTTAATGGTCCTTCTCCCTTTTAAGTCGTCATTCCTCTCGATTCCATTCCAATCACTGCAATTAGTGTTCACCTCTGCCCTCGCGTATGTCTCAGCTCCTTCCCTCGCATTCCTTCTCTGTCCCCTCCTATTGACCACTCTAGGGGAGAACGGTCACAAGATCTTTCGGGAGAGGGAGGAGGTGGGGAGGGAGAGAGGGGGCGGAGGAGGGAACAGCGAGTGGAGATATGCCACCCCTTGACCCCACTGCCTGTGCAATGAGAGAGAGAGAGAGTCGAGATCGATCGATGGACCCAGGTATCCTTCTCCCTCTCCTCCCTTGGTTCTCCGTAAAAGAATAGGCCGTGTGAATCATGGTCTTCTTTCCTCTTCTTCCATTCATTTTGCTTTGGATGTTCCTCTCTTCTCTGTTTAGATTGACTGTTGCGAAAGTACACGCTCGCGTCTGTCGATTTTCCATGTTTACTCTATGAGTGTTGCGTCGATATTTTGAGAGCGCCGCTCAGTTGTGACCCGTCCCTCGACCCTTCTTCTTCTTCTTCTTCTCCTTCTTATCAAACCTTACCGTCCTCATCCACTTTCTTGTGAGTGTGTGTGACTGTGTATTTGCACTTCTTTCGTCTCCCATACGGTTTCTTCTCCGCTTTTTCTTCTCCTTCCCCTCTCCGTCGTCTCAAATGCACTTTTTCGAGAACCCCCTCCCCTCTGACACCGAATCCCCGCTTGCTACTTTTCTTTCCTGCCCGATTCAACTACTTCCGATAAGCAGAGGAGACCTCGCACTTCGCAGACTACGGTAGACCCTTAAGGGGCTTCGAGACCTCCTCGATCTCTCAGATTTCGTCACAGAAAGAGGCGACAAATTGACGCGCGGTGCGGTCCATTTCTGTCGCTTGTTTGCTTCGCTCTCACAGTGGAACCGCGCGACTCTTTCGGCTCGTGCCACTCCAAATCTCCCCTTCGTTCCCTTTCAATGCACTTTTAATTCGCGTTTGCCCATGCTGATTCACCTAGCAGTTCCCTCCTTCCCTCTCCTGCCACATTCCACAAGTGAAAGTTGCGCATCCTCCGTTCTCAGCGCCACTTCATTCCTTTCTCTGGATTTCACTCTTCCAGATCCTAATCCATCTCTTCCTTCTCCTTCCTATCTAGTTTCTCGAACTCCATCGGCCTTGACTATGCCCTCTGTGCCTTCCCCCAACCACCCCTCCCCCTCCATTCGCTGCCTTTTTTGCCCTGTACTCATGAACGCGTCAAGGCTCATTCGATCGCTTTATTGAGGGGGCAGAGAGGCGATTAAGAGTGCTCCTCCTCGGCCATTCCATTGGGAGAGGCGACCTCACACTGGGGCATCCACCCCCCACTCTCTCCTATCTCCACTCTGATCATATTCTGTCAGTGTTATTGGATCTCTGCTCGCCTAGCTGTTGATACAATTGTGTGACTCTCTCCCTCGGTTCTAAACGACGCGGCAGTTTAGACCAAGTTGGTGAGAGAGAAGGGAGCAGTTGTGTTCTTCTACCTCGTGCCCTCTCACTCATTCTCCCCCCGCCACAGTCCCATCCATTTTTCATGCCTCCTCACCCAGGTTATGCAGTGCGAGAGAGCAGGAGGAAGGGAGAGAGTCCTGCCCCTCGGACGGTTATATGGTCTGTGCCTGCTGCTTCTTTCTTCTTACTTTTGGCGCCGTTTTCTTCTTTCTCTCGGCGGAAATGGGAGGAAAAAAAGAAGAAAGAGATAGAGAGAGAGAGTGGTCAGCAGCTCTCACGAGACTGCCACCTCCCAGCGCCATTCACTTCACTTGCCCACTTCTGAGGAAGCAGCAACACCTTTTGACTCTTGTCTTTCCCTCTCCTATCCCCTCTAGATTCAGTCCATCGATATGACCCATCGCTTCATTAGTCCACTCCACTTGGAAAAGACCTTCACCCTCGGCTTTTTGTTTCTCCTTGTCGCCTCGGCTTTGATGTTACTAGTTCATTGGAGGGGAGGCGACACCTTAGATGTGACCTACTTCCTCCATTGAACGCACTACTCTCATTGCAAGAAGCCGATCGACCGATATGGTCAAAGCTGCCCTGTCGGCATGGTCTTGATCTTTACTCTACTCACATATTTTCATATGGAATAGTCATCATTATCGATTTGATCGGTCATACTTTCATATTTTCTCGTCCAGTTCCTTTCATGGACAGTAATTTGAGCGAATCCTTGAATTTCTCATGATTGTCTCTCTCTATTCTAATTGGTCTACTCCTATTTGACCTACCCCTCAGTATTCTTGCACTTATTCGCAATTAATTCTTCACATAGCAAGAAGCCTTTTTTTAATAAACATCTTTCCGACTCTACCACCCAGTATGAGGTCATTTTGAACAAGCAAGTCTAGTTGCGAAACCCATCAGATCCTTGTTTTCGTTGGATTTTCACTAATTAGCTGCTTGAGTTCTCGAGTTCTCACTAATTGGAATCCCGAGAAGTTTCATCTACACTTTCCTTCCCACCTGACTTTCAGTAGGATGTCGACCTATCAATCAGCGATTTACTCGTTGAATGATTGAATTATGCCCGTTCGTATTAGAGTCTTCATACTTTGATCGCATGATAGATTGGCTTCATGAAGTTCTCATCACATTCTTAATGCGGTGCTTCTCTCAGCATAATTCACATTCCAATCTCGGTTATTGCTGCTTTTCCTTCTCTTGTTTATCATCCACAAATCTCTCTCTCCGTTCCTCTTTCTTTTCTTCGTCTTCTTCTTTTGCTCATCGTATTTTTACTAGGCAGGGTCACTCTACTAACTCTCTCCCCCCTCCCTCTCTCTCTCTTTGCATTGTGCAATCATCTTTCACGCACAAACTGACTGCTACTACTACTCGCGACAATAACCTCCCCTCCCCCAAATCTTCTCCTTCCCGGCCCCCATGATCTCCTTCTCTCTTCCTATTCGCTCTGTTTCTTGCTCCAAGGAGGGAAATAGTGTGTCAAATGGAGAGGGCAGGCCATTATGGGCCCTCCCGATCGGGGGAGATGGCAATTTGCTAAGCTGATTCATCATCCTTCGTGCAGCCATTTGTCCATCTCCTCTTCTCCCTTCTCCAGATCCCATTCTCATCCCTCTCGTCTCGTCCATTCCCAATTCATTCATTTTGTTCTTCCTCCGGTCATCCTTCTCCTCCTCCTTCTCCATTCCCGCCCTACCTCACTCTGCCTGATGTAGATCCTACCGTAGTCCTCGCACGCATACGGTAGTCCACACGTGGTATCAGACCTCCCCCTCCTCTCACCTCTCCTCCTCCTCCTCCGCTCTCCTCCTCCCTTCTCAATTCGCCCTTCGCGCGGCGTTTTTTTTGCCACAATCCAAGTACAATTTCGTCCTTCTCCATTCAGTGGAGCGTTCGCGATTGAATGGCGTCTCTCTCTTCCTACCTCACACAATTTCGAATCACTTTGTCAGCGCTGCATTTCTTCCACGTTTCCAGTATAAAAATTACTATTTTTGATGATTCATACTGAAAATGCGCTCCACTATGCATCCTATCTGCTTACTTGCGCATCTCCGTTCTCTAGGGAATCTCCCAGTTGTTATCTCTCTCTCTATTTCCGATTGCACTCTTTACCCACTTGTTCTAATACTCGTTCAGAAACCGTCGTTCCTTCTCTTTGTTCGTGTGCGTCACTCGCTTACTGTACTCCGATTTCGAATATATTGATTGCTTTGCGTTGCTAATATGCCTTTAAAAACAATAATTTCAGAGTGAAGACCCACCTCGGAGCTTCTCGTCCTCATCAACAGAGGCCATGAAGCCGCCCCGCAACCATCCAATGCACCTCGGTGCTGAGGTATGACCTACCGCACCCTTAGGATCCATTACCGTAACCTCAGGACAACGGTAGAAAAGAGAAGAACCATCCCTGTTTCATCACTATGAAAAACTGTGTTTCGAAAAAAGTGTCTACCGTAGGCACAATGCATAGGCCACAAACTATAGTTCTTCTTTCATCACTCCGATGAAAAGTTTTGAAAACGCCGCGAGGGTTACTGTAGCTATTTCAAATATGACCGAGTGTCTTCAGATAAGATCGCACTTTAGATAAGGACTTTCTTGATCAGAACAACCTTCTCGAAACTAGAGTATAGTTCCGCGTTTACGTACCATTCATGCTGAGTACTTCCCCCGCGCGAAAGGGCAAACAAAAAGGTTAGGAAAAACTGTGTAGGCACATTTATAACACATAGATAGGCCTAGAACGTATTATCTGAATTCGGACTGAAATTTTGCTGAGCGATGCAAGAAAAGAGTGAAAAACAGAAAATTTTGGCAATCAGGTGCATTTGCAGGAGCCTGGCCCTTCACATGCCGGAGACGAGATAGGACCTGAACAGATGAGGGAGATCCAAGAGGCAGTCCAGGCCATTCCGCCCATGGGTGAGTATCCATCGATTGTGGGTTACGGTAGAATACTCGCTAGCTACAGTACCTGAATCTCACCTCGAAAATTGGAGAATTTTGGATGAATTTTGTGCAGATATTTAGTGGGTGAGTATTAGGTCCCCAGGACTTTAGCTGTTTCATTCCCTCTCGATTCCCCCACACACATGTCCATCTGTCCTTGCTTCGTACTTGGTCCCTCCCTCCTCCCGGCCTTCTCCCCTCCCTCCCTCTCTCTCGATTGCCCTATCCCCCTGCACTCTGCCCTTCCATGATCAGCCCCTCCGGCTCCTCTCCACTCCTCTCATTCTCACTGTTGCGAGAACCCATAACCGGGTCGAGTCTCTTCCTGCCCGTCATTCCAAACCGCTTCCATTTCTGTTGCGTGTCTCTCCCCTTTCTCTCTGGTGTCTCTCGAATCGCAATGGTCTCTCCTTCTTCGATCTCTCTTGTGGATCTGATCCGGTTTGCCCTTCGTTGTCCTCTTGTGCTGAACACTCGCGCGTGGGCTCAAGTTTCGAAATCTCTCTAAGTTCCGAGGGAGGGGGAGAAGGAAGAAGAAGAAGAAGAGGAGGGGAGATGGCAGTACCCCGTCGTGCCAGCCCCTTTTTTTCTTGCTTTGCTGTCTCTCTTTTACTCCTTTCGCTCCCTCTCTCTCTCTCCCTCTCTCGCGATTCTCGAGCGTCGGTCGGCGAGAAGAAGAGAGTAGCCGTGCCGACCCGAGCCGTCCGCCTCTCGCTCTCTCCATTCCGCCTGATCTCTCGCTGTCTCTAACCGACGAGAGAGAGGATGGGAGGAGAGAGTCAGCTGGACTTCTCTTCTTCTGCTGCAACTTCTCCCCGGCTAGAGGCCAGATTGCAACATCACACACTGAGAGGGGAGAGACACAAACACAATGGCCTCGTGGTCCCCGCCCTTGCCCAGAACTTATCTCGAAAACTTCGGGATTCTTGAGGGACCGCAACCGGGAAATGACAGCACCGGGAATTGCACCGGATATTACTATCGAAATACGGTTACAGAACCATTTTGTTGCATCTAGAGTAACATTTCCATCTGATTCCAATCTCCTCTACTCGCCCAGACACAAACATTCCTCGTTCTGTGATCGCATTAGCTACGGTACTCGCCGATCTCGTCATGGGGTTTCCTAATACGCCCTCTGACCTCCCCTTATTCTCTTCTCGGGGGCGATTTGCCCCACTGTTCCCGCGTCTCCCTACCCCATCTCAGTGAAATATCGGACAAGGTCACGTGCGTTCGGCCTCTCTCTGTTCAGCTAGTTATAAAGACGAGTGACAGGGGGATCGAAATATAGGTTGAGATTCGTCAACTGACGATTATGGGTGGATTTGACCGGTGGGAGAGAGAGAGGAAAGGCTATTGTGTCTGCCCAGGCAAGCGTATTGTTAGGCAGCTGCTAGATTCGAGATCAGATTCGGCATATTATCGTGCTGTTCTCGGAACTGTTTGCCAATGTCAACCAGTCTCCTTTTCCTCGCTTATCGCAGGTTTCATCGGAAGTGAAAGGACATTTGGTTTAGGCGAAAGGGAAATGACGAAAGAGGGTTGCCCTTTGCTAGTCAGGGACCTTCGTGGACCTAATCTCTATTACTTGCTTCCAACTTCCCATCAGATCCCTCGATTCAGTCCAATCACCCCGATTATTTCACCCCTCCCGGATCATTCATTCTTCCTCCTCCCCTGGCACACAAGGCGCATTGAGAAGGAAGGAAGGGAGAGAGGGGAGAGGAGGGGGGGGAGTGAAGGGAGAGGAGGAGGGGGAGAGTGACCGACGAGAGAGGGAAGGAAGGGGGGAGAGTCGCCTACACTCAGTCACACTGGGCACTGGCTGGTACGCGGCGAGAGGAGAGAAGGGGGGAAGGGGGGGGGGAAGAGGGAAGGGAAGGAAAGCGAAGAACGGCCCTCTCTTTCTATACTAGCCTCAGTCCTAGTCCCACTATCGTTTGTATGCACTGAGAATGGCAAGGAAATCCACGGGATTCGCTCGAAACGCAAGTAAGAGCAATGCTCTTTCTTCTCTGATTACCCCCTTCTTGATCTCTATCTCCCTTTTTCTCCCCTTCGCTCGCTCGCAATTGCCTTGGAACTGTCGCTCGCGGTGAAAAAGAGATTGAGGCGTTCTCAGCCCTTGCGGATCGTTGTTAATCATCCATTCCAGACGATCCATCGTTCCGGGACCCTCTGGGCGATTACTGTGACGGCTCGAGCTTCAACATCGTGCAATTCCTCGCTGACGACAAAGACGAAGAGGAGAATGAGTCAGTTTATACGATTTTGCATCGCGCGCGAAAAATAGCGAGCGTGTGCGAGTTTACACTACAGTTTTATCAAACAGTTGATAGCAGATAGTAAGAGAAAAGAGAGCCAAAACCGATAGTAGTGAGGGTGTTATCGCTGGCAAAACGACTACAATCGTAGAAATTGAGGTTGTTAATTGCTTCACAAGTCTAACAATTTCTCATCAATTCCTGTTGCAATCGTTCTAGGTCCATTGGCTTTGAATTCGGCTTTGAATAAACTATAAATTCGCGCGCGAATAGTGGTCACCATGGTGAGAATGCTCAAAATGTCTCCGTCGTATCATCTCGTGCTTCTCTCTCCCATAATAAATCTCTTCCTCTCTCCCTCTTCTCCGCACTCTCTGCTCATCCAAAAGTGCCTTGATAGCTGCATCTTCTTATCATCTTCTCCTCCTCTCCCTCATCATCACTTTTCCCTCCTTTTGACGATCCATGATGGTCACTCCACCATATTCGCCGGAAGAGTTGAAACTCAAATTGTCGCCGCCAAGGTAAGTAATTTTGGCTCAAAATGTGACCTAAAATGCGCTATATTCTGAGAAAATTGAGGAGATTCTTCACAGTTTCTTTCCACAACCCGCATTTCGGAAATTGCTCGATTTTGTATGCCCTTGGAATCATTTATCGATTGTTTTTCGACCTAGAATACCTCAATTGAGCAATAATTAATAGACAACGCTCCCATTTCGGGAATCGGGCCCAAATATCGATCGTTTTCGCCCTCGTGGAATACCGTAGTTGTGTACACTCTTTGGTGTTAGATGCAGTGGAACAGAAAGTCCTCCTTTCTCCTCCTCTCAGCATTGCCCTTTGCATCTCCCTCAAATTGCCCTCGCACTGTCCTCTTAGCATCTTTCTCTGCGCTCTCTCACTTCTCCATTATCTCTCATCCTCGACCATCTGTCACTCCTCTCCTCTATTCACCTGCTCTCTCCTTCCCTGTGTCTCGATATAGAAGATCCCTCCACTCGCGAAACTCCACAAACATTTCGTCTCTCTCTCCCTCCTTCTTTCCATTCTGCGCGTTCTCAACCCCTTACTCTCTTTCCTACTCGTGAAAGAGGCGGCAACATCTTGCGAGGACGCGCCATGACTTACTTGTAAGGTTTTATATGATTTATCGCCTCAATCAGCTCATTAATGCATTTGTTGACCATAAGGCTAAGCACAAACGTCACTAGCTGTTGACTGGGATCCATTTCCCTGTTGACCAATCGATAGTGTTGACGCGCTTGGTTCTCTGGGTTCTAAACCTCTCTCTGTCTCTCTCGAGAGTGTCGCTTTATTCTCGCCGTATGCATCATCCGTACCACCGCGTGTCCTATGGGGCAAAGTGGCAAAGCGACGAGAGTAGAAAAGAGAGAGGGGGAGGCTTACAATCGAGCCGATTGTGATGCATAATCGTTGCGAATTCGAGCCAATTTGGCCTCGAATTGCCGCTCCAGCGATTCTTTCTGGGAACATCCCCCCATGATTGGGGCCAATTTCCTCTCTCTGACCAGTCGAAATGTAGATCGAGTAGAGTAGTATTGGCCAAAATAACAAATAATAACATTTTTATTAGTTAATTATAAATTAACTTCCAGCACACCAACAGTGAGTCCGCAAGGCGCCGGTGGTCAGCAGCAGCGAGATCATAATCAGCTCCAGCAGCAACTGAACAATCCCCTCGACATGGTCGGCATGAACGACCCGATGATGCAGCAACGACATCATCAGCATCATCATCAGCAGCAGCCCCAGATGCAGCAGAACAACAACAGGAACCACGTCCAAGTGGCTGTCGACAGCCATCTGGCGACCGGAGGCAGATCCCAACTTCCGGTTCGTTATTTTTGTTTGGTGGTCATTGAACAATAAAAATCTACCTGGCTACACTTTTCGCTGCCCACCGCTATTGGATACGTAAACTGTGAATGATGGTTGTCATTTTCCAGGGTTCCTCCCGACTTCCCGATTCGCCTCCGATCACTGATGTCAGTGCGGGCAGCAGTGGATCTCCTTCATCCTCAAACTCGGCCGGATCGCCCTACTCCCCGGACAACTACGGTAACTATAACGGTGAGGAATCAACCGTGATTTCTTGAGTGTCTAGTCGTCGACCCCTTGCAAGTTAGTCCCTTTGCGCATTGAGTTTTCCCTTCTTCATCATTTCGACCCTCACTTCTCCTCTCTTCTCTCTCACTCATTCCCTTCCTTCTACAACATTCGACCTTCACTAGTAATCGACGCCCTTTTGGGAACAGCGGCAGGATCGATCGTCCTCCCCATCTCCCATCCCATCCATTCCATCTCCACCTGACCCTCACCCCTTGTCCTCAATTCAGTTGTTTTTCTCCTCTTTTCCTCTACGTTTCACCCCTCGGGCTCGACTGTTACTCATTGGGGGTTAAAGTAGTTGGGAAGAAGAAGAAGAAGAACGGACACGACCTTGACCCTACTAACTCGCTACGAGACACGATGAAGAAGGGGAAGCAGTCCCCCTCTCTCTCTTCCTTTCCATCTCCCCGCTCTTTTTGCGTTGAGTTTCGACCGATCGCCGGCTCGGTCTGTTTGCCCACCTGACAAAACCGTCTGAGAATCTCTCACCAACCCTCCTCCATCCACCCGATCTCTCCCCTACTTCCTTGACTAGAGTCACCAAACTCTGACAATACCCCTACCGTATCCGCATTTCCGCCCCGCGCGTCACAGACCCCACAGTAGTTTGCTACGTTTGATATAAATATTTGCAAAGTTGAAAATAGTATCCACCTCCATTCTTTCCCAAATTCCCTTCGATGACCCCTCGCCCCAATCGATTCAGTTCCGCCTCTAATTATTCAATCAGTTCGAAACATAATCAATAATCGTTCAGCCCTCAACAACGGCAACAACGGCGGTCTGATCCTCGGCGTGAACGATCTCGCAGCCGCCGGCGCTCAGGACGTAGGCATGCTCGACGCACTCATGATGCCCCAGACGGGCATCCCCGCCAACGGCAGACACCCGCAGCAGGTACGGTAGATTACGGTAGGTATCGATCGAGGACTAATTTTTCTTTATCTCGCAATTCTTGGTGGTTGGCTTACCATTCTATCCGATTTTTCTATTCAATCGATGTTTTTCTAGATGCAGCAGGGTGCGTACATGCACTCTCCCTACGCCACGCAGCCCAATCAGATGTCGCCTCCCGAGATGGCCATGGGCAACGTCAGCCAGGCACAGTACGCCCAGCAGGTACGGTAACGATCGTGGGGGTACGGTAGTCAGGATTCGGAAGGGTTACGGTAATCGATATGGCTCCAGATGGGCAACGGCGGCTACGGCTTGGACATGTACGGTGACATCATCGGCATGGAGCAGGCGAACATGGGTCGAGTGAGTGGAGGACCGTCGAGGAAGAGGGCCAGGAACGACAATCAACAGCAGGTTTGTAGATAAATAAAAACAATAACAACAACCCTCCACCACACTTGTGTGACAACATGGCAGATCTCTTCCGTTGTTGTCGCTTGTAGACCCTTACTTTTTCTGAAACTGATCTTTGATCTCAGGAGCTGAAACTGGCCAAAGAGCAGCAGCACGTATACGACATGTCTCGAGTCAAGCCCGATCCGACGATGATGACCTACCCTCAGTCCCAGTCTCGGTTCATCCCACCGACGACGCCAGGTATGCAAGGTATAGTGGAACAACCATTGCCAGAAGGCGCTAAGATCGTAAATGACTTGTCCTTGATCTTTGATCTTTCTCAACCATCTAATTGCAGGAATCATGGCCTCCTCTCCGATCGGCGGGGACTCCTTCATCGACGAATCCTTCAGAGGAGTGGACGGGGTAAGTGTCCTTAGTCGTTTCTCACCCTACAAAACTGGGCTTACAGTATCCCTCCTCGCAGTGCCCACAGATCATTCGGTTCAACAACTTCCACGAGGACGTCTGGCAGAAGCTGTACGACGAGCATCGCAATGAACTGCACTTCACGGTGAGATATCGAAGATTACGGTAGTTATCGATCGATTTATCGATTTTTTCGTGCTCCTTCTCCCTTCCGAAATCAATAGCAGTACTTGCCGGAAATTAGTGCTCCCACGGAAATGAAAACTCGAGGACGAGTGGAATTACCAATTCATGAGCCGACGCGCATTCAGATGCACGTCGTGGCCGACAAGGGCTTCAACTACTCGTCCAAGGACGGCGTCTTCGTCAACCAGAAGAAGAACCACTTCCAGGTACCCTTTCCTCTCCATTTTACTCTTATTTTGAATATTTCAGGTCTCGGTCAACATCGAGGCTTGCGACGACCATCCTCCTTCGTACGTCCTCGTCGAGGGCGAGCTTAAGCCGATTCTGAAGATGCAGTTGGCCTTCTGTGGTGTGAAGGCGGAGATGACGTCGAGTGAGATCGAGATCAAGCAGAGTCAGAACGACCGCAAACCGGGAATTCACAAACCTGTCGAGTTCGTTTTTATTTATTGTTTTTATTTATTATTTAGAAAATGAAACTAGTGGGTACAATGTAATGTGTGGGAGCTATTCTGAGCCAGAGGCTCGAGTTGTTTACGCAATTTGAATGTTTCCCCAGTTTGCATAATCGCGACGCAATGTTGGGTGCAATGTTGGTAAATAGAGGGGGGGTTTCGAAACTGCCTTCCCTCTTCGCCTAACTCTCTGGGGTCATTCCCTCTCTCGTTTGTGCCACTCTTGAGTGCATAGCTGAGGAGTGTGGGAGTGTGGGCAAATGAGAGAGTGGGAAGACGAGAAGGGGGGAGGAAGGAATGAAGCGGAGAGAGAGGAGGGAAGAGGGCAGCACCCGCCTCCACTGCCTGGCACCGTCGTTGCGTTGAGGAATTCAGAAGGCCACGGCAACAGAAGGAGGGAAGGGGGAGAGGGAAAACAAGGGAAATGTTGAATGAGCGGGGGAAGGTGGAAATGAGTGAATTGGACGTAGACTTGGTAGTTACTGTGTACAACAATTATAGCAGTTGAGGGACTGAATAACCTATTCCAGACTCGAACTCATTCCTCCCCGTCAAGTGACCAAGGTCACCGTTCCGAGACTGCATTTCTCAGAGACGACACTCAATAACCAGAGGAAGAACAACAAGCCGAATCCGGATCAGGTAAATAATCGAGCTATAGTGAAACTTCACCAGATTTGTGGAAGTAATTTCAAGTGACTAATCAATTCCCCTTCCAGAAGTACTTCCTCCTTCTCGTTCGTCTCATTGCCGTCACTACAGACGGCCAGTCGCATCTCGTCCTCGCCTATGCCTCGGACAGAGTCATCGTCAGAGTGAGTGATCAATCCTCTCTTTCAGGCCGAAATAAGTAGTTTCGAGACGAGAAAAACATAGTCAACAACATATTTATCGAGCGTAATCAATAGTTGGGTCGATTCTCGGGTCCATACACTGGTAGATGCTCCTCAGTAGGGTAACCATCCTGTTTCTTCTTCTTCTTCTTGTCTTCCTTGGGCGGCGGAGGGGCGGACTCATCGAAGGTGTACGTGTCTCGATTGAAACGTTCCACCCACCACGGCTGCTCCTTCACCTCGTCTCGGTCCCACACCTGGATTGGATCGATGTTACCATAACCTCGGATTATCGTACCTCAAACTCGGGTAGATCCGCCGGACTGGGCACCCGGACCATCTGAGTCTGCGTTGGTAGTACCGGAGGAACGATTATTTCCGGAGGTTCAAGTTTGTCATCCGTCGTTCCGATCCAGAGGGGGATTGTGTGCTTGTGTTCATGACCGTCCTGACCCTTGGGAAAGACGACCAGGGCGTAGCTTTAATTAATCGATAAATCAGTTACAGTAGGGTTACCGTACCTCAAGACCAGCACGTTCCAGTACGCTATCTCGATGCTTGGCTGGACATAGTTTGGTATCTGCAACGCCCACTCTGTTGTCGGCCATAGATTTCTGTCCTCCGGGCTCTCTAATTGAGTGATAATTCGCTCGTGCAGATAACTCTCGTCAATCTTGAGCCCTGGTTGGCGCAATCTCCTCCTTTGAACGAGATGGAAGCGAACTTTGGCGAAATCTCCCGTGACCTAGATAGTAGGGTTCAAGGGTGATAGCGAGGTAGGGAACCTTAGCGAATATCCACTTTCCGCGCTGGAAGTTTCGTTGACGCATCTTCACTCCCCATGCGCCCATCTCTTCATCATAAGGAGGAGTGAACTCCTTCTTCGCCCATGTATCGACGTAACGATCGACAAAGACCTGGAGATCAAAGATCATCTAAGGATCCTCAGCTTAGACTTACTTCTCGCTCATACTGCACCGCGTTCGCTTCCCAACTGGTGAATGTGACCTTGCATAAGTATCGGACGTCATCGTCAAGGGAGGGAGCAAGGATGTTAGTGTCGTATTGAGTGTCCGCAAAGGGAAGCGCCACCTAGGTCATCTTGTCGAGCGATAAGATAGAACGAGTCCCACCTTGATTACGTGCTGACCGGGACTTAGCGCTGTCGCCTCATTAGTGTTGATGATGGCCTTGTATCGAAGGAATTCGTACCACTGCTCGGCTGCTCGACATTCGCCACTGAACAGTAGACGAAGTCCATGCATGGATCGAGCGACGTGAGAATTGACGAGAAGATGCACCTCAACATCGATAATTCGTTTCGAAATTAGGCAGTAAATACCTCAGCATAGGCATTGTGCAGCTGCCCATCTGCCCTTGTCGCCACTGCTAGATTCTCCACTTCAATGGAGAAGTCATTCCTCTTCTGCGCATCTCTATCCGGGTGGTCCTCCACCTCTCCATCGGTATCATCGTCATCAGCCGAGTCGTCATCGACATCGATTGGTCGTTGAAACAACTCCGCCTTGTTGGCAGGCTTCTTCTTCAGAGGCCTCGCCTCGATAAAGTCACTGGTAACAATAACGGGGAGCGTGAAATCGGTGAACTCCTTGTGCCCTCCGACCTTGACTTGCAGCAGGACCTCAATCAGGCTAATTAGCCTAATTAGTGGCTAATTAGTACCTGATACTTGACGCTGAGCACGTTGAAGATGGTCATGGCCATGGTAACTGGCACGTGGTCGGGAATCTCCAGTGCTACACAGTTCTCATCCTTCCTCTCCTTGTTCTCCTTCTTGTCCTTTTCTCTCTGCTCTGCCAATGAGATAGTAGAGACAGTATCCACCTTGGTGGTCACGTGTTGGGGAGAGTTGGGCTCGGGCGTCCTGGAACGACTTTTGTTCTAAGATAATGATGAATGATTACCGGAACTTGACAGTTTTGATGAGTGACACCTTGGCATCAGATAGAGTATCCGCGTAGGCTAGTCGCCAGAAGACTTTGAACTTCTCCCCAGGAACATAAGCTCCTTTCTCGGTCCAGATCTCTCCGTTGACTGGTTTACACTGCTTGTGGAACATACTACCATGGTCGACACAGCGATTGACCTACAATTAATAAATAATTATTAATTAACAACTTAGCCCACCTTGATATGGTTTGGGTAGGCGGAGAGATGGGGCTGCTTCAGAATGAGAGTTCGCACAACTTCGAAGGTCTGCTCGACATGATGATTCTGGTACCATGGATCGACCGAGACTCGACACGAATATTCGATTACTGGTCCACCCTTGTAGATCGGGCCGGAGGGAGGGAAGCGGGGTAGCCAGACATCTAGGTAGGCTTCGTGTGAGACCTTCCCTTGTCTGTCGATGAGCAGCCAGATCTGTTCGTGGAGGAACTCATAGTAGATGGTCTTCTCCTGTTGGACTGGTTGTTGATTCTTCTTTGGTTCCTTCTTGGTCTGTTTCTTCTTTGGGTCCACATGCTCTTCTTTCTTCTCCGGAGGTCGATCTTGATGGTCATCCAGCTTCCTCTCCACCTTCTTGCCGTCCTTGGCCTGATTATCAGAGCCTAGGGGCGCCCTGACATACCCTCGGAAGACGACTTGAGCCGAGTGCACGAGGTCAGACTCGTTATCGAAGGATACGGTAGCGTAGAGTTGATTATCATCGGCAGAAATGAAGCGCTTGGGCACTTGCAACGAAACAATGCGCGCGAATATTGGAGGAGGCCCACTCATGGGATCATGGGAAGACTGAAACTGGGTCGAGGGAGAAGTCCCCTCCCCTCGTTGCCCAGAGACAAGAAATGAGGGAGAGAGAGTATCCACAAATGCCTGTGATGGGGTAGTCGGGGATACACTAGTGAACTCGGTCTTTGAAGCGTCACGAAATGTCACAAATAATTAAAAAGATTTTTTTAAATTAATTAATTGCAGGCGACGAATCCGGGCCAGTTCGAGCCGCCCGAGCAGGATATCGGATGGCAGAATGCCGATGGAATGATGTACATCGCCCATCCCGTCGCCATCGGCACGAACCAGAACTATGGAGGACTCCTCAACGTCAACGGCGACATCGTCCTCACCGGTCAGGTGCAGCAACCGTCCGATCGTCGACTGAAGGAGAACATCGTCAATCTCGACAAGAAACAGGCCATGGAGCGCCTGAATCGACTCAGAATCGTCCAGTACGATTACAAGGTACGGTATTGTTGTTGTTATTGTTTTTGTTTTTGCTATTATTGTTTTATCTACTCAATAACAAAAACAACAATTGCAGGACGAGGTTGCCCGAGCCCTGAACATGAGCGACCAGTCCAAGTCTCGCTACGGTATCATCGCGCAAGAACTACAGCAGATTCATCCTCAGTCGGTGAACAAGGAGGGCGAATTCCTCACCGTCGACGAGAATCGAATCTTCTACGACAACGTCGCCGCGGTGCAGGAGTTGAGCAAGATGCACGAGGATCTGGAGGTCAAGATCGACGGACGAGTGAGTTATTGCTTAGTATCGAACAACAACAACAACAACAACAACAACAACAACAACAACAATAATTTGCAGGTCGACCACATGCAGGCGTTCTTCTCGAAGATCTTCCGTCGCAAGGACACCAAACCCGTCGATGGAATCTCCGTGATCTCTGAGGATTCTGGACTCGCAGCCCAGAAGGGACTGTCGACCTCTCGCTACTCGCTCGCTTCCACCTTCAAGAGGGAGATCGCCAAGAACAGCAAGGTAAACAACAACAGGAATAGCAATAACAAAACAACAAAACAACAACAACAACAACTCTTTGCAGCAAGAGGCGTGCCGCAACCCGGGCTGCTCTCGGTCGGATGCCTCTTCTCACTGCTCTTCCAAGTTGACCCAAGGAACCATCGTCACTCTGGTCGTCGTCATGGCTGTTTGTCTGCTGTCGATGAGCGCCCTCTACGTCCTCGACTGGCATCATCGCAACTATGGAATCCACGCCATCGTCAACCCCGCCAAGCCTGACGAGACCGACAAGGACGGCCTGGGACTGATGAAGAAGACAATCGTCAGTTTTGTTGTTTTTGTTTTTATTGTTTTTGTTTTTATTTCGTAATTACAATGTTATAATTGCAGACGATGCCTCGAATCCAGCCCGACGCTCCACCATTACACGATATGTGTCTGCACGCGGGCTGTCGGTCCTACTGCTGTGACAAGAAGGCCAGTTACGAGACGGAGACGAGACAGGGTGGCTTCGACATCGCGACGGTCAAGCCGCTGGCTGGATCGAAGAAGGCCTTCCTGGCTGCCATTGCTGGCGCTGAGAAGATGACGCCCACTGCCTTCTTCCCCAAGGTACGGTAGTGGTTATCAGTAGGATAGCTACGATAGTAATGGGTTACGATAATGAATTTTTTTCCAGCCGCTCTCCTCCGGTACTCGCTTCGAAGTGGAGGGAATGAACATGACTATCGACTCTCGTTACTGTCACGAGAGGTCCTGCAACGAGAAGAAGGGCAGATACCATCTCTTCGTACCCGTCTCGCCCTACATGCCCACCACTCCGGTTTCACTGAGAATTACGTGAGTACCTCATCGATTTGGGATCAATAAACCAATAGATCAGTTAAAAATCAATCAATAATTCGCCCCTTTCAGTCCTCCAATTGGCATGTTCGTGCAGTCTTGCGGTCACATGCTCGACTTCCAAGAGGAGGAATGCCCATCCGAGGGAGGATCCCTGCACTTCACTCTCAACATGCCCACGGCTATTGAGGTAAGCACTCCTTATCACTAGCATAGGAGTCATAATCACCAAGATGTAGATGAGATGATAACGATTGATGAATGGTGATATATTGATTCTTTTCCAGACATCTCACAACGTCTTCGAGATCTCTGCCGGTAGCTACAAGCGCTCCGGATATCGATTCCGCGTCGGAACCAACACCGAGTCCTGCTATGGCTCCGAGGAACGGTTCAAGTCCTCCTACGAGGAATACAACATCATCTTCTACCGTACCTGCGAGGAGAATAGCGACCAGGTTCCCACCACGATTGAGATCGAGAACGAGAGAGACTTCGGAATCGGCCCTGGTTCCAAACCCTCTCGAGAGCCCCGTCCCAATGCCACCGCCGCCTAATCATTCATTAATATTGCATTCTACCCTTTTGTTTCAATTGATTTGATTGTTGTTCTATATATATTTTGTATGTGACGCTTATGCATCTATTCTTATCTCCCATTTATTCTTTTATCGTTTTTTTCCGTATGATTTCGCTCGCTGTGTTGTCATTACACACGTTCTAACCCCCATTCAACCTTACCCAATCTAAATTCCCTTCAATCAATCCAAAACTCCTCCCATCCGATCTTGGTTATTCAAAAACACACTCGCATAGCTTCAAAATGCAATTCCATAGTATCTCTGAACCCACTGTTGTACCACCTCGACAACCCTTTCTCATTACGGTATCCGTTTCCTCTCTAGTAGTATGCATCCCCTCTCCGGCAGGAGTCAGACCACCCACTATCAGGAACCTTCTCTCTTTTCCCCTCTCTAACCTTCCCCAAGTGGGCTCGCTACCGTAGTCTCTATCGCTTCCAATTCCCACGTAGTTTCTCTAATATTGTCACCCTCTCACGAGTTAGTCACACAGGCGTAGTCTGCCCTGTTCTCACCATTTCCGGTTAATTTTCGCAGTGAATAATCCAAACAAACTGTACAGTGCACTGTATCAACAGCAACTAAGCGCCCGATTTCGTCATGCCCCCATTCAATTATTCTCTATTGTTTCTATGCAGCCTCTCGAGAGCAACTAACGTCCATTCGTTCCCTTCTTGTTTTATTTATTGTACGTGTAAGGAACTCCGTTCTCAAGATGGCAACACCACATCTTCTAACCTGCATGTATTCATCCTGTACCTAACTCACCATAATACCCTTGTTCTCATTCAAATTACAGTTCAATCAAATGGCATCTAAGAACTGCACTGTCGGCCTGCTAAATCCCATTTGATCTTACGATTATTCCGCTTCGATTGTAATTCAGCTTCGATTGTAATCAAATGGCATGATGAAACTTGTTCAAAATCACTCCGTGTGCATTTCATACACAACAGTTACAAGAGACAGACACTAGAGAATGGCAGGCAATTACGAATCAAAACAAAACATGCTAGAGTGACACATGGTCAGCTGATATCGTTTCCTGGGCAGATCAATAGCCGATTCCTTCCCTCTCTTCCGATGTTCACACACAGTCTCCTGTGCCAAGCCGTGCTCTCCCCACCTTGTCTCTGACTCTCTCCAATCTGCCTGCTCTCTCGTCCTCTCTCTCGCTGCCTTTAGCGCCTCCCCAAAAGTGCTTGGCTAGCTCAACGTTATCACTCGCTCCGCTCTCCTTTCTTCATTACTCTCAGTTCCATTTCTCGCCACGGCTCTCGCGTTTGTTTAGCTGCACATTCGAAAGCATCGAAGGAGGTACGCTATTTCAACGTTTTTTTTTCTATGCATGTAAGGCAATTGCTGCGAACTTTCTCATATCTTCGAGTTTTCTCATCGTTAGGAATCGTCATGTGTTTGACAGATCGCTTTCAGACTCCATTTCTTTCGTATTTGTCAGAATATGGTTGAGCATAAGGGTTTAGCTTAAGTTTTCTGGTCATTTGTAATGAAGGGCCCATAGTTATTTCAATGGAGACATATTATCTCAAATAATAGCTTCTTTCGCCATTGGTCAGTGACGGAGGGTCATTAAATGGGGGTGAGGCAGTGCCAAAATCTGCTGAGTGTAGGTATCGGCCTTCCCCACCTCGCTTGATATCATGACGTCGTCACTCAGATTTGTCTGCGGCAACGTCGGCATGCACAATCAGCATCGTCATTCGCATCCCCAACCCAACCTCAACGATGAGGTCAACAGCCATCTGGTGACAGGAACAAGCTCGCATCTACCGGTAAACATTTCGAAATGTCTTTCTCATTTCGCAATGCTTTCTCGCTGGTCAGAGAAGATTGGGGATAGCGAGAGAGTCGAAATGGTCTTGGCAAACAGCTGATGGCAGTGGCCATTGTTTGTTTTGACACTCGCGCTCAAGCGTAAACTGTGAATTGTTATCGAGTAGCTAATTCGATCGCGTTCAATCGAGATGCCTCTTCAGAGTTCCTCGCGGATTCCCGACTCGCCTCCAATCACGGATCTGAGTGCTGAGGGCGGATCTCCGTCTTCCTCCAACTCTGCCGGGTCCCTCTACTCGCCTGACTATGGCAACTTCTCTGGTGAGCATATATCTGATCCAGGCTTTTCGTAATGCTCAGTCTCCTCTCTGTCACACAATGCTCTACGCTGCCAGACAGTGCGAGAGATTGCAAGGAGTGATAGCATGTCAAAAAAGCGTATTGCTGCACACGGGTTTCCCTTCTGATACCCATGAATGACTCAGCCCTCGACAACAACAATGGCGGTCTCGTCCTTGCTGTCAATGATCTTGCGAGAGAGGACGACGTGCAGATGATGCGTCCCGATCAGGTCAGAATATTGTTTGGGATATTTATACTGTGGATATATTGTAGTTATCAAGCATAAAAGAGTACGGTATGGTTGCGGTAGAAAGAGATAGTATCATTGAGGTCTTGCGATAGGAGTGTGAGCTGTGTTTATCGTTGATATTCGGTTACTCGATACAATGCTTTATCTAATGTTCACAGATGCAGCAGTCTGCCTTCCTGCACTCTCCCTATCCCATTCCGCCCAATCAGTTGTCACCTCCCGAGATCGTTCAGTATGGTCAACAGGTGAGTTATTCATTGCTTTGTTGACTTCGTGAAATCAAAATAGCTTTAGACGCGCAGTGGCAGTTTCGGAAATGCGTATGGTGTGGATCCGAAATACATCGGAGTAGGTGCAGCGCCGTCTCTGAAGAGACCCAGAACTGACTATCAACAGGTCTCAATATTCTTCAAATTTAGTTTCAAATCACATGATCTACAGCCAATCTACGATCTCTCTCGCGTCAAACCCGATCCAACCATGCCCCAACAATCGGTCTTCCGTTACATTCCACCCAACACGCCTGGACTCATGGTAGATTCACCGATGGGAAGCGATGTCTATGTCGATGAGGAGTTCAGAGGAGTGAATCCAGTAAGTGCATGGAATTATTGTGGAACTCGAGAATGCTCCACACAACATTCAGTGACCCTTCTTGCAGTGTCAAGTCATCCGTTTCAAACCGTATTACGAAGAATCGTGGATGAAACTGTACGATGAGCATCAAAATGAGCTTCATTTCAACGTAAATGAGACGTTTCGGCGCCTAAGTGATTGAATGCATTCTTCTAGATGAAAGTAATCGCTGACAAGGGCTTCAATTACTCTGCCAGAGACGGAGTATTCGTCAACCAGAAGAAGAACCACTTCCAGGTACCCTGTACTCCCTTTTTTCTGCTTGTATTTAGAATATTTCAGGTCTCAGTCGATATCTCTGCCTTAGATGAGACTCCTCCAGTTTACGTTCTCGTCAACGGAAAATTATCACCTCTCGCGAAGATGCAACTGACTTTCTGTGGAGTGAAATCAGAGGAACACGCGTCTGAAATCCAAGTGAAGCAGAGCGACACTCTTCGCAAGACTGCGAATACCAAACCAGTCGAGTGAGCATAAATGGAATGTGTGAACCAGAGATGATGCATGAAAATATTCCAGACTGGGCATAATTCCTCCTTCTCATATCACTAAGACTACTGTGCACCGTCTACATTTCGACAAATGTACAGATCATAATACGTTGAAGAACGGGAAGATCACTCCAGATCAGGTACTAACTACTCTTACACATATCCACAATATTAATTTAATTGATTAATTAATTTATATAAAACGGATTGCAGAGATTCTTCCTCCTTGTCGTTCGTCTACTTGCCGTCACAGAAGACGGCACGAGTCACACGATTCTTGCATTCTCTTCAGATCCCTTCGTCGTCAGGGTAAGACTACTAAGATCAGAGATCATTTCACTCTTATGATTTTGATCTGATTACTCTAGTCACAGCCCAGTAGGCTCAAGGTAAATTTCATTAGAGAAAACAAAGGTTCCCGGTCTGTATGAAAATAAAAAAAAACCTTTGCTATCTCTAATGAATTTACCTCTTTTTGAGCCCGCGCATTGCATTGATTGCAGGCCGGAAATCCGAAGCAGTTCGAATCTCCAGTGCCTCAAGTCGGATGGGAATGTGACTATGAGATCATGTACACGGATCTGCCTGTTGCAATCGGCACGAAACAGAGCTACGGAGGGGCGAAACTGACCGTCAATGGAGATGTCGTGGTGACTGGGCAGATACGGCAGTTCTCGGATGGACGACTGAAGGAGAATGTGAGGACTCTCGATCCGATCAGAGCCATGGAGAATCACAGCAGATTGAGGGTCGTCGAGTACGATTACAAGGTAGATTGTATCTGATTTTTGAGTGATTAATCTAGTCATAGCCGAGTAGGCTCAAGGTACAATTTCATTAGAGATAGCAAAACCCCTGGATCGACTCGCGGTATGTGCATTAACCTTTGCTATCTCTAATGAAAGGTAGATTATTCATTTTGATATTATTATTATTTGAATTGAGACTGAAGAAAAGGTGATTTTTGCAGAAAGAATATGCTCGAGCAATGGGGCTCGCTGACGACGAGAGGCATCGCTTTGGAGTGCTCGCTCAAGAATTGGACAAGATCCATCCCGAATCTGTGAACAAGAAGGGCGAATTTCTCACTGTCGATGATAATCGAATCATCTATGAGACCGTCGTTGTAACGCAACAATTGAGCAAGATGCACACGAATTTGGAGGAGCAGATGAATGAACGGGTTTGTTTTCCACCTATTATGCAGCTATTCTCAACGAACACATTGCAAACTTCAGGTGAACTACATGCAAGCCTTCTTCCGTAAGGTCTTCCGTCCCAAGCAGCCTGTTGACACTGTTTCTGCTGATTCAGGACTTGGCGATCAACAGTCTCTCTCCACTTCACGCTATTCACTCGCTTCGTCCTTCAAGAGGCAGATTGCAAAAGAGAAGGTGCGACTCGCGTTTAGCAATCTTTTTTGGATTCCAATAATTTACTTTCACATTATCTAAGTCTGTCACACACATTTAGTTGTAGTACTTCTTACATGCTTTTGAGTTTGCGAACAGTGTCGTTTAGGAGACCAAAAATTAGGTTCATAAACGCGAGTTCCAAACTATATTCGGTATCATTTCAGTGTCGCAATCCGTCGTGCAGTCACTCGGATGCCAGTTCCCAATGCACGACCAAGCTGACCCAAGGAACCATCATCACCCTCGTAGTAATCATGGCTGTTTGTCTGCTATCCATGAGCGCCCTCTACGTGTTCGATTGGCATCATCGCAACTACGGCATTCATTCGATCGAGGGGAGAAATCGGACTGGGGATGAGGATCAAACGAAGGGAGGAGACGAGCGACTCGGAATGATGAAGAAGACTATTGTGAGTTCGGGATGGGATTGTGATATCATGCCACAATTCAGAACATGCCTCGACACCAACCCGGCGCGCCAGCGTTGCACGACATGTGTCTGCACGCGGGTTGTCGGTCCTACTGCTGTGATAAGAAGGCCAGTTACGAGACGGAAACGAGGCATGGAGGATTCGATATCGATAAAGTGGTTCCACTGGCGGGTTCGAGAAAAGCTTTCCTGGCTGCGATTGCCGGAGCTGGGACGATGATTCCGACCGCGTTCTTCCCTAAGGTACGGTTCTTGGTGCAGTCATCGGGCAGTTACGGTAGATACGGTAGTGATCACTGTAATATGCAAAAAAAAAATGCGACTGCGGCTATAAATCCTTTCCAGCCTCTATCCTCTGGCACTCGTTTCGAAGTCGTGGGAAGGAATATGACGATCGACTCTCGTTACTGCACCGACAGGTCGTGCAATGAGAAGAAGGGCCGATATCATCTCTTCGTTCCCGTCTCGCCCTACATGCCCACTACTCCGATCTTGATCAGAATTACGTGAGTTCTTTTTACATAATAGATATCAAAACAATAATTTTTGAGGCAGGATTATTTTGGGAACAACTGTGAATAGCATGAGTACAAGAAACTTTGCGACTATTGGGTTCACAAGATGTCGGCGCAGACGATTTCACTAATAGGGGGAACTGCGTAATTCTCGGCATGATGATTCGTAGACTGATTGGCTTCTGAGTGATCCGGCTATAGACTCCGTGATTTCATTAGTCATCAAATCCTCTTCAGTCCTCCACCCGGAATGTTCGTCCAATCGTGCGGCCACATGCTCGATTTCCAAGAGGAGGAATGCGCATCAGAAGGAGGATCCCCTCACTTCACTCTGTCTATGCCAACGGCCATTGAGGTGAGAACACTTGACAGAGTTCAGTGGGCGCCCTAATCCAAACTTTCTCTTCCCGGAACGAAGAGTTCATGGGAGCTTAGCTTCACACTAGACTATAGTTTCGAAATCGGGGGAACGCTCGAACTTTATATCAATTCTTATTGCAGGTCGAACGAGATCTGTTCGAGATCTCCGCAGGGAACTACAAACGATCCGGATACAGATTCCGTGTCGGAACCAACACCGAGTCTTGCTATGGATCCGAGGAGAGATTCCGATCTTCGTACGAGGAATACAACATTATCTTCTACCGTACCTGTGGAGACGATAGTGACCAAGCCCCAACTACGATTGAGATTGAGAACGAACGAGACTTTGTGATGCCTGGTGCAAAACATTCCCATGACAATTCCGGACCAGTCTATCTCTGAACCCACTACTGCATAAATGCCCCTGAACTGGTCTATCTAATTATTGATGTTCTCAGTTCATTACCCCTGTGAAATTGTGAGCATTTGCGTCGTCTAACAGTTGCAAAATATTCCCCTTCATGCTGTTTGACATTGTAACTCAACGATGAAGACTGTACAGATTTTGCCATATTCATCAAACATCATAATTGACGGTTCACAGGTTGTTGCTGGAAATGAAAGATATGAGGAATGTTTCAAGTATTGAAAGGAAAGGACAAATTCTAGGGATAGGGACTAGGCGATAGTAGGGTGCGGACAGTTGGGATACTGTGGATTCTGTAGGAGGGCTTTCTGTAGTGGTGTTGTGGTGTGCTGTAGGGGTACTGTAAAAGGGGTTACTGTGGTTATCCGGGTAGGATAGTGTACAGGGCGGAGATGGACTCCATAATCTGAGGGTCAGTCTTGCACACGTGAATGAAGTTATCCTTGGTGATGTGACCAGTCTTGTCGATGTCAAACTTCTGAAAAAACCGTATTACGATCAATCATTTCTCCTTCACATTCTCTCTTGTCAGTGGAGCAGAAAGAGCATTAGGAGATACATAAATCGTAGTGGTTGAGTAGCATTTTTCCCGAACGTAAAGTGGACATAAAAACTGACTGCGTAGATAATGTGAGCTCGAGAAGCCCGTTGCTCGCGAGAGTACGTCGGCTTTGCCTTGCGACCTGAATATAAGTTGAACGATAGCGACAATTCTATCAGTCAGACAGTGCTAGAGAGCATGAGGAATGAAGAGAGTCAGACAAAGTCTCACCGATGAGGTCATCAGTGGCGGTGATGACATAGAAGAGACGATGCCAGGTCACCTCGCCCTTCTCCTGCAATATTTATGCAAATTGGCACTTGAGAGACCTATCCACATCCACCATGTGATCCTCATTTCGAGTACACTCTCGCTTCTCTGACCGAATAGGAGTTTCTCCTCAATTCTCACCTTGGGATCGTAGAGTTTGTAAAGCCAGTCCAGCTTCTCATCTAGAGTTCCTCGACAGAGAACGGAGAGGGCTCGAACGAATTCCTGAGTGGTGTTACTCATGATCTCTCGCTTTCTTTACAGACAAAAACAACGTCTTTATGATCTGACAAATTAGTGAAAAATGGAAGAAGTGCGCAGACAGTGCTCCTCAAGGAAACGGCCCAAAAAGAACATCTCATTAGCGAGTGAAGTCGAAAACACGGTCTCGTGACTAGCGCGCATCAAGTGTTCGGTGCTTCACACGACTGTGTAAGATACCTGGAAGTTGATGGTCCCATTCCCATCGTTGTCGAAAGTCTCGAAGAGGAGATCCGAGAAGTGCTCAATGTCCCCGTGAGGGAAGAGTTCGCCGAATTTCTCACGTAAAATTTCCTAAAAAATACAATTTTCGGGGAATACGGTAGTTTTGGGCAATCTATTGCACGCTACTATCTCAAGAGCACGTGCTAAATGTTATTTTCCCAGTCCAGATTGTAGTTTTGCGCAAGGCGAGGCAAAAAAAAGTGTGTGGGGATGGCGACATTTCCGTTGTGAAATGTCACATTCGACAGACCTTGTTGATGACTGCGTTGGGCGAAGTCTCCTTGAAGGCACGATAGATGGATCTCACTTCGTTCTTCGAGAAGTGCGTCTCGTCGACGACCTGCAATTAAATATTTTAAAAATCTTTAAAAATACAAATATTCAGACCCCAGCCCTAGCTAAAGTACGATAGGAACCACAAAAGTCTCTGAAAGACTGCTGATTTATGTGCATCACTAAGGGGAACTGGCGTCAGTTTCCTGTAAGCAGTCTTTAGTAGAACAACTGGTCCATTCCGAACTCTATCTATACTTTATCTAGATCTCCTCGGTTGTCCAGTAGATTGTGAAGGGGAATCTGGGCAGTTTCCTTTTTGATCGAGTCAGTCCTCTGGAAGACTCGCGACGATGACGGCAGTTTCCAGCTCATTCTAGAAGAGGATGAAGGGGAAGAACGGAGACTAAGAAGGAATAGGGAATGCAAGGATGAGCGAGGAGAGGTAGACTGAGTTAGCGGCTCTGCCCTAGAGAAGACCTTGGAGAAAAGAGTGTGTAAGAACGCGCAGAGAGAAGGAAAAAGCAGAGCAAAATTATGGTTATTAGAGTGAAGAAAATTGAGTGGAATTGCACACGCGAAGGAGGGGTTTGCAGAGGATTCCGGAGGATTTGGAAGGTACTCCAATTCCCTTATTTCGAGAATGACGTGTCTGGCTTCCGCCCTTTCTCTATGAAATTTCCCAAGAGTCTCTCGATGACAGAGAAACATATCTGGCCCGGGGAAAAGGATGCAACAAAAGAGGTCGGGATCCTTCTCCCTTCTTCCTATTCGGCCCTTTATATTCTCGTTAATGCGGAATGATGGAGAAGAATGGTGCGGGGTATTTCCAGATTCGAGAGCAATATCGAGATTGAAACATACCTAAGCGAGACACCCTATTCGCAGCTGGGGGAGGCACAATAAGAGAGGGCACTCGCGATATTGGCGACAATGTTTTCGCTTCTCTCTCGAAGACCAAAAGAAACCTCGCGTGGGTATGTAGGGGAATACGAAATCAGAGGGTAGGGAAGGGGGGAGGGGAGAGGTACTCTCGAATACTTGTTTCCTCTCAGTGATATTCGAGATGGCGAAGAGAAGTCATTATGGCTCCCTAGAGTGCGCTCGTTTCTCGATGAAGACTGAAGAGAGAGTGCCTTATCTCTCTCTCGTGGGATGAGAACGGGAGTTGTTAGGAGAGCAAGAGTACTTGATGACAATCGGTAATGAGGGGATTACGGAGCAGAGACAGAGCTATCGGATGGTGGGCATAGCGAGTCGAACGAAAATAAGCCTGACAGTCTCTATTGAGCTGAAGCCAGACCGACGGATTCGAAAAATGATATCAGAAGTGGGCTAAAACTGATAAGGAATGAGAAGAACCCATCAAATCGGAGAAGAAACCCGAAAATAGAGAGGTATCATGATTTTCGGATGAGTTTCACAAGTGCTATGTCTGCGAGGGTAAGTGGGTTCGGAGCTGCACTAAAGCTCTCAAAATACGCGGAATTGTTGCGAGCCTCATACGATTTCGTTAGCGATTGTGCATGACACAGATGAGAGAGGAGAGGGTGAGGAGAGGCAGAGGACATATGGACTGGACGACTCCTTCTTTTCGCCACTTCATCATTCGATCCATCAACAATCTCATCCATTCATCATGGAGAGATGACATCCACGAGTCACGTCTGTCGCATTAGAGGATGAGTACACATCATGTACACTCCGCATTCCATTCAGTTATCACCTTGCGATATTGGAGTAATTGTTTGATTTTCGAAATTATTTTTCATTGTGCCCATTGAATTGTGTCATAATTTCCACTTCCTCATTCCAATTAACGTTCAGCGGCGCCATTTGTTTGCCTTGTTCACCTGTTGTAATGAAGAGGGTCGGAAGACTTGTTGATGGATGGGCGAGAGCAGTGAGACGTCGTCATTCAGATCTGCAATTGATCGTTATCAGCGGACTCGAATATTCAGTCCGTGCATTCCCCATCATAGGAAAGGTAGAGTCGCGGTACAGTCGTACTCTACTCCTCGCACTCTTTACTTAGAGATAATTCGAGTGTTGTCTCCTCTAATTATACAGTGAAACACTGTGTACACCAACGGATTGGTAGGTTTCGAAAAGCATGTGGCAAAAAGGAATGTTTGTTGGTCAGTGACTGACTCAATTTTCGCCCAAAACAAGTGAGAATGTGAAATATTCTCTAAGGAAGTGAAGGAAACAGACCGAGTTTTCACACATGGGAATTGAGCTAGCGCTAACAAAAGATGGGGGACGTTCCATCTTTCCACGAAAATTCACTAAATGTTTCCCAAATGTCTTTGCAATTGCCACTTTTCTCAATCAAATATTTGCCAAATTTAGAGTACCGACCGTGAATATTAATGAGAATAAGTGTAGTAATACTGAAACACAGCAGAAGATCGTAAAAATATATCGCCACTGAAACACGCTTGAAGGTCCCGATAACTCAAAAATACTTTTAATGGTGAAACGAAAAACAAGGAAGGATTTTTCATCACTCAGAAATACCGAGAGAAGGACGATCGTCAACATTACCCTGCTAAAATGGATGCGCAGTTCAGTATTCTGATCTGCTCATTCGTTTCTCTAAAAGCTGTGATGTCACGGATATACCAGAACGTTGCTCAAGCAGTTTTGATTTACTCTACCCTCAAACTGCGCTGGTTTTCAGATCACTAACAGGAAACGGAACGACATTGAAAGCTGTTTGTGCTAGTTGTTTGCTATAATGGAATCACCCAACGATCTCAGAATGTCTCACCGAAGATGGGTGCGCAGTCATAGAAAGGCGTCTACTTTATGTCGTAGAAAGGCGAAAAATGCCACGCTTTTATTCGGTTTCCATTATTTGTTGGCATGCAAAGGCACGGTACAATGCTCTTGAAAAGTGCGGTATTAGAGAACTAAACTGACCAAAGATGGGTGCGCAGTCAGTGTCGTAGGGGAGGGGGATGGCGATAGCCGCCCGTCGACGAGCGCTCATGCGACCCGGCTGCTTCCCTGACTGCAATGAGATCGATTAGCCATAAAACAATAACGAAAAAAAGAAGACGTAGGGGTGGCCATTATCCGCATGTTTACACCAATGCTAGACGCAGAAGAGCAGATTCTATCAAATTAGATGATAATGAATGTCGATTGCACAACAATAACTTCAGTTCCCAATGGATTATGCAGCCAGTATTGCATAGAAAGGCCCATTAATCAGCCAAAAGGCTTCTACGATTTGTTATTCGAGGTTGCCTACTTGATAACGCCTGATTTGTCTCCATTGACGAGGAAAGATTGATTGTCCATTACATGCATTCACTTACTTTCCCTGTTATTTCTATTCACTAAGAAAATACCGGACAATCTACTCATTCGAGACGCACGATAGCCCATTCAGGAAATGAGTGATGAACACGCGTACGGTACATTCATATAACTCCATTCTTATCGCTTGCAAAAACTCGCTGATGATTGTTGGGCCATTAATAAATCAAAATCAATACAATTGTGAAAGAATCACGGGGCGACTTTTGATCAGCGAAAACCTTCGAAACCGCGTGCTCTCTCTCGATATTGTGCCTAGTGGCGAACGTTGATCGGGGCGAAAGAGTGGCAGCTCTTCAATCGGGTCGACGCAGCAAAACTTCTTCTCTCTTTGTGACGGGGGGCAGACGCGACGAGTACTTTCTTTCTCTTTTCATCGACACCACATGCTCTGATCTGAGACTGGGCGAGGGCCCAATCGAAACCCATTCGGACGAGGAGAAATGGGCTTTTTTCCTCGCCGATTGAGAGAACAGAGGCAAAGGAGAGAGTCAGGTAGCCACTTGTTTGATTGAGCCACTACTATGCATGGGGAATGGGGGCCGAAATGGAGGACAAATTACCGCGAGGGCTGATGCGAAGATCGAAATGGCTGCGTTTGTGAAGAGAGATTGGCCTCGGACGAGGAATTTAGAGGTACGGGAGGAAACTGATTTCTTCCACTCGAATTCACATTAAGAGAGGGAGGCAGAGAGAGACTCAGTTGCTCCCGAGAGTGTTCATTATTTCTACGTGCCCAGATAACTCTTGTTCGCTTCACTCTTCACTGATCTCTCTCTATCGGCCTCCAATCTTCACTTCTCTCAGTCTCTCGATGACTCCACTTTTCGTTGTGTTTCGCATTACACCGTGTGTGTGATTGAGAGAGAGACTCGGAGGGGAAAATTGGAAGACACTCGTCGATTGAACGGGGTCGGCAAGAAATCACGGAGACTCTATTATTCGTACACTATTTCATCCGGAGAGACTAGAAGTCTGCGAACAGTACGGGATATAGAGAAGATGAGGGACAATAAGTGGGCTAAGAATAGCAAAGGCACGTTATCCCAGCCTTCAAAACACGCCGGAGTGTACAAAATCGAGGTGCTCAGAATGGAAAATGAGCCGAACCGGGCCGAAAACAGGCGAAAACAGGCCTTGGCACAGTGCGGGCCGCCCCTATTTACCTCCTCCACCTGGCTTCTCCTCTCCAGTCGACCGCGAAGCATAAAACGGAGAGAAGCAGTTACGATTTATTGCGGACTGTTCGATAGGGAAAGGTGAGGAAAGAGAAATCTAGCGTGTGAAAGCGTCGAGAATATGACAACAAGTCTCTAAAAAGACCATCGAAGCGACGACAGGAACGGAATACGAATAATGAGATGCTCAATAGCGAGCATGGTCTAGACTGAAGCAACAGTTAAGTCATATCAAAGAAAGTTATAATATAAAGTGGACCCAAACGGAGGCTGCAATGAAACCCAAGCGTGAATTATAGCGAACATTTGTAGAAAAGTTTTGAATAGTTGATCAAATCCGGGATTCCGGAGAGGAGGAAGGCGAACAACAGAACAGCGTGCGATGATTGAGATGATGTCGTGAAATGCGATCGCTTCCTCTCGCTTTCTTCCTCAATTATTGACGAGTGCATGCATACGCAAAAGCCGACCAACGGAAACTCGTAAATCTGCATACTCTCTCACTTTCTCTAACGGACGAGAGATCGTGGGAAACGGAGAGGGTCTAAGAGAGGAATTGTTCGTGAAACGCGAAACCGGAAAGGGAACACGCTGCTGATTTCCGGGGGTAAACACGGGAAGTGATACGGAATTGAGGCTCAGTGAAGTGGTTAGAGAGAATTCGACGGCCCTGTTCACTTGATTTTGCATAATCCTGCGACCAATGAGACCGATACGTTGATGTTTTTCATTCCACATTTGTATCATTAACTATAGTAGCCGATGCCCAAGAGATCACTTCGCCCATCACAAACTAGGGATGGCTTGGCAAGAAATGACTCTCTTCATTCTGCACGCTCTCTCGCCCTGTCTGACCGGTGAGAGAGAACGCGAAATGAAGAGACGATTCCTTGCGAAGCCATCCCTATCACAAACAAAGTCTCTTGCAGTGTATCTACCCACCATTCTGTACTAGTTCTTGTTCTCTGACGTTACGTCAGTTCATTTTCGTGAACGCCTCAGAGAGATTCCTCTTCTTTCTTTCGCATCATTCTGAGGACTGTCGAATGCAGAAACAAAGATGAGAAGAGAAGAGATGGGATCGCTATTGCTGCATCAAGGCAAAATAAGAAAATACCGTCAGTCATCTCTTGCGCCACTTTACGGAGCTGAGAACGGTTGCTTTTCACCCAATTTTCGTTCTATTTACGCTATATGATCTTTGGGTGCCAACTTGACTGTTTTGATCATTAAAGGCGCTTCTTGGAATATATTTGATTATCCGTACTTGCAATTTCTTCCTTCGCCGGAGGCCATAAATCGCAACATCCAACGAGATTATAATCGCTTCAATTCCCATCACGCTAATAGTGTTGATGCCCAGGAGATTACAGTGGCAAAGAGCAAAATATCTCTTGCATTCTTTCAAAATTACTCTTTCTCTCCTCTTCATTCTTCGTATTGTTTTCTGTATTTGAGACGTGAGCGCGAATTGCATTGCGAATGCATGAACTTATTCGACCAGGCGATTATTCAACGTAAAAAAAGTGAATTGGGGAGGGCGAAATTACTAGACGACGACGAAGACGACGTCTTCGGCTTCTTTCGCGTGTTCATGAGGGAGGAACTAACGAAATATGCAGTCTGATGCCGTCATCTGCAATGAATTCACCCCCATCATATCTGCATAGGAGATCACTTAAGAGATCCCCAACCGCCCTTTCTCCACTGCTCACTTTTTTATCCATTTTCTTTGCCTTGTTGACAACTGCTCTGCCCATACTGCTACAAATCTGGTGAGATGCCAGACATCCAAATCGGTATCATTACTGAGAAAATGGAGGTGGATGTCTGCCAGTCTCTATCGGCTCATTTGTATGCAAATTAGTGCATACCATTCGCTTCCTTTTTGTAGTCAAAAACGTACCAAATTACGGTACGTTCGAGAATGTCAGAGCTGTATTGTATCCCTATTTACGCCAGACGGGAAATTCGAATTTCGACACCCTCTCTTTCGGGTGTATCGTTTCTTCATTTTCTTTCTAAGTAGCAAACTCTCAATAGTTCCGGGAATCGTCGTCCTAGGCCTCAGAGCTTCCTGTTTACGTTTCCACCTTGGATTTCAAAGTGCCCGAATTCTCTCGCATTTCTTTTGTCTAAACCGTTCAAAGGGAGAACCGGAAGCTAAAAGCCACCTCGCCCGCTTTTGAAGCAACTATTTTGCGGGAATCTCGTGACAAACTATGCTTTCAGCTATTCAGAATTCTGCTGAGAACCAGCCATTTTCAGCAAGCATTGGCGGGTTTTCTGTATTCCTGTTTCTATCTAAGTTCTCGCGTCTACATCTTTATATTAGGATATTGACGGCCAAAGTGTTTGATTCTTGGAACTAGAGCTCAGCCAGTTGTTCTCGCAATATCACAAACATCGTTCGCAATCACATTCAGCCTACCTGTTCGCGGAAATTGGTGCATTCCTGTACAGTTCTGTCTATTTGATCACAAGGGAGGCGAGTAATCAGCATAATCGTCGATGCGCGGTTTATCGTCGTTGTTGTTTTGCATAAACACACGACTAGCTGGCATTTCGGCATCGCTGGATGAATCTGTGTTGTATTCCTGTCATCTTTCTTCTTCTTTCCTCTTCTTGTATCCGCCTCTGCCTTCCCTCCCCATTGTATCCGACACTCTCATACACATACTTTCAATGCGGAATCCGTAATCCGAATGGCGAATAGGCTCGAAATCCGTGAATGGCGACGTGCGCGTCATGTAGGAAATGAGATTTTTGCGCATTCTGATGATCATCATGCGATGCGCGCAAGCAAAACTCAAACAATGGCCCATTGTGCGCATCTTGGGAATCACACGCGCTTTTTCATTTCCTTCCTTTCCAATTTCACCGATGTTTCTAATGAAAGTGCGTAATGAGGATTCGATCAGGCTCTAGGGTCACAGGCGAGATTCCTCTCCCCTTCTTCTCGCTTCTTTCAAGAGGCGGGAGGCTAACAGGCTCGACAATAGTTGCTCCTTCTCTCCTCTCCCTTCTTTGTGTGGTCAAACATGCTCATCTCTCTTTCTCCTGAACGTTTCCTATCACCGCCTTGTATCGAAACGATTCAGCGCGCCAAACTGCCCCATAGTTTTTTTCGTATAGTCTCCTCATTTTAGCTTACTCTACTCCACTGTTTCCTATCATTATTCTCATTCCTGCCATCGAATAAGACCACCAGTTTCGCAACAGTCAGACTATTTTCCCAGATTCTGCAGTGGTTCGAAGTTTTGCTTTTCACTCTGAGCCACTTTCCCAGCCAGCCGCAGCTAAGTTATTATGCCCGATGATCTGCGAACTCTTCTCCTCTCTGGGCCTCTTAGTCACGGAGATAGCGAGATGCGTTCCGCTTCCTCATGAGTCTTCCCATTCTACATCATCTCTAGACTTACCCCACCTCACTGCGGAAAATGTCTGGTTCCCATCTGCATTCTGAATTGCTGAAAGCATAGGATGTCACGAAATTCCAGCAAAACAGTTGCATCACAAGCAAGCGAAGTGGCTTTCAGCTTCCGGTTCTCATTGTGAACCAAGAGGCTGATTCTGGTGGATTTGTTCTGAATTCAAGACGAAGAGTGCAAATCAATCGAGATAGTGCTGGAATCACCGCTAACTTGGCGGGCCCTTTGAACTCGTCGGCCACCGCGCAGGCGCGAAACTCGAGAGTGTGATTCTCACGTGAAAGTGGATATGAAAGGTGGGAAGAAACAGGGCACTCGAGAGGGGAAGAAGAGTAGGAGGATGAAGATAGGGATGACTAGGCATCTGTTATTTCTCCACTTGAAGCGACCTCCTCCCTCCCTTCCCGTACAGTTGTGTCTGTCTGTTCCACTATTCATAATCATATTTTGATACACACACACTCGCTACGCGGAAATCCCTGTTCCACGCATAATTCCTGATTTGACGTGAGCGAGAGGGGCGCGCTGATAACATGAGTAAGCATCGTTTCTGACGCTCCCCATCTCCCACTATCTCTCCTTTTCTCTGACTGGCGAGAGATCAGGTCGAATTGAGAGGGTATTACTAGTGATTTGGCACAGATCTGTGCCTCGCCCCCACTTTTATTACTGATAAGCTTGCGCACTCTAGAATGTTGCTCGCTTCTCACCCTTTTCTTTCTTCTTACGCGCTTGATCATCGGTTCGCTGTTCCTCTCTTCGCATTGTTCCCCAAACCGTTCTCATTCCAGGAGGTAGTCAAAAGGGGGCGTGGTCATCTGGACTCTCAATTGAAGTGCGAGGAGAGGAGGAAAGAAGAGGAGGAAGAGGAGGAGGAGAAAGGAGGGGGAAGCACAAACTCCGCCCTCTCGACTCTCGCACGCGTGTACACACACATTGAGCCTCGTCGGATAGTGATATGGCATCCTGAGCCAGCGGCCCAATCCTACCGTAATCTCCGATGGACGTCCCTATCGAGCCGTCCATCATCAGCCGACTGCAGGAGCTGGATGGGTCGCTGCTGATGATCATCTGTCTCTACTCGGGACTGGCACTGACAGGCTTGCTGGGCAATATGTGGGTGATGCTCACTGTGTCCAGTCAGTTGGCCGGATGTGCCTTTCCGAATTCCCATCGAGGAGGCACTCTGAAGCACACCGTCCAGTCGTCAGCCTACATCTACCTTCTCCTACTCTCCATCGTCGATCTGATCAGTTTCGTCTCTGTTCCTCTCCTAGTCACCGATATCCTCGAGAACAAATGGCCCTTCTCCAATACGCTGTGCAAGTTGCTGTTCTTCTGCGAGGGAATGAACAAGACTCTGTCGCCCCTCATCCTCACCGCTCTTTCCATCGACCGGTCAGCACTTTACGCATCAATCTCACTGTATTCTTTATAATTTCTCACGTCCTATTAGTGATAGCTGACCAAGCGTAGCGTTCGAGCAAGAAAAAAGATGTTTGGCCACTAATTAGTCATAATACAAACTGATTAATTGCAGATACATCGCAGTTTGTCAGCCGACGCTTCTTTGGATGCGACAGACGAAGTTCGCCCTTGTGACGATCATCGGATGCGTGATGATCTCACTCTTCTTCATTACGCCAGTGACCATGGAAGCGAATATCCTCCGAATGCAGGATCAGAAGGGCGACGAGGTCAGTTTTTGATATTTTACCTAACTTTGACGGGGTTTCACCACAATTTTGCCCCATTTCGCCTCGAAACCTCAACAATGTGTATAGAAATGGCGGGAGACCCTCCCTATTATGGCACAGCTCACGATACTCCCCTCCTCCTTCCCTCGCCCGCCGCCCAAACAAAACGACGGCACCCATATAGTAGAATAAATCACGCGAGACGAGCGTATGACCATTACTCTGGCGGACTGATTTATGCGATGCTATTGTGGAATTGCTAGGCGAAGTTGGCGTGCTCTCGACAACACACGTCAGAGTTTCAGTACATGGGGGCCGAAATCGACTGCCAAGTTCTTAGTAAATATCCACTAATTGGGATGTTCCATGTCATTTTTAGCTAAAAAGACCTCACAACAAGCACTTCATACGAGATCTTCAGACGAGACAACCTCCTTGTTTTCAGGTAGATAAGTGCACGATCAACATTCCACTCGGGGACACTTTCGACCTGATTCACGCCCTCTGTTGTTACTTCATCCCCCTCATCCTCATCTGCTCAGTTTACGTGGCGATTCTTAGGAAATTGTACAGGTATTGCTCTTTATTCTCTAATTTACCCAGATTGGTTATGTTTCAGGCACACCCGGCTGTCTACCGTCGGTCGTAAGACCTCGATCAGCCTCTCGAGGGTGGTCAGGTGCTCAGTGATGGTCGTCGCCTTCTATTTCATCTGCTGGACGCCGTACTGGACGATGCGCTTCTTCGAGTTCATCCAACGTCAGTTTACTGAACTTCTCACCTTATTTGTTCTCTGGTTCATACGTCAGCCCATTGATAATCTCTCATGCGCATGATTGAATCTATTATTCTCTTTCTATCCATTGTTGAGCTAGTGCATGATCCGTCTCTGTTTCTTCCTGGTTAGCTTCTCTCTTCCCTATCTCGGCAGGCAGGCACCTATCCAAACAGATTCATCGATTATCAGCTGGAGGGGACGAACCGTTCTTGTAGGAGAGAGGCGCGCTGTAATGCAAATATAGACAGGCGGTAGTCGAGGGATCCGAGTTGATTAGTGTAGTGATTGACTGTGATCGATCACTCGACAAGCATAAATTTAAACAGTGTTCTGTTTGCCACGTACGCAGTTTCGGTGGTAAATCACGTGGAATTGTCTGTTGCCAGTCTCGTTACTTCTTTGCAACGGCTTCTGCCGGGATTAAGCTCAGCTAGCCGCATCTGGTTCCGGTCTTGTGACGAATGGATGCCTTCTGCTGCGTACGATGCGACTGGGATGAGTAAGGGTGGGAATATTGAGGAGGAGGAGGAGGAGGGGGATTTCGTCGTCAGGTCCTCTCTTTTGTCCATTGAGAGGGGAAACTGAGAGTGGCTACTGAATGGCTGATCAGTGTGTGTGTATGTGCCACTCTCCCGGAGTGGACGGACGAGTAGAAGGGCTTTCCCCGACTCTCCCAAAGGTCAGAAATACCGAGATAGAAAGGGAATTGGAGAGAGCTAAACCAGAGGCTCTTTCCCAAGCACTTCAGTGTGCCAGATGTCGTCGTCCGTCCTTCGAGTAGTAAAGGAATGCGGACCTCGTTCATTTGGGTGAGAAAAAGCGGCGAGCAGGGAAATCCGACGCCTAGGTGGAAACACTGCAGGACACTCAGCTTCCTGCTGGCCGTCTCTCCCGATTGCACACTCTCTCGTCTCTCTGACCTCTCTGCCGTCTCTTCAGCGCCCTTCGCTCTCTCGCACTCGTAGCTTCCTAATAGCCTCTTATTTGTCATTCGAGATCATTGAGGGAGTGCACCGGAAAAATAAAGAGACAAACGAGCAGTTGACGAGAAGAAAAGATATATTAGTGCACTTTGGGCTAATTTCTGACCAGTCCTATGGTCGGCACCCATTTGCATACCCCGTAGTTTGTCTGACCGACGAGAGATCAGGTGGAATTGAGAGAGTATCTCTAGGCCATTCTCGATATAGATCGTCTCGTGAGCCTTCTCTGCCCTCCTTTCATTGGCTTTCGGACGTCTCTCTCTTGAGTTTTCCTCCCACGGGATCCGACGCGATTGTTTCATTTCGTCCTTGATGGGCATGAGAGAGATGAAGGGAAGGAGAGCAGGAACTCTCCTCATTAGACCCCTCTCTACCCCTATCAGAAGAAGTGAGAGAGTATGTGAAATAGAGAGACTCAGGATGCTACTAGGAGGAACTCTCGGCTTTATGCCCTTATTCAATGGAGAAAAGGGAGAATAAACCGCTGCTGCATGCGAGAAAAACGAACTCTCGCAACTATAGCCGGGGGATGGAAATAGAAACAGAAGAAGAGCGAAAAGAGAGACATAAGAACGAACTAATACGACAGCTTCAGACAAGATGTCGAGTGGGGGAAACTTTCAAGAAACATAGGGACATGTAAATTGGATGTCGGGGAGAGAACCGCGTTAGAGACCGGAAGTCGGGGATCTAATCGAGTGACTGTTGATGATTTGAGAACATCGTGCTAAATCCACGCAAGTCACAAACACGCTAATGCGCGAGTGCTTCCACGTAGGAATCAAAAATTGAACGGCAGACAGACACGTAAGTGTCCCGTAATGCAAATGCAGATGAATAAAAGACAGATTTATGTTATTCTGTTATTAATGATACATATTTCAGCAGCCTCAGACGCGTATCTGGATGAGGAAGTATTCGACTTGCCCCCAACCGACCGATCGATTCCCTTGACCCTGAATCTGACCCTCACCACCACTTCCTCTCCCATCATCCTGAACTCGAATGGAACTGAAGTGGGATCGGGAGAGTTCATCGAAGGAGGCGCCGAACCGGAGGTACACGCATTGCTCATTACTGTTTTTTTTCTCGAAAATTAGTGGGAAAAGCTCCACTTTCACACGGTATGCTCGTCCAATTACGGTGCTTATGACACACTCGACCTAGGCCAATTCCCACCCTTCATTGCTCATTACGCCGTATTGTGGCCGATCTGTACTGAACCATTATTCAGTGGACATTCTCTGAACGCACCCCCAAGTGCCCCTCTCATTCATTTCCTAGTATCTTAGTATGGAAGCGTGAGAGTGCCCTGGTCTCTTCCGGTTCACTAATCATTCTCTGCATTTGACAGATCGAGGATATGTTCTCTGAGTCGAGGATCTTCTTCATGTATCTGCTGCACTCTCTGCCCTACGCCCAATCGGCCTTCAACTGGCTATTCTACGCCTTTCTCAATCGTAATCTGCGCAATAGCGGAGGTAAAGGTTCGACTCTTGACGTTACTCTGAAATATTTCCTCAATCCATCCTTCAACCCTACCATCATCAATTACAATCATAATGTTCAGGAAGGAGTTCTCACACGGCGAGAAGCACCGTTCCTACCTCGACGTTGTTCGAGAATCCGATGTCCTCTAACGTCACTCCGCTGTGGAAGAATATCCAGCAGATGGGCAGTCAGTTGAGGACGGCAACGGCGGATACTTCCCAGCTTCTCCTAAGGAGAAGCCCGTTCCGATCGAGGAGCAGAGTGCAGTCAAGGTAATCACTTCTATATCTATTCTTGATTCTTATACAAGCTTCTGTTTGAAACTCCTAATTGCAGAACTTGTAATTGTCTATTACTTTTCGTTTTTTTCCGATGAACCTATAGTTAGATGTCTATTTCACTAATCCGTTCTATTCCAGGAGTTCGACCTACCTGGGTGGTGACTCGAACCACCTCTGTGTCTCCCTTCTCGACGTCGGCAATGGTCATCACCATCAACAGCAACGTCGATCGACCCTTCTGATTCCTCGGATGGAACCGTCTCTGGCTGGTCTGATGACCGTGCAGAAGTGCGTGTCCTTCAACGATCTGCCGAGGAACAACGGCGACGTCTTCTCTTCTTCTCCCTTGAGGGAGATGGCGGACGAAGCTCCGGCTGTCCTCACCCCAACGAGCTCGGACGCTAGCGCGACCACCACTTCTCCTCTAGTCTCAGAGCACGGAATGGTCGAGTCGAGCTCAGTTGAATGGTTGTAAATTATTATCTGTACGGTATCACCCCACACACCCATATGATCTCTAGGCTACCGAAGGGTCAACCAATGACGCGATCGTGTCATTTATTTCTCTTTCTTCCCCCCACCCCGAACCCATCTCCATCTCTTCTCTCAAACTTGTGCGACTACGGCCCCATATCTCGAGGTGACTGAGAGCTGCATACTCCCGTGCATTTTATGATATTCTAACTGTACTTTTACCGGTAATCTCTCCGAATGTAGATTCATGCATTCCTGTTTCCCTCGATAGATCCTTTCTGAGAAAGGAACTGAGACCCAAGACGTACATATAACTCTGCCCTCGCTAGGCCACGATAGTATTTGTTTCACTCCACTTCGAATAGTCTCCTTCCTTCTGTCCTACCGTTATTCCTTCCGCTTTCGTACGTGTGGTGCCGAACTAATCTCTCCCATTGAGAGGCCCTCTTCCTTTCGCCCCATTATTACGCCCATTTCCTCGATCTCCTATTACAGCTAAGCGCGCCCCTCGCCACGAACTTCCGTTCTTTATGATCTTCAATTTCGTGCGAATAAACGAAAGTGATGATGATGCGCATCGTATTACGAAGTGAGAGAAGGCACACATCAAATATGACTGCAAGAGGATCCCAAGTCAATCTGCGTTAATGGACTAAGACGGACCCTATTGTCTGCTGTGTGAGAGAGAGAGAGGAAGAGCTCAGGGGGAGAATCCGATATGCCCGCTTCACGATTCACTACTATAGCGGAGGGGTTCAAGGGATCCGTAGATGACCTCATCATCGTGTCGAAAATAGATAGCGGAACCTGCATATGATCACGTCTTGGAATGTAGTTCTCTGGGACAAACACAGCGCCGAAACCTGCGATTCGCGTGAAAATTCGGATTGAAATTTGTTGATTCGTGGGCGTTTTCGCACACCCTCGGATGACTACGACAACCACTCGAGATTGGAGGAAGAGGCTACTGAGAAAGTGGTGGAAGGGACCCGGCATGTATTGTTTTGATGTGTCGTTGTATCTCTTCCCTCTCTCTCTCTCAGCATACGAGATGGGAATGTGTGTTTGACTAGCCTTCGAGGTATTGCAGAAGAGAAAGACGCTGCTTTGGCCCTTCATCTCTCTCACGATCCTCCCTCGGCAGTGATGAAATGTGATCTGTACTGGGGGATGGATTATTGATGGGAGAGAGGGAACCATCCGCGGATTCTCAATGCATTCTCCCCCTGCTCAGCAATGCGTCGTCCCATGTGGAGGGACTGAGAAACAACGAGTCCATGGGTAGAGATCACCTTTGTTTGGATTCTACCATGATTGAAAATGAAAGGGACTTCGAGGGGTATAATATATATTTGAAAAAGAGTGAAAATAGTTGATTCAACTCTATCGTGCAGTTCCTCTTTGCGATTGTCCAGCAAACTTCGTCCTAAGTGAATTTCCTCCGTTTCGACACCCGCAGTTCACTTTTACACTCTATTTCGTAGTCGAGCAAACTCTCTCTAAAGCCAGCGTCACTTGAGGGAATCCTTTTCGAACACAAAAAATTGATCACGCAAAGATAAAAAGTCGGCAAAACATACTGAAGAGAGTGGGATTCGAACCCACGCCTCCGAAGAGACTGGTGCCTTAAACCAGCGCCTTAGACCGCTCGGCCATCTCTCCACACGCTCTGCTGTGTGCCGAATTGTATTGGATGCGTAATGGCGCCTGGCAGCAAGCGAGAGGGCGGGTGAGATAATAGTAACGGAATAAAGAGGTAAAGAACGATGAAATCATTGGAATTGTTGATTGTTGTTGTGACGCAATATCGCGTAATGTAGCTTAACGATAGAACTACGGAAGTACGGCGACAAACACATGAAAATGTACCGGGAAATATTTGAATTCTCGGAAACTACGATAAACTAGTAAATGGGACGTTATCAATGCAATTTAAGTCGATGGTGTTCTCAAACAGGTAGCTGAAGATGATTCACTTGGAAAGATTATATAACAGGTATGGAGTTGCTCAATAACTAGTCGATAATAAATACAATAATATTATCTCGAAAACTCATTGTTCTCAAATGTTCTTTTTGTTCCTCAGATGCAATAATTAGTCTTCGTGTGTCGCTTGTCCAATTCACCATCCGAATTGCTTCCGATACCATCGGTATCTATGAATTACGTGTGAATTGTTAAATATACCATAAGACAAGCAAGAAATTAAATTATTTTTACATTAATGCCTCGTTTCCCGCTATTCACAATGAACTAAGAGGCAGCGCTTTTTTTAAACATAAATCCCGATTTGTCTTTGCTGTTCTTTCTTTCAATTACTGTTGTTATTCTGGTCATACCATAACTCGTGACGTCTCGCCTCCTGAATGCTGCAACCCCGCATACTTAGCACCTCTTCGTGCCTGAAGCCACGGGAAAATAGATTGTGTTGAGATAGTAAACAGCTTATCACCTGCTGATATGATGGAAGATCTCGAATGGGCATTCAGCTGCCTCTTCTATCGGAGAAGCAGAAGGAGTTATTGATTAATGGTGGAAATAACTTGGAAAATTATCAATAACAAATACGATTCGACTGTAGTGTATTTGTATTGTAGCCTTTGAGGTCTACGACAGTACGTCTAGTACTCAGTCGGACACAATTTTGTAATATACGTGATATTTTTAATAAAGACCATAGACTACCGATAAAGGTCAACATAGCGCCAACGAGACCACTTTAATGGAGATCAGTATGAATTCGTGAAGGATGTTGTTGTTTTTTTGTTTTTTAAATTATTTTATTTGGCTCGGTTTATGATTTAAAATCGGGCGAATCGTCTGAATCGGATGCAGCATTGGGCAGAATTTCTGCACAGGCTGAATTGACATGATAACACTTCTGATGTCCTTTTTTTCGGCACAAAACCTGTTCATACCGCTGTTCAAGTGATCAATTTGACTGTAAATATTATCACTGAGGATTACATTACGATAAGGCCAGGTTATCATTTGCTCTTGTGCAATACAAGTGCAATGTCCTTTCGTCAATTAGTGCATCTTCGTCCACCTACGTTGTCCGAGAAACCCAGCTGCTGAGGTGTACTAAGCATCGGATATGTCTGCATGTAACTTGCTTATGCAACATGTTTCGAAATTTGTAGTTTCTTGTTTGTTGTTATAGTTGTTTCACCCTATCAGATAGCCGTGATTGATTCAGCTCAGCCCCTTGCTTCTCTTCAATCCCTCATTTTCACATGTCTTTCTTCGAATTCTCGTGATTTCCACCTGCAGTTGTGCGTGATTCGACTGAATTCCCACTCAATTTAGATTCATTATGAAATCAGGGAGAAGGTTGGCAACATTTTGAGGAACTACTGATGTTGAGAAGGAAAAGGAACCGCTGAGAATTCGAAATGATGCAGACAGAAGGAAGCAAAAGCCGTTGACGGAGAATTTGGAAACGAACTTCCTTCCTGATTTGGAATATGCAAACAACCTATTCTGAGGAACATTTGCAGCAGTATTGAACGACTCAAATAGCTCACAATTAAGAAAAGGTTGAGGAGCAATCGAACCTACGAGTATCCTAACTGATTTTGATTCACATTGAGCCTGGAAAGGTCAGGAAGGTAAGCTTATAACTACAAATATCCGCCATTTCATGAAACAATTTGACACCAAAATCAGATATGATTCGAAATACTTCCGATTCAATATTGCTTGAAAATAACAATATCGTAAGAAAAAGATAATATTGCTTGATATTGTGAACGAATGCAAGGACAGTGCGTTTAAACTGGCCTATAAACTTATACCCGTGCTTGTCTTCCATACAAATATCAGTTCTTCATACTATCATCATGTATCATCGATCCGGAACAAGAACTCTACAAAGCTACTCTGAAATTTTCGCTTTCTCGCTGAAATTTCTCGCATTTCGTAGTTGTAACAAGATTAGGCACAACACAATTACTTATCTTGATTATTACGGATATGTTTTCAGTCAACATCGAAATAATGTTTCGATCTCTGGATGAAACTCTCGTCAATTCGATATTTTCCTCTCTTCCTCTAATAATCTTCCATCTCACACGTTTCATTCTGTCATTCTCAGGCAATTTCTCTTGTTTTCATTACGAGAATCCGTCTGCTAACTAATTCAGGCGCCTTCTCTGACAACTGCACCAACCACATTTGGTGACCGGTCGTCGCCGATTAATTCGATCTTTCGGAATTCGAATCGTCGTTGCTCGTTCAAACACCGTGTTCGTCCCATTCTCTCTCTATCCTCCTCCCTTCCTCTTGCAATAGCCCCTTCGGAGGCGGATCAAAGAGACTCCGCCCCTTCTCCTTGCCGTCGGCTTAAAAGGCTCGCGAGTGGGGCGGAACGATCCACTATTAGCCCCCTCTTCTACTCCTAGTAAGACATGGCCCGACTCGCCTCTCCCCTCTTCATCTGTCTTCTAATTCTCCCGTTATCCCTCTGCTGTCGTGATGAGGTACGTGATCAGTGACTAAGCTTCTTCCACTAATTCCCCTCTTCTAGGAGGACTGCATGAATAAGTTCGAGGAAGCGAAGAGGAGTGACATTGTGAGTGGCATTCTGTGAAACTCTCGAAGATGACGACCTTCCAGGAGCCAAAGCGAGCGGTTGACTCAGTGAAGAATCGCGTCGGCGCCTCCGCTCGATTCTGGGGCAAACGTAGTGAGATGAATGATGATGTGAAGATGAAGATCGCCAAATCTCGACTCTTCTGGGGAAAAAGATCGGCCGAGGTGAGCACTCACTCATTCTTGACCAGAAGTCATTCACTTCCTTCCACTCGACTCAATTCCGACGTGAACAACATCGTCATATTCGAGAAAATTACTGAAATTTCTCGACACAAGTCTCGAATTTCAGACCGCTGAGCAGTTTCCCGTCAATGACGACATCGACTATAGCCAGGTTAGTCAAGAAAATCGTCCGACTCTCTCAATTTCACCTGATCTCTCGCTCTCTCTGACCAGCGGAGATAGGAGAGATGGGATACTCCAGTCAAGTAGTTTTTTCTTCCCTGGCGTCATTTCCAACTCCTTCTCCCTAGCATCACCTGTGAAATGATGAGCTGGTTTCGCATACTGATGAGCTGAATCTCCGCGTAGGTGGAGAGGTGTAGGAATAACTCGAGCCGTAATTGGATTCGATAGGGGTTGGGGTGTAGTTGGTGAAATCTCCCGAGAGTGGTTGGGGCAGGTGATTTGCGTTGATTAACTCTTTGGCTTGCCTCTATTTGCCTTTCTCGTGTGGGAGTGGGGTACAGTAGCCAGGGTGAATGGGAAAGGGAGAGTGCATGACCGAGATCTTCTAATGCAATCATTTCAGGAACCGTACTTCCGTTCGATCAAAGCTTCTCTTCCCTCCAAACTCACCCTTTCGAGTCGCTTCTGGGGTCGTCGCTAGATGCAGTTGTTGCCTCACTCCGTATACTCAGTTTCGCGCGTCGAATGTGTACCTCTCGTCGAATAAAGCTGCTTGCTCCGTGAACCGAGACCATCCTACATGAAACAAGTCGACCTTGCAACAGAATCAAGAAGAGTAGACTGCGTATCTCACTCTAACACTTCCTAACACGTTGTCTCTTCCGATTCAATCTCACTTCACTAGATGTGTGCATAAACATCACTCGACCAAGAAGTTAGCAGCTCGCCTTTCACGTGCCTGTCTCTTCCCATGAATCTCCGATTCACAAGTGCATACTTTATACATTCGGGACAACCGTAGGAGGGAGAAATGATGATGATACTGGAAAAGAGAGCGAAAACACGGTCGTGGATAGAGTGGGGGGTCTGGCTTCTGTACATGTATTTCGGGGATAAGATAGTGGAACTAGAAAGAGAGGCATTTGATAGCACTAGACAACGTTGGACATTCTTACTCGAGTTGGATGATACTGACCGAACAGCGGGGGTTGACAACCGTCTGGAAACACTTTGCATCTATAAGAATATGGGCTGAGTCTAATCCTCGAAGAGTAAGAATTAGATCAGTCTTGTGTCTTCGGGATGAGAGAGTCAATGCCTTTTGTTGTTCTTGGTGGGAGGATTGCGAGGTCCGAGAACGAAGCAATTGATGTTGAGATACTCGCAGAATTGACGAGTAATCATCACTGAGAAGACGAGGAGCGACGCCCAGGCGTAGACCTGAAGCAAAATTTGATCCGGATGGAAAATTGCATTTGGATTTTTCGCCCAACAATTTGTCTACCTGAGAAATTTTCCACTACCACGTGCGTCAATTGAACGCGGTGGGATACGTGTGTGAAGTGTATTGCCCCTAATTATTATGAGAACTCTCAACAATGACCACTTAAGATCTGAATAGAGCTTGGCTTCGAAATGGGCGAGTGGATCTCGGTGGACTACAGAGACGGCAAACGACGCCTACGCGTAGATCTGCAGCGGAGAATAGCATAAATTCATTCCACGGCCATTGGCATTCCACCTCACCGCCTAATGAGTTTGAGGCGCGCGATCGTATGCAACGTCAGAGGATTCGTTGGTGGTTCTCCTCTCTTTGTCTCATCAGTCCATGGTGCCTCCACCTCACAATAGGCACTACTTTACTATCGTCGGGACGATGGAGAACGGGATGAGTTTCTAGAAGAGGAAATGACGGCGGACGAGTAGGGATGTGGAGGTGGAATGGATGGGGAAGGAAAGTGAGAGGGGAAGAATGTCACTGTATGACACGATTTATGGTCAGAATTACATGCACTGGGTGTGATATCTTAGTCGGATTTTCTCACTAAAGATTGCCAGTTATCTTACCGTAGCGAAGATGAGGACGTTTAGCTCATCGAAGGGGTAGTCGTAGTACTGGTTGAGCATAACCATCAAGGGAGTGAGAAAGATCCAATCCCAGAGGATCAGCTCGGACTTGCTCATGTGAGCGACGACCACTCTCATCGCCATCTTCGAGGCTGAAATGAGTTGGAATCATCATTTCGATGTTTTCGAGTCATGAAAGATGATTTAGTTGTATTCTTTGCTCTTATTTGTCAAAACCAAAGGCTACTCGGCCGTCTTTCCAGGAATTCGGTGATGTCGAGTCCACTAGACTAGAAGCCTGCAACATTTGTTGCGACCCACTAAATGACTTGCGTGGTTTTTCAATGGGTACTACAAATAAGCAAGGGTTCGTTGCGGTTCATTGCGCCCAAGTCATTTCCGGCCTTTGTTCTTTCCCAGGACACACTAGGGAAACCCTATTTATCATCTATACTATTGTGTTCTGAGCAGACAAGCTGTTCCAAATCGAAAATACATTGCCATAAATCAATTTGAAGAAGAGGTCTAGGCGAAAATCACCAGTTTGCCCGATTCTTGGCACTTGAGATTACAGAGCTGTGCGATATTTGAGTGAAGAGGAGAGCCCCTCTTTGCTCATGGTATTTCGGAACACTCCACAACAGGACCGGGGACATCCAGAATAGGCACCGGTTCAAGCGGTTTCTGGTTTCACCTAGGCGATAGAACATGGATGAGATACTCACAAACGGCTCCGAATGCAATGCAGAAGAGAGTGACGTTCTCTACGATAACGAGGGAATCGGCACGGGCGTAGATCATACAGAAGGGAATGCAGACGAGGAGGAGAGGAAAGAGAGGGAAGAGCACTGAGGTGTCCTGAAAATACAAGGTTTTCCACGAATTCATACATCTTTTCGACGAGGGCATTGGAATGAACATCAACCTGTCTTTTTCAGCCTGCTTTTCTAGATTCATTTACTGAGTACGGGTTATTCCCATATCACTCTTCTCAGTTCGCATAGAGGACAGAGAAGGGGGAGCTATATCGGGAGTGGGGAAACCCATACCCATAGGCCAAGTACCTTTCTTCGCACGTCCGTCTATACAGTCAATGTCGCTGTTTTTCGAGGTCTCAAAACAAGGGGAAAATACATGCGTCTCGACCGCTGCATCCCATTGTGGACGAGGGAACAATCGTCTTTCTCACTTCGTCCCTCGTCGGTCAGAGCAGCGAGAGAGCATGAGAAAGCGAGAGAGTCAGACAATGGAGTGTCCACGAACAAAACACACTACATCAAGAGGTCCACTACTAATTAGTCGAAAGAAGGGGGCTTAGGACTCGCGTGAAGACTCATTGCCCATGAACTTGGGCCAAACGGGCTCGGCCCTTCTCCTAGTTCATAGATTAACAGTATCGTTCGTGGTAAGCATCGGGTTAACGTGCCCAGAGAACCGACGACATAGCAAAAGATAATGCATAGGGTGGGGGTCGAACCAGAGGACTTACAGCGACAGTGGACCCGTTCTTGCCGACACCCTCGGAGAAGATGATGTTGAGATATTTGTACACTTGGAAGAGGGAAGTAATGAGAGAACCGAAGACAGTCACGTAGCGAACGGTGATGCCGAAACCCTGCAACTCATCCATTTGTTTCTGTTTTCTCAACTTTATTCGGAACAGAGTTCACTACGTTTTCGGCAAACATCAGACACACTGTCAGTTTGACTGACCAGTGAGTACACTATGAATCTTAGAATAGGCAACAACAATCTGTCAAATGAGAAAGAACGGACCAGCTCCAGTGCCCAGATGGCATCACCGAAGAGAGCGGTGGTGAGGAGCACGAAGATAACGACCATCTGAGCTTCCGTGACGTCGAATCTGAAAAGGAAATGCCACGAATCTTGGACAAATTTGGGCCAGTATGAATGGTTTCTTCTGAACTTCACTCGTGTCAATAGCAGGCCACGCGGATTAGGCGGTCTCTGGCCTTTCCACGAGTGCACAATCGGAAAACTGCCAAGGAAGCCACCCAGTTTTAATCCAGATCTGTTATTTCCCTACTAAGTCGGCCCGCGATTTCCAGGGCCGTCACAGGTATTCGAGGAATTTCGGAGCTTCTCAAAATACTATCCCCGAGGGTGGAAGAGGCTGATCTGACTATAGACGAGTCTCTTATCAGGGATTGATACCCTCGAGGAAGAGACAAGGACAGCGCACGTGGTTGATGACGATAAGATATGATGCGACGCTAGGCCTCTTTGGTTTTCGGCATTTCATTCTCATGATATCATCACCCGTTGGTTCTTACACGGCAGCTATGAGTGTGCACTAGATTACACGAATCCTAAACAAAGAGTGACCTCGCGAATCTCAGTTGTCCGGTGCAGTACGTCGACCAGTGGGCGCAGTAGAAGATGACGACGGAGATGACGTTGACGATGATGACGGCGCCGTCGACGCGACCCAGGGAGAGAGCGTAGCAGATGTTGAGGGTCACGAAGACTGGAAAAGAACAATTTTCCGTAATTTTAGCCCATTTTCGACCAATTTTGCGCCCAAATTGTCATGTTTTTCAGTTTTCAGTAAATCAGTAGACAAATTGAACCCCGTTCGCACCCAATCCGATTTATAATCGCATATCCGATCGCATTCCCGGGTTCTAGGGGGCAATGCAAGGGTGGGTCAACGTGCAGACTTCGTAGTTCGTACCCACTTCACCAAGACACAAAAAGGCACAGACTCATCAATTGTTCACAGACTTTGGTCCGAAAATAGCATTTGGTGAAGCCAAGTCCTAGACAAGACAGGTGGTGGTACAGGTGGTATTGTAGTACATGGTACATACTAACTCTGGGGACAATTCTTCTGTCCTGAGAACGATAATGAGGTCTAAAAGGGAGATTTTTTCTTGTTCAATCTGAGAAAGGAAGAAAACGATTCGATTGCACAAATAAGAGCTCATCGGAATTCAGCCATTTGCTATTTCGAAATCAAATAACAAGCATCGAAGTCAGGCGTAATAACAAATGCGCACAACATTCCATTATGCAATTCGGCTGCAAAACAAGCAGCAATCAAAATAGGTGTGTGGTGTTTACGGAACTGAGATCGCCGGTGCACGTGCTTGGCTTTAGTTTTTGCTAATAATTTGCTAAAATTGATTCGGATTTAGCACAATCAGTGAGATTATGAGGCGCCTTACCTTGAGAGACGGCATCGCATCCATGGTCGAAAAGTTCTCCGAGGGGACTCGACGAGTTCGTTCTTCTGGCCTGCTTTCCGTCGATTGCATCGAGAGTTTGGTAGAGGAAGAGACCAAGAGCGGCCACGGCGTAGGCCCAGGAGGGAGCCTGAGAAGTATAAACTTATCATAAACTGTTTTTTTCAAGTTGGAGTTAGGCCATAAAGAAGGAAAAAAGGAATCCATTAATATTATTCACGTCATTGTTCTCATCTCGCTGTGCGGCCCAGACAAAGAATTTGAAACACCGTGCAAAAACGAAAGTGCGGCCTTATATTTCAACGACAAGTCTCTGACTGTCGATTCCTATTTTCGAAACACTCGTGTAATGCATCTTTCATCCGGAATGAATGGATGAATCAATCGACGATCGTTAATCTGATGATTAGTCATCAACACGTATCATTGCTATTTTTGTACTCTGGCATATGTCGAAACAATGATCATTTTTCGAAATCCGAAACAAATGAGCAATTCTATCATTCACTGGGCCCTTTCGTTGAAACAACACGGTCACACCATCACTCTCCTTTTCGATTCTCGCCCTGTCACTTCGAATCAATCTCTCTCCCTTCCAATTAGACTTTTTTTTGCTCGTTACTCGATAACTCTCTATAGAAGCGATCCATTCTATTGCACATTGTTTACGGCCAGAAAAATCAAGTGAGTGTGGGAAATTGAGAGAATTCGTACCGGTTCTTGGGCGGAAAAACTGAAATAGGAGAGGATGAGGCAAGTGACGAGGTTGATAACGAGGCCGATGAGAGTGATGAGATTGGGAGCGAGCCAGAGAGGACAGAGGGGCACGACCGACTCCCAGAATCTGCAAGTAATTGTTCTCAGTCGCAAGTACGTAGAAAAGGATGTTGTTAAAGAGAAAGGTCGCAGTGTGTACTAGTAAAAACCAACGCTCCGTTCGTTTGTTTTGTCTGCAACTCTTGCAGTTTAAACCGTCTTGCGCAACTCTGTGCTGTACTACACAATGTATTATCTCGCACACTTCGCTCCAAGATTTGTACGAGAAAAAAAGAGAATTCACTCCAATATAATTGATTCATGACCACTCTAGTTGGTAGGGAAAACAGTCGAACCCCTCGTCGATCAATCAGATAGCGCCTACGTCACTTTTCGGCCAATCGTACCACTACTCGCATGCCAAAGAAGTAGTCTGTGATTGACATTTGGCCCGGCGGACTTTCACCCCCTCATTCCACCTCTTCTCATCACTGATCGCGAGAGATTCGAGGGCAATCACGCGGTCAGTCACTGCTATCAGTCGAGAGAGAGAGGACTTAGCGATCGATTCGAGTTCGAAAAATTTAAAGGTCAAGAACCAAAGTTTGAGAAATGTTACTGCGACGGATCGGAAAAGCGCACTAACGCCATACCCAAACACGTCTCAGTTTTCGAAAAAACAAAAAGATTTCATAGAGAGAAAACGCACAATTACTGAAATTACAAACCGTTTCATGCACAATTCATCCAGATAACTCGTGTCAACGGCCGAATATTTGTGATCCCCGAGTCGCTTCATCTCCTCACCCGTCAAATGGCAGTCGTTCTTGACATACCTGTAATTAATTAATTAATTAGTCGAAAAAAATTAATCAATTAATAATTCCCGACTTACCACTGGCAAAATCGTTCGAGCTGCGTGGGTCCTCGACTACTGGCATTGGATGCTACGGATCGCTTTGGCGGCATGGCTGAAAATCTCAAAAATTATCACTCAAAAATCAATAATTAGTTCTCGAAAATCAATTATTCGTCAGGAACGGGGTCATAGGATGAGGAAAAAGGATTGCGCAACGCGCCAATGACGCATCGCTCCAATCGCGGCGCGCGATCGGGACATTTAGAGAGGAAAGAAGTGATTAAATCAACGAGGGGAGAGACGGAACTAAGTGGCCAGTGAGCATCTGTTCGACCCACGTAAAAAGTGACTAGCGACGGCACTCTTTTCTCTCTCAATCATTCGAACACAATCGATCGATACTCATAAGTGTGATGAGAGTGAATGCTACAACAGAGAGATGGCGCTGTCCGATAAGCGAGTAGTGAAGAAGCGCAGAGAGAGCAATACACTACACCCTCAGTACTCTCCCCTCTTCCCCCCATATCACTCCTCCTATCATGGCGTGAGGTATCACCACTATCACTCGTCCCCCCCCGCTCTCCACATTCGGAGACACTCCGATCATACGACAATCGACACACGTGGAGACGCGATCCGAGAGGGCACATTACTCTCTTCATTCCACCTGATCTCTCGGCCGCTCTGACTGGCGAGAGAGCAGGTGGATTGAGGAGAGTTGGATAATTCGAGCAACGGAGGCTGAGGTCAATCTCTTTTATCTGATCTTGGCTGATAGAAGGGGAGAACGAGGGTAACACATGGCGCAGGTTGAGAGAGATACGAAGCAGTTGATCTCCCCTTTCCCTCTCTCTCTCTCTTCCACCCACTCTCTGACTCACTCAGAGTGCACGAGAGAGTGGGCGAAAGTGAGAGAGCGAAAGGAAAAACGAGGAAGGATCACAGAGGGAGAAGAGCGCGTGGCGCTCCACAAAGTTCGATTACGTGAGAGGTGATGGGGGCATTGGATGCCGAGGACAAATGTACACGGGGCCGTCAATCGGGCCGGGAAATAGGAGAGACGGTACTGGCACTGGAAATGAGCGGGCGACAAACACACGATATCATGGGGGAGATTAGAAGGTTGACATGGTTGAGAGAGGGGGAATGGGTACAGGGTTCACAGAATTGCAGGTGAATGTTGCAAATGATGGCGTACCCTGATCTGATCGTGGGAAAGGAACAGGGTATTGCGTAATGGGTTCATGATTTCGAAAATAGTATGGATTAGTTCGCACTGCAAGTGTACGAGGGAAGAGGGGGTTGTAATTGGGAAGGAGGGGGTAGGGTACAGTCGCGTGTTTGTCGTCGAGCGACGCGCGTCACTGTGGGGAAAGTGTGCCGATTTGCGCGAGTTCAGTGACCCGAGGTGGGAAGAGGGGCGAGGATTAGGGGAAGGTCAATCGATGCGCGGTCCTCTCAGACATCCGCACTGCGGGTGTGAGCGGGTGTGGAGGTCTTGCGAGTTGGACGAGAGGGCTGGAAAGGGGGAGATTCAGGAGAGTTTCGCTGTCAAGGAGACTTCTTTTGCGAGGGAAAGTGAGGAATTGTGAGCTCGTGTAGTCGAAAGAGTGCGAGAGGAGCATCGCTCATTGATTATTCAAGAGGAACGCTTCTTGTTTTCATTGAATTTGTATTGGAGTGATAATTTTGAGACGATACATAAAATATGCTTACATGGAGAGTGTTGCTTCTGTGCGGGATGGGAATTTCATGGTTCTTTCCATTGCTGCCCATCATCACCACGGAAGACGCTCGCTTGGCGACTGCAATTTAATAAATAAATTAAATTTTCACAACATTCGCATCTACTTATGGCCCACAACCCCTCAAAGAGTGCTCATTCAGAGATCTGACGTCAAGCAGGCTTGCTGCATAGTTCTTGACCCGAATAAACCCTAGAAATGGCACGTACCCGGCTCACTCTTGGGCGACAGCGAAAGCATCGCTGTGTTCTTCCTTCTCATCGATCGATTTTCCTTCGTCTCGGACAGATATCGAGTAAATTCAGTGGGAAGAGTAGGATTGCTGTGGCGGATGCCGAGGATTTCTTAAATAACGTATTTATTTCGAAAATTCAAGCTGCGAAAAGCAATTTGAAGTGACTTACTTCTCAATCTATTCATGAAGAGGTCCGAAAAGACAAACATCGAGTATCGAATCTCGATGAGACGAGAAGAGTAGATGAACGCGTCCATTATCAGTCTGAAATGTCAAATTATAACTTTTTTTAAAAATTCGCCGTTATATTTTACCCATGTTTACCTATCAGAGTGAGGTTCCTTGAACTCATTGGGTTCTAAAATTAATAAAAAAAATTTGCTTACTTGAGAATATGCAGGAACATGCTGGCAGCTCCGAGGACTGCTCTCCATCTGACAGAGAGAGGGAAGGGACACGAGTCGCAAGTGAACATGAACTGAACCATCGTTGGCAGCCAACCTGCAAAAATAATTACATCATTACTTCATTCTAAATCGTTCCTAGGGTTTGGTTCTATTGTTTGCTATTGTTCTAAATCTAAAATAATTAACAAATATCCCTGAATGCTCATGAAACCATCCCATTCTTGACTCCACAACTCGAACAAAGACAACAGTTGTGCATGCCTATCAAAAGCTTTTCTTTCGCATAACTCCATCTGAATTGCTTTGTTTTCTGCTCTAATACCCTCGGGCTATTATGTTTCGAACTCTCGAACGTCGCTAAGCTAGACAAATTCGGTAGCTTCCCTTTTGGACTTTGGTTCGCTTCCCGGAATAGTTGCTGAATCTTTCATGATGTTTCTCGCATCTGCAACTGTTGCGAGAAAGTGTGAAAGGGAAACTAGAGTTATCCGGAAATGCGAATCAGCGCGATTGCAAGAAAGAGGACATCTGCTGATGCTCTGACGCTCAGTCTATTTCTGAAAATTGTCTGACTCTCTCACTTTTCCATGCTATCTCGCTGCTCTGACTGATGTGGAAGCATTTCGAAATGGGAGATTCAGACTACTGCTCCTGAAATAGTCTCAGCGGCTGTGTCATGGAAGGTAGACCAATTGTCATCTAAATCAGATCCCCACGCCAGACAGTCTAAAGCTAGACGTGAAATGGAGTCCATCAGTTGATTGTTCCCGTGAAAGTTCCCTCTCCCACTCAGGCGCTTGTTTTCCTCGTGTGGTATGCCTTTCTCCTTGCTTTCTTCCTGTCGCTCCTCGAGCAATCGTCTGACTCTCTCATTTCGCAATGATCTCTCGTCGGTAAGAGAAGCGAGAGAGCGTGTGTGATAGAGAGAGTCAGACCATTCCTGTCGCCCCTCTTACCCAGACAGGCCGAGCCGGCGAGAAGCACCAACGTCACGAGCAGCTTTCGATTCGACGACCGCTTCGTGTTGTGCGACTGCAATGAAGCAATCACTCTCTCCATTTTACACGCTCTCTCAACGGTCAGACGAAACTAATGTGGATATCGCACTAAAAGGATTTCGTCTAGTCACAAAAACGACTGTGATTGCCGGCCCCTCAATTCTATAGGACTTCGACTAGATTGAAAACAGATTTGGTCGAGATTGAAGCAGATTATCTCGAAAATGACACATGGACTGAGAGATTTGACTGAACTCGACAGTAATCGATCTCATTTTATAGTTTGGAATAAATTGAGTCAAACTTATGGTATGCTGGTAGAGCTCAGATATGATTGTTCCATCTAGCGATTTAGTGAGACGCTAAAACATATAATTCTCACATTGGCCTTGGTCGCCTGCAGGAGGGGATCCTTCTGTACTCTTCCCATGTGGACGAGGATGTGACCGTAGAGGAAACTGAGAGTGAGCACAACGAAGATGAAGGGAAAGACGACCACCCAGCGGAAGTGAGGAGAACCTGAATGAGTTGATAGTCGTCCCTCATCATGGTATTCATTCACTTCTTCAGCACCCTAATATTACATTTCAGTCTATTTCCATGAACTTTTCCTGATCGTTGTTCTCTAACCGAGCATAATTAGGCTTCGAGACGAGTTATTAGTAATTATTCATCTCCATTTCAATAATCCTCGACGTTACCCTGTTTTCCCGCTATAGTGCAATACAAGTGGGATTCATAGAGGCCTTGCTGGACTTCCTCCAAAACCCGCGCACTTGTTTACTTGCTAGAACTATTCAAGCGAGCAATGTTCTGGCTTTATCAATCTCGCGTATCTCTTTGCTTTCTCTGACAGCGCAGGGAGTAGAGTAATTCAGAGAGTCTGGCCATTCCCCCAGAGTCGTTTTTCGAGATCTCGTCAAAGAATCTGATCTTGACGACTGACAAGTTGACTGGTCGTTCTCGGAAGTTGCTTGTTCCCTTTCCGGAGTATCCTTTATGCACCCACCCTGTTTTCCTCAATCACTCAAGCTGAGAGAGCACTCGAAATGGGGAGATTATTATTCCCGGGATATCCCTATTCACTTTCCTCCCTCTGGAGGAACGAGGACGCGCGTAGTGGCAGCGAAAATATGCGAGAGTACCCACGAGAAAAGAATTCCGTATGAGCAGTCCCTTTTCTGTGTCGAACAATGACCGTGAGCCCCCGCTTCTGACCAATGGTCGGGCCATCTCAATAACAAGTACCCTCTCGAGGGCTAGAGGAGGCGAGAGAGTACGCAAAATGGAGAGACCCTCGTTATATCAGATGAAACAAGAAGACGTTGAATGTACACCATCCAGGGGATTATATTTGCAGCCACATATGGACACTGCTTGTTATTTGTGCACTGACATTCTCGTGTTCTGATGACGGGAGTTCGGAAGACTCAAAAGTGTTATCATTTGATGATGAACTTGAACCAAATAAGCTCTTAGGCGATTAGGGCTTGCACGTGCTATTTCCGGCGAACCTTCCGCTATTTTCACTGGATTCGGAAGCCAGAGAGCGTTGCAGAGTGCGAAAGGACTCATGATATCCCGTGCTCAACTTCCTAGCGATTTCCGTCACGTTCTCACAACATCTCATGCAATTATCATGAACGCTCTTGTTCCCGAGCATGAAAACAGTTTATACTTACGGTAGATATCAGCGCCAGTGCATCCTTCTTGTTTGAAGAATGCGAAGGGATGTTGGCCATGTCCGAATCCTCGAGGATGGAAGGAGAAGAGGGCGAGGAAGAAGGCAAACGGAACGATGTAGGCCAGAGCCATCGCGAATCGAACGGTCTTCGGAGTGATGGCATGCCTGAAACGCATCGTATTTTCAATTTCGACTTTATTTTACATTCATCCCTTGGGATTGGCTAAGATATTATCATTTTCCTTCTAAGAAATAGGAAGTACGCAGTCATTTCACTGCACAAAAAAAGAATTGTAGTTGGATTGATGCGTATGAGCTGATTTTAGGATTGTGAGAAGTTTGCCGGAAAACAAGATAATTTTTCGAATATAAAAAAATACAGGAAAAGCTTTTAGGTGACGCCAAGTGTTTGACATATTTCGGGCAGAAACAAGCTATTGTAGTTGTTATTGCGAGATTTACGTGAATCTGTTGATTATGCCATAGCTTTTACGCCCAGTGTACCCGAAAAATAACAATTGTAGTGAGCGCTTTCGAATGACGTGTTGCTCGAATGAATATAGTATGAACTAGGCCAGGATGGACCAACAGTGAGACCAGGTTATGCTCGAATAAATAAGGAATGAGATTACTGTCTACCTCTTCCTGTCTTCTATACTATGAGTACAAAGATCCCAATCACTTCCAAATGATTGCTGATAATTTGTCGTCCAAAATATGATTAGTAGCTTACCGTCTGAGTGGATAGACGATGCCAACGTAGTGGTTGAGCGCCAGAGCAAGGAGAGTGAAGACTGAAGCGAAGAATGTCGAGTACTTCCCAACCTGCAATGAAAACTCAGTTTCCGATTCCCTCGCTACCCCTGATTCTTGCAACGACGTGTCTCTCAACTCTATGTTTAGCGAGGTTTCGATGGGCTCAATTGCCCTCGTTTCCCTATTCTCAGTAGAGAGAATAAGAATAAGAACAATGTTCAAACTCATAACCGTCATTCCTACAGGATGAATCACAGCGCGCTCTTCTAGCTGCGCTTTGAGGAATTTGCTCTTTTTATTTATCACAATCTTCTCTGGGCAGCGAGATACCACGGAGGAGAACAGTTCTTCACTGTTCTTCACCCATTCCTCATGCGATTATTCCGCCTGTTCTCTTCTCGACCATTCCAAGAAACGGATCGCACAGAATTATTTGTTGGACGGGAGTGCAGCGACACTTCCCCTTCTCTCTCGACTAAACTACATGAAAGGAAGCGCGTGTACATCCTCTCAATTATACATATCCTGGACGTGAAAGGAATGGAGTTGAAGATCTTCCACTGATGAAGACGCCAATCCTCCCGAGGGGGCCATTAACCCGTGTGTTTATCCTGTTTGTGGGGTGCAGTGCCCCTCGACCACAACACGCGCTGCTTGGTGCGGTTCTCTGAATCTGACGAGGACCGCCTGCTGCCTTTTCCAGCCGGCTAAAAGGTGGGAGACGACAGTGTTTGTAAGCCAAAGCTGGCTGACACCTCGAAAGATCCCAACCGTTGTCTTCACAATTCTCCCCCTAATGCGTTCCCCAGCATGCAATTTCTATGGAATAGTTAGTTATTATGATGCAGAAGCCTTAAGAGGAAGTCATGGAATAAAAAGGAGGATTCTCTCCTTTTCCCATCTCTCTCGTCGGTCAGCGAAAGCGAGATAGTGTACGAAATAGAGAGAGCAGTTCCACTGCTCGTTCATTCTTCTCCTATGGCGCATGATGAAACTAAAAACAGCGCCGCAGCGGGAAGCCAACAGCACCGCAAAAAGTGCTAATATTGGAGTCATAGGGACTCAATTATACGAAAGATGCCGCATAAGAAAAATAGTGTTCAAAGTTGGCACGTCAACCTAATCTCCTCTTTATGTTTCTTTGCAATTATGCCCAAACTTTATGCGTTGAGAGATCGCAACAGCCAGTGCGTGACGCACTTAATTCTTGTAATTATAGTCCCGAGAAAAAGTAGTCGTTTCTCTAGAGATCGCTTCTCTCTCGTGACGAGAATCAACTAAGTGCGCATATTGAGTTAGTTATGCGGAGAGTAGTTTGCACCCAGGCAAGAACACGAAAGGATTCCGCCTTTCTCAGAACCTGATTTTGACAGCCGACCGCCCACCACGAACCTCGATTAGTAGAATGAAGCACATGGAGAGGCTCCCCGGGAAGATGACGTTCATGGTGAACGTCAGGATGTAGAAGGATGCACAGAGGGCGTCCGAAGCAGTCAACGACACGCAAAGTCGAAGATTGACACCGATTGGACGACGGAGATACCGGGAACACTGAAAAGGTTCAATCTTGGATAATTTGTTCCAGATTCATTGGAATTCGAAGTCGTCAGCTGCAAAGACATTTCAAGTGATTCTGCAAGAATCTAAGTGAAAATAAATGGACGCCGATCCTATAAAGCGCTGATACAACGGTCCCCGATTACGACTTCCGTACACGTTTGTCCCGACAGTTCTTCTTCTCACACACGTCACCAATAAACGCGCTGCCCAATCCCCATAATTTCTCGAAATCGCTGTCTGTGAAGCGTCCAATAAAGACATTACAGCAATGAATCATCTCTAGTGGCTCGCTCACTTTTCGTTTTTTGTGTCGTCAATAGAATTTGCTCAATTCTTCCTCATTTCCTGCATCTTCCCCACTCATCTTCCCCTCTCTCCTCTGGCGGATATTCTCTTATTCTCTTATCTCGACCGCCCCATTCCTCATCCAACCTCAACGATGCGCCCAGCTGTTAGATGATAAATGTGATGGAGATTCTTGAGGACAATTCTCCCCTCTTTTTTCCCGCTCCGCCACTTCTCTCTCTCTCCTGAGGGCTTGTTGTTCACACTTTTCTCAGCAACACAAGCCGCCTAACCTCGTTCATAACCCCCTTTCTGCCCTGTCCGAAGATGTCCTCGGGGAGGGAATGGACAAATTTAGAAGCACAAGTTCTCGCACTGAGTGAATGTTTTAGGAGAGAGGGAAGAAAGGCTATTTCAGATTCGCCAGCGAAATAGTCGAGCGAGAAACAAGGGTAATGACCACTTCATCTCTCACTGAGGGATTGTGGGACTGCAGAGGCTGCGTCTTTACTTTGCTTTAGGCACTTTAAAGTTGTCTCAAGAGTGAATCTAAGATCAGTCTGAAACTAACAATGAGCAAGTAGAGGTTGACGACGAGTGCGATTGCCGATAGAGTGATGAGAAAGATGGAACAGTAGTGGGAGAACCCATGCAACCAATTGGCCATCTCAGTTATTTGTTTCTGAAAGGTGATTACTTGATTATCTACAACGATATTGTCATCATTTCTCACATCAAATATCTCCTGTTTCATCAACTCCTCGAGATCTTGCACTGTGACATTGTCAGTCGAGTTGCCGGTCGAGTTGAGAAGGAGAGCCTCGGTAGTGTTCATCTAAGCAGGGGACTCTGTGTTAATGGGCACGAAGTCGTGGCGAAACGAACAATCGGGAGACAATGAAGACTCATGGGAGGTTTTACAACTAGCAGTTAGGAAGGCGGAGTAATGGCATTGGTGAACCGCCCCCCAGAGGTCGGGTTATGTGGTGAACCAAGACTACGCCAATAACCATTGTGCGCAAAATAGAGTCATATCTGAGATTGCAAACGGAAGGAGATGGAGAATCGGGAAGACAGTATGCATAAGACAGCAGGATCGGTACGAGAAGCAAGAATGAATCCTAGGAGGCGATGGTTGAAGAGAAGAGTACATGGAACAGTGAGGAAAGAATAGCACCTGGTCGAGGGTGGCTCACTCTCCGATAGATCGTGACAAGAATGCTTAGCGCGCCCGAGATGTGAATCATTCGCCGTCTAATGAGAAGAACCGCGAAAGAGTGGGCAAATTATGCTGAATTGTCGTTCCGGAACCGGGGCAAAATATGAATTAATGAGAGGAGGCTGCCTCAAAGTGGAGGGAGTGTGGCAAAAACTGACTAATTTGAGTCTGGTGAATGATGTGGAGAGTGCGTGGAGCGAGAATGCAACTGACAGATGGGAGAGAGGAGGAACCCCTTGACCGGCCTACCCTGATCTGACTCTCTCCGATTTGCCTGCTCTCTCGCACTGTCTGGTAAATGAGAGAGTATAAGAAATAGAGAGAGTGAGAACATGCCTGCCCTGCCGTGATTCCAACACGGAACAGCTCCTCTAATCGAGAGAGAGAGTGAAGGAGTGAGAGGGCGGAGCTCTCGGTTTGACTCCTGCTCACCACTTTGCCCCTCCTCCTCTCACTCTCTTCCCTGATTTTCGAACTCACAAAGGAGGAGACATGAACTGTGAATTCGGGGCATTCTGGTGTGAAGGGGAAGGAAGGAAGAAGAAAGGGGAGAAGAAGGCAGTCACTTCTGTGAATGGACGAACGCGCGCATTGTAAATCGGCCCCGGAGTGTTCAAAGGGAAAACGAACTTGAGCCTCCCTTTGAAATGGCAGGCCTTTCCGCGAAAATACGCAGACACCTGTACACATCATTCACCCAAATAGGGGACGGTATTTTGGATATCATTTCACGGCGACCTTTCAATCCCGAAAATATCCCGAGAATTACTTTAGAATACTTCGGTGTGTGATCAGTAGCAGTGAGGACCTCCCCAGACTCGGACGAAATACGACGAAATACGAGCTGTGGGTCTCGCGGTACAATAAGGGGAATACAATAGACATAGGGCGGCGAGGAAAAAGTGAAATATGTGAGAGATATGAGGATTGGAAGGGACCGCCGTGTGTGAAGAGAGAGAGAGAGATGAAACGGATCGGCGAGATAACCAAAGAGAAGAAAAGGAACTCGAAATCCTCATTCCGATAAACAAGGCTGCGCGCGCATATGCTCATGCTATTCAGATTACAGCGACAGAAGGGAAGAAAACCGAAGCGAAGCTACCCGAAAATAATGAGAAGATCGCTTTCCTTATAATGAAGGGAGAGGTTGGATTGGCGTCCTCGGCCGAAAACAGGCCAAGGCAGTCTCGAGTTACCCGCTGTATTCACCGTATTTTGTCTGCTCCGGAAATGGGCGAGCGAGAGAAACCAAGAATGCAACTACTTCAAGACGGGAAGAGTTACGCCAACAAGATCATGGTTGAAGCACCAGAATTCACCACTAGAATCCTCAAAGTGGATTGCGGAAAGTTCCAAAAGGAACATGGGAAAGTGAAGGATTTCGCGGCGACTTTGCCAATAAAGAGGATCAGAAGGCGCAATTTATGCCCATTTACGTGAGGATTCAGCGGCTGGGTTTCGGTCGGGTTTCGTCCTAAGTGTTTCGTTAGCTTGACTGGCGAATGAAGTGAGGCAATCAGCGAAATTTCCCCGCGACATGTTCATTTCTGTCACTCTTTCAACCGCCACTCCAAAGCACAAAACAAAGAGAGAAGACTCGGCATCTCTTCCACAGTATTCCCAACAGCCAGGGGGTAGTCATGCGGGGTCGGAAGTGTTGTCCCATGACCGTTTTCCAGTGAGAAATGGCCGGTCGTTAGGACTACCAGTACAAAACACACCCATAAAGTATAACCAAGTTGGAAACGGAAACGACCCTTGGCTTTACTGCGTGGGTTTTTGAAAGTAGCGCTATTAGGCTACCAAAGGACTTTGTTTGAACCTCCAAAGTCGAAAACACCGACACGTTCATCACAAGAACTCATTCTCTTTGCATACAATAATCTCTGATCCACTCAGTCCTCGATCATCTCATGAGAGAGATTTGCTCACTTAAAAGCCTCGCGCTAGAGCACAGAAATTATTCAGATCTCTTTGAATGCGTGAGGCCTTGGTGGAATAAAAGATCTCCCTCTCGGCATTGTTACAGACTATTCGCATGGGCATTGCGGCAATGCGTCAAAGGATGGAAAATTACAGGAATCCATCAATAACCCATTCGAAAAGCCGGCCAAATATTACCATTCTCTCGTTCGCAGAAATATTATTCGCTGAAAAGTTGGCTGTGAAGTGAAAAGTTAGTGGTGTGAACATTTCGTGCTCGCAGAAAGTGCAAACGGTATGCATGACTGGTAAAGGAGTCGAGAAATGCAAGTTAAATGGCGTCCGGAAGGAGTAGGAAACGGACTGTACAGATTAGACATATGATTCATGAGGAAAATAAGTCACGTGAAATAGTACAGTGAACTATTGAAAAAAGGAATTATTCAAATTTGGAATAGACCTTCTCAGTCTCGATATAGCAAAGCGAGTAAACTGCATATCGACAGCGTACATTCAATTTTCCATTGTGAAGTTCATGGAATTCGAATGCCAAACCGACTCAGAAACAAGATGAATATCTCAGTCCATAGAAGCACTCTAGTCAAGGATCGAGTACAGGTGAAAAAGAAAAAAAAGAAAAAAAAACACTGACAATATACCTTTTTGTCTGTAAAATCAATAAAATCACTGCCCTATTGTAATGAGAGAGGTCGAGGATTATGATGACGCAAACATTCACAAATCACATATCGATGACTACCCCCTGTACCTATTTAGCTGAACTCGCCATTGTGCAGTTCAATTACAACTAGTGTATCTCTATTACATCTAACTTTGATGATGTACAGCTATTCGATCTCCAATACTCATATTTGGTAGTTCTTTCGGGAAAACACCCCGCCTTCACTGTGAAAAATGTGCGCTTTCTTCTTAGAATACTGACTTTAATCTCATTTTCATCATGGGATGAGTACATAGGGCGGCTACAGTATACAATGGACAGGATGAGGAAAAGGGAAGAGAAATGGCGACGGGTAAAATAGAGGGCGAATCTGAGAAAGAGCAGGAGGAAAACAAAGCATCAGACGAATCTTGAACTGACAGGAGGGGGCTAAATACGGAAGTGGAGAGATCGATTGTGGGTTAGAGGATCAGAGATCAGAAGGGGCGTTTGTCGAATCTTTGGGGGTTGGAATTTGGGGGTTGAAATGGCGATATGGGGGGAATGGCGACACTCGCCGACGGGAAACATTATTGATTGATTCCAGAGAAGAGATCAATAAATGAGAGAGAGAGAGAGATTGATTCTAGCGGCGATGGTTGCTCGTGGTAGTGTTTTCGTCATAGAAGAATCAGGTAAATGGGTGTGGGGATGACATGGTACGGGAGACAGACAAAGAGATTAGTGTGAGATCTCGGAAGTGGTCAATTAGAAAGGGGGTGATTTGGGTTGCGAATAACAGTCACAATCAAAGAATACGCAGAAAAGCTACACGATAAACTAGTAATTTCGAGACAGTAATCTTGCAGGGACAGAGAAGCGAATTGGAGAGACGAATCGAGTAAGAAATATGGTACATATCAAGAGGGCTCGAGCCAGAAAGTGTGTGTCTTGGAGAGGGGTCTAGTCATCTCTGATGGATCTCTCACATCCCTTTTGATCTATTGTTCCTCTTACGTGAGCCATATGATGGAATTCAAGGGAGAGTGCAATCACCCAGCTGCTATAATCCACCACCATAAATATAATCACGGCATTGTCAAAACACCGAATTTCCACACACACACTTTCCGACACGAGCATAGAATAGATAGGTTAGGCTCCAGAACAATCAAAGAGGTCCGCAAAAGCACAATAAATGACAATGCTGCGCGTCAGAGGGGGGGAGAGATTGCCTATATGAGACGAAGGAGGGGAGAGGTTATGGGGGGATTGGGGAAGGGGGGAGATTAGTGGGGGAGCACCCGTTGAGAGGCGATGCAAAGGGGGAGGAATCAGAAGGTCGTCGTCATCTTCGATGGGATCGTCATCATCTTCACGTCTGAGGGGCGACTGAGATGGGCACGATGAAGTCCTCTTGGCCGTCCGCCATTGCATTCGCCTGAACCTTCAAGGTTACAATCGGACGTCGTCCGAGATAGAGAGCGAAAGGAGAAGGGGGACACCAGGCCAGAGCTACCGTATCCCCGGGTACGGTAATCGATTGGTTCTTGACTTACCGTATCCCGTTCGGGTTAGAGTACCGAGGATACGGTACCGTCTGTCACTAACGAGGGGGGCAAGCGAGAGAGGAAAGAGGAGAGACGAGGGCAAAAGTTACCTGTACAACTGGTATGCACCCTAGAGCGATAGTCTCCGTGTATTCAACGTACTCGAGACAGTTCTCGTCGAACATTAGTACTCGTACCTGTAATTTACAACTTAGTTTTGCGTTCAAGTTTGGTTAATCTTACATGATATTTGAGTGGTTCGCACTCAAAAATCTTGCGGCCGACCAGCTTGGAATTTGGTCGTTTGCACGAACATCGAACTTCTGTTAGAGCTGCAGGAATCCGCTGCAAATTGAGAGATTATTGTCATCCTTTGGTAGCCATCCATGCCTCTCAGACTCTGTAGTCTGTGTATTGACCCCTTTGGGGGTGCGCAGTGGGTGGTCTAAGGTTAGAACTAAGAAGGACTAAGGATTGTTCTTGTCATCGTCTGGTGTCGATCGGTCTCTTCGTCGGCCTCCGCGGCTGATTCAATTAGCCCCTCGAAACGATAGGAGATGGGGGCGCAGGAGGGGGGAGAGAGGGAAGAAAAGGGGGGAGAAGCGGCCCAATTATATCATCATCGTCCCCACTTTCATCATCATCTTAGAAGAGAAAAGGAGGAGACGTGAGGAGGATTGAGAAAAGATTTGCGTAGGGAGTGGGCTTATAATTGGGCTCAATTCGATTGGTCGACGGGGATGAGTGAGGGGGAAGACAAGAACGCGGAACGAACCCTCGGATTGTAATTGAGGACGTATTCGAATTTGCACAGTGCACGTTCTCGAAGGGGCGTCTCCGGACTGACTTGGTCCACTTTCTTGGCGTCGCACGACGACGATGACGTCGTCACTTGCTCACCATGCCTCAGACTGTCAACCTGCAACGATCTTCGATCACAATTATGCACCGAAGATGCCAAGGACATGTCCATTAGACATTCCCGCCCAGAGACTGGGGGATTGCGGGAGATCCACCCGCTCTGATTCGTCCTTACCTGTAATTTCAGAAGTGCTGAGTGGTAACTGGGTGTGATCGGCGAGTAATGCGTCGTGTTTTTCCGATGTAACCAGCTGAAAAGGAGTGGCGTTTTATGATGTCAAACGGTCTCTTCTTGTAGGGCGGTCTGAGTGCAGACAAACAATAGAGAGGGGGGAGGGGAGGGAACAGGTACACATACCGTTCCCTCCCCCCTATTATTCAGCCCCTCAACCAGGAAGAAAACAGAAACCATAACGTTGCTTTTCTCTATCAACAGTGATGTCAAGAGCACCTGTTGCATAATGGAACTGATAATAGAATAGAGAAGGTAACAGGATATCAGAGATCAAAGATCAACTTCTCACTTGATGAGCGTGCGCTCGAAGTCGGCGCCGTCGCCGGAAAAGCGATGATAGCACTCCTGAGGGCCAATCAGATCTGGTCCTGGACCTGTCCTTCGTATCCGATAAAAACCCCTGAAATACAACACCTATTGCACCGTACTCTCCCCAATTTGCACAATCTCTCGCCGCAAATTAAGAACACATTGCGGCGCCATCAAAACATGATTATCGCCCGATTATTTCCTTATTAGTTTTCGTACCAAATTGCGCCGTTTTGTGCGGCTATTTATGTGTATGTTTTGGTTATTTGTTAGTCGGTAGCGATGCTTTCCTCTGTACGATAGGCCCCTACTAGCCAGCTGCCCCCTCCCTCCGGATAGGGAGAGGGTCTAGGGCACCCCTTTTCGCGCCATGTCCTCAGAAAATCAGAAATCGGGGATCATGTTAGTTGAAAAGCATCTGAAAGTTCGGAACGGTGCTGTCACAACCGGAGGTGTGAACTACTGCCTTTGAAGGGAGGGATTGGGCGCGATCTTCGCGGTACCCGAACAACAAACAAAAGCGACCGTACTCGACTGCGCCGGAGAGGTGAATGATGACGAGAAGAGCGCTCCACGGAGAAATGATTAAAGGTGTGGTCTGAAGTGAGAGAGGTATCAAATGACTGGGTTGATATGAAAGACACGCGTTCGGTGCGATCGAAAACAGCGAGAAATCACGGAGCGAAAAATCATCTGGTTGGACTCCCCTAATAACAATCGTTCCCTCGTGCTACTACAGAAGGAGCACGTCAGTTACAGATCAGAAGGCAGAAAGGGAGAAGAAGAGGAGTGAAATGCAGAAGAGAACAAAGGGCAGGTCTATCGGCGATTCCCCACACGCGAAAGCAACTTTGAAACGTCGAAATGCATGGGAGAGGGCGTCGTTGGCGATTCATTACAGACGATCTCTGACTGCGTGTGCAGAGCGCATCTCCAGAAGAGAAGAAGATGCGATAAGAGGATGAGAAGGGATATATCTTATAGAAGTTACAAGTACAGGGGAGGAGCGACGGGGGGAGGGGGAGGGGGGAGGGGAAACTCCGCCTTACTGGAAAAGAAGCTGAACTACGGTGTGTTTGCGGGCACGTAATGTGACAAGAGGATGGAAATATCACAATTCGCTTCCGTGTTGTCAGATTCCGATGGCTATTTTCGGAGACAAAGGACAGGGGAGAATGCGTGGGCGACAGGTGATGTTATCCTTCTGCCAGCCACCTATCATGACAGTTTCAAGCCGGCGGATATTCTAACCGAATTGCGAGGCTGAATAAGCTCATATGGTTGTCTGGTCGTCGTCTGAGAGAGAAAAGGGGAGGGATGGCATTCTGAAGAAAAAAGGGAGGAGGGGCACCCAATCTAGCCAAATCATTCTATTATAATCATAAGGAGACGAGAAGAAGCCGAGGGGGCCATTGCGGCCCAGAAAATATGCTGGAATAAGAGAAACATGTGATAGAATTGCGGCTACAAGCGAATCTGTGCGGGGAAACAAGCGCGAGGGTGGAGGGACAGCGGAGGGGTACGGTAGGGGAGGAGATGGGGGGTAGATGGGGGAAGGGGGTACGGGGGGAAGGGGGGAAGGGGTGCGAACTAGAGCGAGAAAAAACGGCGAAGAACCGTTCAGAACGAAGGAACGGGCCGAATGAGCCCCTTTGGGGGGCGGAGTCCGATCGATTGGGCCAAAAACGGGGTGATTTCCCCTGTTTGACCCAGTCTGAATCTGGGTGCACGTGCACCCAGTTGACCGCCGGGGCCCGAGCGTAGGCGGAGGGGCAGGGAGGGGGAGGCGGGGGAGGGCGGGCGG
>LS596849.1:82886-106608 GCA_900490775.1 Pristionchus maxplancki
AGTGAGAAGTCACGTACCATAGAGTTCGAAGTTTCGACAGATCAAAGGCGCGAAGAATGTTTCTAGATTGATCTCTGCTCTCCGTTGTTAATTTCCATGATTTCTGATTCGAATTTCGCAAATTTTTGAAATTCACCGGAAATACCGGAAATCGCGTGGATAGAATGGCCAGTAATCTGGCAACTGAAAAAAAATGGTTACTGGCTTGCGCTAGACCGATACAGCCGTCCGCGAATAACACCCGATGGTTGACCGTAAGGGAGTGCTTGTCAAGAGAGAGGCGAGAGGAGGGCCGAGAATTGTGACGGCTTCTCAGATTTCGGGCAGTCCAATAACCGAATTAGCGCACAGGGGAGCTTTCACGTATGCGCGGCGCGTGAAAAATACCGACCGAACAAGAGCCGATTGTACTCCGGTGTTGTGGTTGTGAAGGCACCGACAAACGAGCGATTCGGGTTCGATCCACCCCCACAAAGCACCGGGATCGGGTACCCGGCTGGGTCCGGGTTGGGTTGAAAAGAAATGGAAAATGCATAATGTCACAGAGGGCACGCAGACTACTGTAACCTTCCAGTTCTGCAAGACGCCCGAAATAGATCCAATTACCGCGCGAGTAAAATACGGTAGATTTAGCGCATCGTATCGCAATTAGTTTGAAACACAACAGGAAGGAAAAACGGGTGCAGAGGTCCGAATACCGTAATTACCCCGTTCCTCTGGTGAGGATTTGCGAGGAGTGGCCACAGCAGAAGATATGGAGAAGCCCTGTGGTTTCACCCCTCCTCTTTCTCGTTTTTCTTCACTTTTTCGCAGACTCCGCCCCCTTCTTTTGCTGTTTCTGATTCTCTTCGCGTCTCCCACGCTTGGAGTTTCTTCCAAGAGGAGGGAGGAAGCTCCCGGAAGATGAGGGCTATCCCCGGAAGAAGGGACACATCACTTGGAGGGGGGAGAGGGAGCGGAACGGTGAATGAGCAAAGAGCCGAGGGTGGAGAGGAGGGTTGCATCATTATTACCCCCTGTGGTGAGGGAAGAGAGGTTAAATAGTCAAGGTACAATGGCAGATGAGCAATAAGTGAAACGGTGACCGCGTGGTTGCAAATAATTCTGTCCTTGACGGTGAAGCTGATCTACTTTCCCATCAAGCGCTGATCCCTCATCTCATTACCTCATTGGTTGTTTCATCTGTGCACGTACTCTCAGGTCACTCGTCCCTCTCCTCATCTTATCAATCTCTCCCTCATTCCTTCCCTCCTCCTCGTAATCTTATCGTGGATGGTCAGGTACTATCTGTCCCTCGGCATTCCTACCATTAGCCATTCCCTTCACCTCTCCACCTTGATGCCCACTCAAAACCGACCAGGAAACGCCTTAGTTCTTGCAAGTGACTAGAGTGCATCCCTTCCGTTCCAACTCTTCAGCTCTTGCAGCTCAGAAGTTCTCCTCTCCTCTTTGTGCGCCAAGATCAATTACGCTAGCCAACTCATATTCCGGTTCATCCTTCCTTTCTCCCCTTTTTCTCACCCCCCCCCCTCTCTCCCTATCACCTCTCTTATCTCGATTAGGACGGGGAGGAAGGATCGAACAGTCTACTCCCCCTCTGCCGTATCGTATCCTTTCACTTTTTGATGCGCGCTCCGCACTGCCATTGATACCCCATCAACCATCGTATCTAATCGATCCTACCTTCCTCCAATCAGTCTTCTCAGTCCATTGCGCACAACACCACACGATGCTCCGTCTGACCTCCCGCCTCACCCGCTTCGTCCGAGCCGGATCCTCCCTTGTGCCCACTGCAGTTCCGACCAAAGTCGTCCCTCTCGACAACGTCGGAGCCGTCCCAGTCCACGATCAGAACGGCAACTACAGGTATCTTCCCTTCCTGACTCGCTCGAGGTCGAAGGCCGGATGCCCCCTAGAACCGCCAAAGTGATTGCAGCACGAAGAAGCGCCGTCACATCGCCATTAACGCGAGGTCCGAGCTCCAGAAGGCTCAGAGGATCGTCGTCAAGCTCGGTTCCGCGGTGATCACCAGAGATGATGAGTGTGGATTGGCCCTGGGCAGACTGGCATCCATCGTTGAGCAGGTACGGCTTAGAATAGCTACAGAAGGCACTAAACTCATTCCAGGTCTCTGAGCTGCAGCTGAGCGGTCGCCAGATGCTCATCGTCTCCTCTGGAGCCGTCGCCTTCGGAAGAATGAAGCTGAGACAGGTACTGTATCTCAATTGGGAACTGGCTGAGTATACGGTATTCAGGAACTGGTCATGTCTATGTCCATGAGACAGACCCTTCGTGGTCCATCGGGCGTTAAGGCCGACAAGAGAGCGTGCGCCGCATCGGGCATGCCGGGATTGATGTCGTTGTATGAGCAGTTGTTCCAGCAGTACGGAATCACTGTGGCTCAGGTGAGGAAACGACAGCGAGTTCCTTCTGAGTCAGCAAAAGATCAAAACCCAGACCTGGGGTCGAACCCGGGGTCGTAAATAGCGCAAGCCCACACATTTTGAGCAGCAATGAAGACGTGAAAAACAGTGATTCAATGCGGAAATAGACCGGGGTGATCGCGCTGATCTACCAGGGCTTCTCGTAGTTTCGCCTACTACTATGCAATATTGCGTAGTGCTAGCCGGAAGTAGCGCGACCTCTATTCTTTTCCCTTCCCTCCGTTTGCTGCTACGAAATTCATTGGGGATTCCTCCCAATCAGCAGCCCTCCACACACTACGACGAAACGCCAAGTAGGGATTCCCACTCTTTCGGTGGGATAGCAAACGCAGTGAATGAAACGCGGCGAGTCACATAGGAATCACAGTGGATGGAACGGCTTCGCTGGGTTATTTTCGAAAAATAATCAAAGATCGCTAGCAACTACTCGTAGCTGCAGAAAAAGTGCACATATACAGGTTCTTCTCACCAAGCCCGACATTGACGATCCCCAGAGAAGAAAGAACCTTCAAGCGACGATCGAGTCTCTTCTCTCCCTCAATATCATCCCCATCGTGAACGCCAACGACGCCGTGGCACCAGATCCCAAACTGAACATGGTCAGTTCTCGATCCACCACCATACTTTGTAGCCTGATGGAACTGTGGTCTCGCAATATCTTTGGGAACCTACAGTGATATGAATTTGCGGTGTTTCTCGCACTCGATTGATACCGTTACTAGACTCCCGTGTATTGAAAAACCTGTCGCGTCATGCAACAACACAATGAGAGATCGAAAACCGATCGATGCCGATTTGTTGGACTTTGGAGTTTTCCCGCTCAAAATATCGGCTTTTGGCCCCTGCGATAAGCGCAATAATAGGGTTGGTCACTCGTAAGTGGACTATAGCCGGTCAATTGATAGAGAGAGGGGAGAAAATAGATAAGAAGGGATCACTCTCAGGGCCACGTGAATGGAAAGTGATACGCAATTGATAGCGTGAAAATTGGGGAGATGATTGATGAAATGTTCTTGCATTTTTGGGTGAGGGACCGTGCGGAAATGAGAGAGCTTCCTGTTTTTCTCGTTAATTCTTGATGCTTCCAGCACATCTCCGACAACGATTCCCTGGCAGCGCGTCTGTCGGCTGAGATCGAGGCCGAACTCCTCATCATCCTCTCCAATGTGAACGGAGTGTACACGGGACCTCCGGATATGGAGGGATCGCGTCTGCTCAACACCTACGTCCCCGCAGAAGCCGCCAACGTCGTCTTCGGAGCCAACTCCAAGTTCGGAACCGGAGGCATGGAATCCAAGGTACCGGAGCCATCATATTTCCGAGATTTTATCATCAAAGACGCTAATTTTGGCACTGCGTAAACATGTTGAGTGTTGTTGTGTTTATCGGCTTTAGGTCATTGACGCGCCGCTTGACTAAATAATGCCCGACAATTCGTCACTGCTTCCAGCTATGGGCAAACATGTTGTTGTTTTGATTACGATTCAGTGATGACACCGATCAACGCCCAATAGTCCCGACTAATTTGGCGCCTTTATTCGTCACTGTTTCAATGAGCATCAAGTATTTTGAAAACATGTTGACTGTTGACTTTTGTCTTAGTTCACAGCGTCAATGACGCCCCAAACTCGTTGTCTCTCTCTAATTGGGGAAGCCCCTGATCAGTGATCACTTCAAAGGTTGAGATGGGGAAATCCCATGCGATTGGCTATTTACTGCACACGCTTGCGCATGCGAGAGACACGAGGAACGTACTTTGAGCCCAGGCGCTGATTGTCTTTGTCGACGACACCGGAGAGAGAGAAAGGGGGGCGAAATGTCAACTCGGCTCACAATTCGACTCAATTAGATACCAGGAAGGGAATGCGCTTCTGGCAGATAAGCAATCTCATTATCTCGACCCGTGCCCCGCTTTTCTCTCGTCTTCTAAGAGCTCCGTGACATTTCTGGAGCGCTGTCGTCGTGAGATAGAAAAGAAGGGGAAGACGCAGTCTTTGAGGACCTCCCTTAGTCCCCCAATCTAATGGTCAGGCCTAATTCGGGCTTCATCGGGCGGCTGCAGAAACAGTTGCAAGAGGGGCGGCATTTGGAGTCGAGGAGGGGAAAGAGTCGGGAACACGGAGGGGTCGGGGAAGGACAATGGACGGAGGATGGGGCGAGTTCTAATTGAGACGGCGTGCACAAAACGAAAGAGGAAGAAGCGGGAAGTGACGTATAGAAGAAGGACTGATTGGCATTTGCAACTGCGTCATCCTAGTGTGATCTCTCGAGTGGAAAAGATGAGTCAGGAGGGATAACCAGATGAGAACACCGAGAGACACAAATAGGATAAGGAACCACTAAAATAGTCGAAATAAGGAAACAAAAGTGAAGTGTGAGATGCGAATGACTGACGTTCTGGGGAGGGTCTTCGAACAGGAAATTAGCAGGCGCAGAGTAGGTGGTCGGAGATGGCGGAACGAGGCAGCAATGTTCACCCTCTCACATCCACCTGCTCTCTCGCTGTCTCTGACCGGCAAGAGATTTTTGGAATGGAGAGAGTCTGGGCATGGTTCCGGAACGGCGACTGCAAAACTGGGGGCGAATGAGCGAAAGACAGTGTTTTCTCGCTGTCCAACGACTGGTGATTGTGTAAAGACCGTGGAATAACTTCGTTGCCGCGAAAAGAGAACCAGAATCGCGTCGCCATTCAACAGTATAAGATCCCACGAACACAGTTACGCCCCTGGATGACGTTTTCGAAACTAAATTAATGGAAGAAACAACAATCTATTCAGGTGACCGCCTGCGTGAATGCTCTCGAGAACGGCGTAACTACCGTAATCACGAATGGACTCAACCAAGACGCCATCAAGTCAGCAGTGGCCGGAAAGAAGGTGAGATAAATGGAATAAACCTATTCCGCGCGCTCCCTCGAGAGCGCTAAAAGCAGCGGATTGACGTTAGGTACATAATGAAGACACTCATTTGTGAGCAATGAACTTGGAATATATCTAATCCATGTGTTTTCGCGTTATTAGTGTAGGCGATGGCGCGTGAACACAAGCATCGTTCGTAGAATATGTGCTTGGATATGGCAGAGTGGTGCAGTGATCTCGTTTTCTGTGACAGTAAGAGGCTGAAAGGAATGGAGAGACTATCACTTTGGTCCCTTAGTCATCTTTCATCCCCTGGGAAGTCAAAGACGTTCATGCTCACTTTTCCGGTGCATCCAAAGTATCGGCAGGCTATTTTCCGTTTATTGTTATCTATTTTCGCCGCCTACGCTGCCCTCTGCTCAGTTATTCATCTACGCAAGATGTGCGGTAGCAGTCATTTTCAGGCTCCACTTCCAAATATCCCATTAGAGTGTAGGGGACCTTTTCCGCATTGAAAAAGACGACGACGCGCAATCGTGCGTGTGAATAGACGTTTCCGAGAGGAGTTGGGATAGACAAAGACCGGGAAATGGAGCTGCAAATGACAGCCTCCGCAAGAGACAGTTTCGTAATTGGCAAAAAGAAGAGGAGGAAGGTCGGGCCAGGCTGGAAATAACTGAGTCTTTTGCACAATGAGGAATGGGTTTGAGACAGCAGCAAGGGTTCAGAATCCAGGGATAGAACCGGGAAAGAGCAGATATGCCATACATGTGTTCATATGTGTTCATGTAGTAGCATGAACACATATGAAATCCATAAAATATTGAATGGTTTCAGTCTACGGTAGAGAAACGGCACCTGATTTGAATGTATATAACCAGAAATAGCAAATCGAATCCGGAAATTCGCATCTTGAGACCACTACTGCCTAGAGATCGAGAATACGAATGGAGACTAAGATCTAAATAAAGCGTTCTGCTGACAAGATCTCTGGCTGAGTTGTCAAGAGAATAAACAATTATTAAATGGCATAATTAACTAATTAATAATTAAGGTGGGTACGATGTTCGCTCGCACACATCGCTACGAGGGACCGCCAGTGGACGAGATCGCCTCCAAGTGTGAGATACTCACTTAATTAGCCACATAATTACAGGGTGCAGTCGTTTTAGAGAAGCGCGTCAAAAGGAAGTGCGATAATAACCGAAAATGAGCTCTTCCTCTCTATTTTGGTCATTGAAACGGGCAGAATTTCGCCTCTTTTGTAAAAATATTATGAAAAGCGCATCACAAGGCAGTCGCATTTCTTAATCTAAGAACATCAGACGGGTAAGCAAAAACGAAAATGAGATCAGAACCTCACAAAGGACCGGCTCAGAAATGCGCATTTCGTAATGCACAAAAACAGCGTCTGCGCGTCAAAAAGCAACAGAGGAGCAGAAATAGAGAGAAGGACCTCGGGGGTTGATTAATGACGTCATCAGGTCGCGATTCCGGACGTCTTCTATCGTCTCTCTCGAACAAGGAAAGAGCGGCAATCGTGAGAAATATGGCTGGTCTTCTGCTCTCGAGAGAACAGGATATCGTCGAGGCTAACAGATTGGACATCAAGAACGCACAGGCCTCAGGTATAAAAGGGGAAAGAGACAAATTTGATTATCAGGCCAGATTTGTCGTATGTAATGCCAGCAAAATAAGGCATATCTGAGAGCGATGAGACCAAGTGAAACGTCTTGATTCTAATTCGAGTCCAAATACGTAGGGGGAAGTAGTGTGTTGATAAGGAAATAGACGGATGCGTTGGCGAGATAAACTCGGAATGCGACTAATGGGGAAACCTACGTCAAAACAAGTCATCTCTTGAGATTTGAGACGCGCACTCAGTCCAGAAAATATTTGGAGTGATGTGGATATGACACTCTCGACTGGTGATGCCACTCATTAGGTGATCTCTGTCTACGGATATGGCATGGAAAATGCCTGAACAAATAGTGTTCAGAGAAGGATGGGTTTGGTTTCTAGGGTAATAAGCAGAAGAGTTATGTCAACAAGTTCAGGTCTCGAACCGCAGCTTCTCAACCGTCTCAAACTGACTAAGCCGAAGCTTCTCGACCTGAACGCCGGACTGAATATGATTGCCGATTCTGCTGATGATCTGCTCGGAAGAGTGCTTAGAAGAACTAAGGTATTTATCTGGTACAACGACGAGGCTACAACGTAGAGATCTATCGACGACCATGTCGTCTTCTGCACGTTCAGTCACCACTACAGATAGTGCAGCATGAATACACTCGCCATTCCTAGTACAGTGGTTGTCCTCGATGGCATTCAAAAATTACAGTCATGATGACAAGGAAATACGGAACTCAACACCGAAAAATGGGCGTATGACATCATCAGACAACTTTGGAATAAAAATAGTTACAACGGCCTTTCGCAACCTAAAAATAGGTCTAACAAGATCTAAGGGCTTCAAATTGGTAGTAGTAGCCAAGCCGAATATAATCAACAAATGTTATTTCGCAATTCCTATAATTGGTTCAGGTGGCCAGCGGTCTTTATCTCGAGCAGACTACCGTACCCATCGGATCCCTGATGGTCATTTTCGAGTCGAGACCCGACTGTCTCCCTCAAGTGAGAAAACCGGAAGAGAACCGGAAGTGATCGAACATTCTCAGGTGGCCTCTCTCGCTATCGCCTCGGGCAATTCCCTGCTGCTCAAGGGAGGAAAGGAAGCCGACGAGTCGAATAGGATGCTGCACTCGCTCGTTCAGGAGTCTCTCGGTGGGTGTTCGAGAGCAATCATCTGACTCTCTCAATTCGAAACGCTCTCTCGTCAATCGTAGAAACAAGAGAGCATGTATAAGTGAGAGAGTCGGACGTATTCGACGCGGTGGGAACGGAAAAAGAGCACTTAAAAGGCAAAATGCGCATTTCCGATTGGCGTTCGTAGATGTGTCGTAATCTTGCCTTTTGACTAGATGAAGTCTCTTTTGCAAGCGACGGGGATCAACAATACCGCGAAGCCCTACGAGAGGCACGAAAATTAGTGATTCGTGTGTGTGGATGCGTAGTCGTTTTGTCAAAACGAGGAAGTGGGATCCGAAAAGTAATCACTGCGTCTCAGGGCCATCCTAGGAATGTTTTGGTACTGGGCGAATCAATGTCGGGGGATAGGGGAGAGCTACTCGAGAGAACCCACTCTCAAGAATGGGCGTTTCCGTAGTGAGCTGTGTGGGATCAAAGCACAGTGATTTGTGAAGGACTCTGTGAGATTGAGCGTGAAATTCAGAAATAGGGGCGGATTAATGCACTTTCTGCAGCTAAATATCTTATTTGAGGCGCGCACGGCTTCGAGATGCGCGACGCCGTCACACTCGTTCGCAGCAGGGAAGAAGTGGCGGATCTGATGCAGCTCAAGGTCCGTTCTCCTCCAATGCTATATAGAGCACGCTTACAACCACGCCTATATCCGGAGCCTTGTAGTCTGTGATTTGCGCACGGTCCGTTCGAGGGCAGCCACGCGCCCACGCCAAATTGGGATAGAGGAGGGTATTTCGGGAATCAGCGAGAGAGAGTGCGAAATGGAGAGAGTACAGCATTTTGTTACAGGACCTGATCGATCTCGTGATTCCCAGAGGATCGTCCGACCTCGTCAGATCGATGCAGGAGATGAGCAAGGGAATACCGGTGAGAGTTAGTCTAATTGATGAGCAAACTAAGCGAAACTGAGCGAAATTTCAACGAATATGCTGCACCGACAGCATCGAATCCTCATCACAATGCATCTGATTGTCTCAGATTCAGCGAAGCAGAGGCTGTGCAACGAATAGGAAAGCGTGACAGTAATTAGAGCAGTGACATCAAACCGATGCAAGATCGTAACGCGTCAGGAATTATTGTATTCCATTCCGCTCGCTGGCAGTGATAGACTGTATGAAAGCAAGAGAGTTAGACACTGTTATGGCTTTCGCTAGAGAAGTCCGAGAATATTACCGTGACACAATAGGGAACAGTTCCTTGTTATTGGTTCGGAGTCTAACCACGCAAGTGAATACAAAACGATATGATGCAGCGCAGTTCGATGGAATAATTGTTAGGTGCTTCTGAAGGCCCACTACGATACCAAAATATGTGCGGCATACGATTGATATTATTGGATGCTGAAGTCATCATTTCCTTTGCTATTGACGTGTGTCCACGCAATTCGATACAAAACAATTTGAGGGATATAATTACAGATATAAGAAAGAATTAGGCCACATATGACCACATTGTCCGACTCTATCGGAAACGGCCTCATATGATTTACAAAATTGAAGTCAGCGCACGTGAAACAACTTTAAATATTTTAATTAATCAAATTCAGGTGCTCGGACACGCTGAGGGCATCTGCCACGTTTACGTTGACAAAGAGTGCGATGAGCAAATGGCTCTCGATATCATCAGAGATTCTAAGGTTGGTATAGTTTTGAAATAATAAAATACAACAAAAAGGAATAATAAACAATGAAAAAAACTACTCAGTGCGACTACCCCTCCGCGTGCAATGCCGCCGAGACGATCCTCATCCACAAGGACATGATGAGCTCCAAGTTCTTCGAAAATCTCTGCAACGTCCTTGGAGTGAGAACATTCCTTCATCATTCCAGAATCATCCTTCCATTCCAGAACGAAGGCGTAAAAATGCACGCCGGTCCCAAACTGCAAACCCTTCTCAAATTCGGTCCTCCCGCCGCCGAATCGCTCAAGTTCGAGTACGGATGCCTCGAGTGCACCGTCGAGGTTCGTGACGTCTTCTGATTCCCCAGGACACGAATCTTGAAGGTCGTCGACAGCGTTGAGGAGGCCGTCGAGCACGTGATCAGATACGGAAGTGGACACACCGACAGCATCGTCACTACTAATCGTGAGTCAGAGAGACGAGAGAGCGGGGGAAAATGAGAGGGCCAGACAGTGAGAGATTCTCATTCAGAAGACACCGCCGAGCACTTCATGAGCCATGTGAACAGTGCGTGCGCCTTCCACAATGCGTCCACTCGTTTCGCCGATGGATACAGATTCGGACTGGGTGAGTAGAGGGGATGAGTCTATATTTCCTCCTTGAATGTTCCTTCCCTCCTTAATCTCTTCCTATTGATAAGAGAACATGTGACATTCGAGCAAACGCTCCACAGTATTCAACGACATTTGGTGATGAATATTAATTTATTTGCAGGAGCTGAGGTCGGAATCTCGACTGGTCGAATTCACGCTCGCGGCCCAGTTGGAGTGGAGGGACTACTGACTACCAAGTGGATTCTGAGGGGAGACGGACACACTGTCGGAGACTTCAAGGTACTTTCTTGTCTGTTGTCTCTCTATTTCACCTGATCTCTCGACAGTCAGAGTACGCGAGAGAGCATCGGAAATGGAGAGAGTTAGAGAAATATCCGATAATTGCAGGAGGGAGGCAAGTACAAGTACGTCCATGAGAATCTCTCTCCTTCCGATATCTTCCGAGCCGATGAGAAAATCGCCCGAACTGCCTAATTTCGTCATAACTAACTAACTTATTCATTCCCGTTGTCTGTATCGTTTGACCTTCCACTGTACAATCCTTGCTGCTTCTCGATTATTTCCGGATAGGGTTCACTTCCATGGAGCAATAATGATAAATTCACTAATATCAAAAGGAAGAGCTTTGAAGAAAGAGATGACAAGGGAGAGTGAACATGCCATTCCCATTGTGTGTATGGACTGAGACGAATCTTTCACTATCGGAGGTCATGGGAGGGGGTTGGAAAGGGAGGCGGCTGCTTATTCAATCTTCTCTCATACTTCTGGAACATTCCATGCACAATATGTATTGGCATGGGGCCTATATGACGCAAATACGGGATGTGCAATCAAAAAAGAGACAAATAGCGATTTGTTTCAGATTGATAGGGCTTCCAATTCACGCAAAATCTTAACGCCTACGCTTCGATTTGGATGGAAAGTAAGGAATAGCAATAACAGGGATCACAAATATGTTTTCTTCTTCTCTCCATCTCCGTTCAAATCGGTAGGGGTACTCCATGGCATAATAGCATATCGCTTACAAAAAAGTAGCGCGATTAACTCGGAGAGTAACTTGTCAGTTTATCTCGGCACTCGTTGATGTTTGTCCGCTATTATCTGCTATTATTTTTATTGAGTATTATCAGCATTCTCAAATTGCATAGGTTATATCGATCCCTCTCATTCTTCTTTCTAAGTTTTTTGAATTCGATCAATGAGGTCATTTGATTCATTACTCTACCAACCATTCTGACTCAGACGTCAAGTTGTTTGTGACTGCGGTTAAAGACTTGTCTAGTTGAAATAGTTTATAATGTCTAGCCTCGTAGCAGTTTTACACTTACCGAGGCAATGTTTTGCCTGGGCACTACATTAATCACTCTTGTCAACCATTTCCTTCTTTCAGTTCTCGTTTCGATCAGTCATGAGAACTGTATGTCTTCGGGTTTTAGTGGCAATGAGTTTGCTGAATCGGGCATGTGTTTTTATGATCGTTTCTGTTTTATTGCGAAATGGTGTTCAATGTAATCCCATTACATTACCTTCGCTAGGAATAATGGGATCGGAACATCGTTCGACCACTGCGGCATTTTATGGTTGTTCCGACAACACCTTTATGAGAAAGTGACGAGGAAAGATTCTCGAGAAAGAGCAAAAGTGAACTGGCTCCCCACTGCCATTTTCCCGCTGAACTTCTCTGTTCTTACTATACAACTGCAATTTTTCCCAATGTCTCTCAATGCGATGTCCCCAATTGATGTAAGACCCGCCCTCAATGAGCGCCTCCCTTTTCCAGACCTTCCTCAATGGTTCTCCGTCTCATTGCTCTTCTCTCCTTCGTTGTTTCCCTAACTATCGCTCAGGTCGAAGAAGATCCCTTTGTTCTCGAGTGAGTTTGGATGGGTTCGGTAGTTAGCTAAATGTATTACTATGGGATGGAAAGCTCACTATGTGAATGGATTGATGATTCGGGGTAAAATTGATATTTGTTTTCAAAGAACGAATTGAGCGAAAACATACTTGTGATTTAATGCATCTATATCACTGTGCTGCATGATTTTGCTTATGTTGAACGAATTGTATGTTTTTTAGCCCGCAGGTCGTCGTTGACCTCTATGCTGAAGGTCCTCTCGAGTGTTGGGTCAAGGTATTCTTTCATTTTTAATTTGTGTCCTATCCATCATTCTTGTGAAGTCTAGACAGTTATTCAAATATGATGTATGCAACTGCATCCTTTATCTCATTGCAGGACAGCAACTCTAACGATGCTGAGATTCGCGTGTGCGGAGTGGATGGCCATGCGACGTCTCGAGTAAGCCTTCGCGAGTTCCTGCTCGATGAAGTGAGTCCATTGCATATATTTAATGATATGGTATGGTTTAAATCCGAACTGTTATCTTCTGGTCCCCGTATCATTTTATTTAACTAATCATGTCACAACGCAGGACATCATGCGTCCAATCGCAGCGTATCCAGTCTGCATGAGAGTGGAGACGAAAGGAGGCAAAGTATCGCAGGAATGTATGACCTTGCCAGCGGTGAGTATGTAGAGCCAACGAAGAGCTAACGATTTAAATAGTAATTGTTTTGTCGGGAAATACTTTTTTCTTCAAACGTTATAATTTACAGATCGCAATGGCCGACTGTGGAAGGAAATGCAGAGGGAACGAGCATTCCGTCTATAACTCCTGCTGCTGCACCACCACGGGGTGCAACGGTGAGTATGAGTAAGGAATCTCTCCATTTCACATTCTCTCATCTTCTGTCTGACCGGGTAGAGATCATGTAGACTTGAGAGAGACGCGACATACATTTCGAGAGAGACTGGTGATGGAACAAATACCCTCGCTATACTGCATGATCTCTAGTTGCAGAGACAAATCGAGTCAGCTCGATCGCCATTATCAGTCAATTTAGGAAGGACTATCATTATGAGAGAGAAGTGTTTTCTAAAAGACTTTTCGTATAACAAACATTTTTATCAGATAAATTCCACTCTCGCCCTCTTCCTTCCTTCGAAGTGAAAGAAGAGTGACGCATTTCTTCGACTTTCCTAATTCTTTTTTCACAGCAGTAGAATCCCACTTCAATCATCTCCCTGTCCAACAATCACACACATTCACCTATCACAGAAGCCTCAATCTCAACCCCTACTAGTATCACACAAATCTCATCCGAGACTAATACCGTTCAATCAAACGAACCCCAAAAGCTAGCATCAGTCGCAACTTCCTGACAATAAGTGTTCATCTCCCCTAATTGGCGGCTCCATCTCCCCTCGTTTCATGTCCAATCGCACAGTGATGTGCTTTTTCTCGTTTTGCTTTGTTCGTCATTCACGAATGTCCAACAAATAAAACGACGTTGATCTGTTATTCCGATTGCAGCAAACGCACAGAACGATTTTCAACTGAATTATTGACACTCCTTTAATGAAATTGTGCCTTGAGCCTACTCGGATATGACTAGAGTAATTACTCAGATTAAAATCATCATTGAGACTCTATTTTTAATGAATGCCGATGTCAACGTTCACCTGCTCCTTGTGGCTCAATTTCTATCCGACTTCCCCTTAATCTCATTGATACGATGGAATCTCTGTCGTACAAGCTCGCAATGCGCTGCTTGTGAGGATTATAACATGTGCCATTCTAACCCTCACTTCTTTCTTTCACCTATCATTAGTCGCCAGTAAGGAAGAACTTGTAGACGTATTCAATATGCTCCTTGATCTGTCTGACCTACGAGAGAGACAGCGGTTGAAGGCTGAACGATTCCATTTTCTCTATATATTCGTTTGTTATTTCACGCATGAATATACATAATACTTTAAAACACTTTTATCCAGAATAAGCCGCTCTGTGGAATATAATATCGTAGTGTTGCGAACTGATTTATAATAATAAATGCATTCAAATGAGTCATAGAAATGTCCTACGGCGGGCACCCGACATACTGCCAATTGGATTCGCCAGGACCGGAACAGCCCGTGTTTGGGTTTCCTCCATTTATGTGAATGCTGGCGAAGCTCTTGTATGAATTCCAACAAGCACTCGTGTCGACCCATTGGAAGTTGGTGGAGAATTGGAAGTTGGGGCTACCTGCAGTATTATCTCACAGACTCAAAACTATCGATTAGGAATGAGACAGAAACCTACCAACTGGCCAGAAGTTGATGACTGCAATGAGCGAATTAGCACAAGTGCACGTCGAATTAACCGAGTCGTAGGTCTGAATTAAAACCTGATAATTGTGAAATTTCCGCAACGAAAATAATGATTCTTTCAAGTCAGAGAAGCGAGGAAATACAAATAAAAATACAGAAATAAAGAGATAAAGATGCTCTTCACTAAATTACTGACCGGAACGACGCCCGCGCTATTGTACCATACGGGATTAGTAACAGGTGCAGTCGCCACGCACGCAACAGCACAGTAGACTGAAATTGGGATTTTATCACTTTTTATTGATTATTTGTTCAAATCCAGTGGCATTCTCACCTCGCAAATTCGAATTTACAGCCGTGCCCCCATTCATCCACACGCCATTCACACAATTTAGAGTGGATTGCAGTGGTTGAAAATAATTATTTCTCTTGGGTGAAAAGAAGGCGAAATATGAATATTGTACTAATCTGACAACGCTGTTACTATTGATAACCCGAACAAAAGTCGTGATACAACAAAAGTCGGCGAGCATCCCTCCTTCTTTAAGAGCACACAATCGCTGTTTTCTCTCACCATTTCGGATGTATCACTGAAGAGAATTCCTGGAGAAGCACAGGAAATTAAGGAGGGCGTTTGAATTGCTGGGACTGTTTTCTGGATTTTCATTGTGCCTGCAGGGAGAGGCGAGCAGCCTGAAGTTGTGGTTGTCGTTGCCTGAAATTAGTATTATAGCATTTTTGAAGTCCAGCGGCATGCAAAAAATTGAGTGAACGTTCATCTGAAGGTATCACCGTTGTCGTTGTTGTTGAAGTTGTCGTCGGTGGTTGATCGCAGATTCGAATCCACAGCGGAGCAGGAGGTGAGGAAGAGCCGAACACTGATCCACAAGGAACATTGCTGCCCGTCTCCGCACTCAGTAACGCACAGTTAGATGAGGCGAATGAGATGGCAGCGCACTGCAACATATATCGTATTTTGTGTTTTAAAGAAAAATTCTCACTGCTTCCACTGCGAAACAACGCTGTTCGCATTCGTCGATTGACGAGGCTGTCGCGATATCGGCAACTAGCGCCCGCACTGAATTCCATCCTCCGGGGGCTGATTCGAAGCAAGGTGACTGGGCCTGCACAGCCCGCTTCGATCACAGTGAAATGTTTAATGACAATTAGATTGAAAGAGCTCACCGCAGCTTGTAAGACGAAAAGGAATATCAGCATTGGCGTTTGTTAGGAAATGCGAGGGGAATATTAGGACAAAGCACTAGAAAGCTCCCTAGAGAATAACTAAGTGCAGTAGACAGAAGCTGATGTTTGTCGTGCCTTCTTGGATGCATGGTTACCACAAGCAGACGCTGATCAAGAGCAACTTGTGTCAAAGAAGACGAAAGCAACGGAAATCGTGTTAGACTAACAATGAGAGATGAGAAATGGGGAGAAATCAACTAAATTGTTATTCAGCGTATGAAAGAGGAAGAAAGAAGACGTCTCAAGTGACTGTTCACACTGGTGTCCGTCCGAATCAATCAGCCCTACCACAAACCTCTCCCACGCACACTACCTTTAATCTTATTTCTTTCTTTGTGCCTGTGACTTTTATGGATATTATTTGTTATTTTCTCGCTCGTAGGCACACTAAAACAAACCAACTCGTTTCTTCTAACTGGGAGCTTCTTATTCGCATAGCTCTCCCTCCCGTGGAATGCTTCACCCTCACTTATTCTCTCTTCGAACACCGCTCCAAGCCCATTTCCTGCTCATAACTCACTCGAATCAACAGTTTCCCTACAAGCCTGACGGAGAAGGATTGCATCTTCAAAGAAGGAGGCCCGTCTCCCTGCAAGATCTGCAGTTATTTCACCCGTCGACTCTGACTAGTACACGAAGGGTGGAGAGACGAAGACTGTGAGCCGTTTCTCTGACCTCGAATGCACGTACGAGCAAAAGAATGACGGACTGGACTATTCATTCATTCGACTCGCGAACATCAACCAACTCGCTCCGAGATGCGAATTATAACGTCAAGGGAGAGATTAATATTTATGTAAAAAGTGCAGATACATGTACACAACAAATATATCTTCATTGATAACAGGGGGGACTATTAGGGGCGCACTTTAGGAAGTGTTTGTGGACGGAAAAATGAAGTAAAAACGGTTCGAAAATGGTTGTCAGCGGCTGAATTGTGGTGAAAATGAGAGACGGAGGGATAGAGGAGGGGTGAAGAGACGAGTGGGCAGGGAGAGAAGGAAAGACGCACTTGTGTGGTGTAATGAAAGTGCAAGCGCGCTCGCGTTGTGAGCGGAATGTTGCGTTTCTTCACTCCCTCCTCTTTGCTTTTCGTTTAACTCCTCGTGTTTTCTTTGTTTTTGTTGTTATTAGTTCCTTCCTTTTCCTTTCTACTTTACTCATATCTTCCTAATACTCTGCTATATGAGCTGAGTAGCTGACAAACCGTTAAACTGCTCTTTTGCTTGCTCAATTGTTTCAATTGCACTTGTCATTGCAGTTCTATCATGGATATCGCGGATGAAATCCTTGGAGAAGTGTCGTCTGATGCCAAATCCGATGAGCTGACGTATGAAAGCAGTGGAGATGAGAGTGAGGAGGAGAAAGGAACGAATTCGGAGGATAAGGAATTCAAAGTGGTGAGTCATCTTTGGCAGAGGGGAGAAGTGCCCCATCTTGGGGTCAGGTAAGAGGGAAGGAGGTGGACTGAGGGAAGATCAAAAAGGGATGAAAGGTCAACCGCCCCTCTTTCAGTAGTTGAAAGCGACTCAATTAGTCATGAGTTCTACCACTAGAACGATTCAGGTCAAACTTCACGGTGTGAAGTTCGAAAACCCGACGGAGGAACACAAGGACATGATAAAGAGCAATGAAATGCTCACAATGGTGAGCGATCGTCTGACTCTCTTCGTTTCCCATACTCTCTCACCATGTATATCTGCTTCCAACTGAGAATAACTCAGTTGGATGCAGTGAAGTAGTTTCTTTTTGATGTATGCTGAGAGGAGATTACGCGTTGCTTCTGGCATTTCTCACTTCCATTCAATTACCAGTGCGAATTATTCGAAATAAGCGAGTTTGTTCTTACTTTCAGGCTTTTATTACCGACCCGAAGCTGCGAATCCTCACCGAATGGGAAGGATTCCCCGATAAAAAGGACTTCACTTGGGAGCCCCTGAAGAATCTCTACTTTAATATAGTGAGCGATACTTTACAATTTCAGCGAATCTGAAATTATTCCTCAATATTCATTTGAAACTTATACCGTCAAAATACTATCTGAGCAGTGCTCTCACTCTTATACCTAGCAGTCGATTAGTGGGGCAGGAGGGCATGTGAATATTTGAGTCTTACTAATTCTCTTGGAAACTTTCAGGGATGTTCTTCGAGTTTTCACAATGATATTCCAGAGATCTCGATTGCTGGTCATGCAGATGCTAAAAGCTGAGTTTTTCAAGGTATTTATATTTTGCTTCAATCATGATTCAATTGTCTCGCATTTAGGAGGAACCGGAAGATTCGGACGATGAAAAGACGGCAGATGAGAATTATGCAGATTGGGTCGAATTCGCGCAGTATTGGAAGGTAAGGGGAGGGGGTAATTTCGGGTTGAGTGTACCATTAATGGAGAGTGAAACGACAATACTTATATTGCAGCCCCAATACATCTCTCATCCGGAAGATATCTATCCGTTGGCGGCTCAATTCACTGATCAGAACGAGAAGATTGTGAGAGTGCGAGTGGAAACAATTAGTGCGGCGTACCATCGAAAGGTCACGAAGGGAAGACCCTATCAGAAGAAGTACGGTATCTAGCACTAGTGATCGCTACACCTTATCTTACAAATTTTTTTGATATTAGGAAATACCTCTTTTCATCTTTTCATCTTTTCAATGTTTTATCTCAATCGGTAATCGAATATATCAGGTATCCAGTAGAGTGGCAGGAAGAACGGATGTATGTCACAATGCCGACTAATCGTTTTGAGAGGCACTATCCACATACTGTGAGAATATTTCTGAGAAACAAGATAGTTCTCTGTGTACTTGACTTTGTAAGAAACCTAATCGTTGTAACAATATAATTGCAGAAAATCTACAAAGCGTTAACACCCAAACCTACTGAACCAGATAATTCGGCAGTAATCGCTTCTCTGATGGATGAATTACTCAATCAAATTAGATCTCCACCAGGTCTGTCAACTAATCGCTGAAATCGAATGATCACTATTTATTTTACTGATCATTTCCATGCTCCAATTGCAGTCAATCCCGTGAACAAAGAAGTGACACCTCTGATGGAAGAATCAGCGACTCTACCACGTGCCCGCCAATTTGAGGCAAAATCAATCCTCACTATTTTAGATTGTTCTACTGCTACAATCAAACAGGAGCCGCCTGAAACATCAGAAATGAACGACACTTTGATGGATCAATCTGCATCTGGGCCAGGTATTTGTCCACCAACAAATGAAAAATGACAATTTGTTTTATATCACTTGCACGATCCAATTGCAGTCGAGTCTATGAGAAGAGAAGTGGTTGCTCCTCGCAATGAGGTTTCCTCGTCTGTGCCAGGTATTTTTTCTTTTTCCAATCAATAAACGGCTGAAATTGATCCCCACTATTTTTTAGGTCGTTCTATTGCAGCAATTAAAATAGAGCCGCTTGATACATCAGAAATGGACGACGCTCTAATGGAACAATCGTCGTGTCTGCCATGTAATTGATCCCCAATAAACGGATAATATTTATCTAACGATTTTTAGAATGTTCTACCGCTACAGTTAAAGTGAAAGCGGTGGATGAAGAAATCATCGCCCCTTCGAATGACAAATCTTCACCCCAAACCTGTCATTGTCCACCAAATAATCTCTAATAATTTGTTGATAGTTATTTTTAATGTGTTAATGCTCTGGTGATGTATTCTCGTGTATTTGCCATGCCTTTTTGATTGTTGCCATTGTTAACCGCTCCAAATTATTGACTGTATTTCATTCGTGTTCTTTTAAACATAACTGTTCCCTTCCAAACTTGTTCTGCTCGATAAACCAACACCGAAAGTGTTAAAATCCAATTTTTCTCGGATTCCTATGTATGTGTAAAAGACCAATACAGCAATCGATTGGAGATCACGGATTTCGCATGACTGAAAGCCATCCCTTCCCTCGAATTTTTTTATACTTCCGCAAACAATGTGCTCACATTGAATTCACAACATTCTTTGCATAATCTGTTTTATCGTCTCTCTCTTTGTATTTCAACAGAAAGCATGTTCGTGTTCCACGGTTCTCCTCAATTCTGGATATCGATTTCGTTAGTGTTCAAGTTAATATATATTCCAGAAGACAGAGATGTTCGAAGACAGATTTCGTTTTATTCTCTGTTCGATATCATTTCTCGCCCTTGCTTCTATCTACTCCAACCTCATTATAATCAACTTCACATTCATATGCATGACCAGTGATCAGAACGATACTATCGAGATGTCGGATGGGGTTTGAGAAGTTTTATTTCGAAGTCTCGTTATTATCCATTTTAGACTATGAGACAGCGGTACAACTATACAACAAGTGAAAAGTCGACTATTTTATCGTCGATTGGAGTAGGAACACTTCTCGCCACCTTTCCCATTACTCATCTTATTACTAAAGTGGGAGCAAGGTCAGAGCTAATCTCTAATTTACCATATCATCTGTGCTCTCTCAGACATCCCTTCTTCTTCTTTGGAATGCTTTCCTGTCTCATGACTGCTCTCATTCCTTGGGCTGTTCGAACTGATTTCTGGATACTCATCTTCGTTCGATTCGTACAGGTAGTTTACGATAAGCGTAGAAAATGTCAATCAAAATGACTTAGGGGATCTCATACGCTTCGGATTTCACTACAATCGGGAAGATCTGTGTTGAGTGGGCACCTCTGAGAGAGATTGCATTCTTTATCGGATTCCTGACCTCTTTCGGCATTGGCAGCAATGTCATCACCAATCCCGTCTCAGCATGGGTCAGGATGCGCACTGCCGGTTGTATTCTGTATCCATCAACATCAATTTCAGTTCTGCCAGAATGAATCAACCGGATGGGAGTGGTCATTTTATGCGCACGCAATTGTTGGATCCTTTATTTTCACCATTTGGTATCACCCTGAGTATTTCTCATCCAAATCATCTTATCAGGTGGATGTTATATCGCGATGACCCACAAGAACATCCAACTGTTACTGAGAAGGAAATTAAGACAATTCACAAGAACAAGTCGGAAGAGCATACAAATATCAAGAATAGAAACGTACCTTATTGGGTATATTTTGTGATTAATTTCGTAATATAACTCACCATTCCAGGAAATAATAAAAAACAAAACCATCATAATTTGTTGGATTTGCTCTTTTCTGGATATTACTTCTATGACTCTTCTTCACCAATATTCTCCAATATATTTCAACAAGGTATCTAACTTCTTACTGTTGAGATGAATGTTTTATATCAGGTGTTAAACTATGATGTTACACAAACTGGAATTCTTGTATCCGTTGTTTCTCTCTCACTTTTGCCATTGAAAACTATTTTCTGCATCACAAGTGACAGGATGAGGTTAGTGAATGATCAACGATTACGTGTAATCATCTATTTCCGTTGCAGATGTATGTCTGAGAGGCGGAAGATGCTTTTCTACAATACCTTTGCTTTTGTTCTTTGTGGTACATCGCTTTTATCCAATTGATGCCGTGTTGAATATAATTTCAGGTTTATTTTATGCAGCAATTGCAATCGCTCCATGGCGAGAGGTCAGTAAACAGTTGTAACTCATGTTTTCCATCCTCCACTAATCAATTTAGTTGGTTGTTATCTTCTTCTGTCTTGCATCAATCTCATGCAGTGCCAACTGTGGAAGTTTCTACAAGTGTGTAAACTTCGTGGCACGGTATGTTTCTCACCCATTTCAATCCCGTTAACAGGTCTTATTTGAATAACTTATGATCGCAGAAACGAATAATTTGAAAAGATTACGAATTTCAGTCAGCACGCCCACTTTGTTATCTCCGCCATTCAATTCTCGAAATGTCTATCACTTTTCGCTGCTCCTGAACTAGTGCGTCGGTTTGTATCTCACGACGAGGATACACAAGGATGGAATACGCTGTTCGTCGGATTCGGAATCGTCCTTATTTTGGTAACCATCCGTTTCTTTTTATTCAAATAATAAGACCGTTATAAAAATCGATATCGCAGGCACATTTCGCATTCTGGGCAGTGGTTACTGACGAACCTGCGGAATTCACGAAAACCGGAACTGCTTTGAATATGGATAATTCCAGCGACACATCTATTAGTTGCGCCAATACTAAACAATGAACTCGTACAGTTGGTCCAGTTAGATTTCATGCGAACGAACTAATCACGAATGAATGTATGCATGGACTGAACATGTATAATACTTTGGCTTCAATAAACAATGTCAATTTAAATCTAATTCTCTACCAAAACCTCGCTGGCTGTACTGAATGTACATAACACACGTTTCATGGTAGAATCGCAAAGTTTCACCTTAGTCCTTGCACATTAAAAAGACAACCCCCTTATTTCTCAACGATTTTCGATAGCCTATGGGTGGGGACCTCTGACCCGGAGTGAGAGAGGTGGTAGATCAAAGTCCGCTCCAGGAGGTCACGTCGAAAATCGTCTTCGAGGCTTGGTTTTTCGCATTTTTCTCGCTTCAGAGTAGAGCTCGATGTCAAGAGATGAAATGTTCGTTTTGAGCAGTTCTACAATACTGATTTTAGAGTGAATCGATTTTTTGCTTCCTATAGTCTCTGCATGACAAGTACTTCCGCAGATACGGGAACAAAAATTTTATTGGCTGGGGAGATCGGGCTTGTCGATAGCTTTCGAATGGTATACTGGAAGCCCTACTTTCATTGGAGCTAAAAGGTACTTTTGCACAGAAAAACCAAAAACGAGGACTTTCTGGTCACGAGACGCCGGTAGATCAAAGCGAAGTAACCGGGGAGGAGGAAGGGAAGCGCCTTGATATACTCAGTTTTCTTGCTTAATGAGTCATCAACCTTTACAAAAACGGTACTGTAGAGATCAGAAGATGAAGACGAGTCTAACCCACTTCGAAAATTTGAAAAATATTGATTTTGAGCTGTGGATGAAATACGCGCGCTCCTGACAGCACTTTGATCTACCGGCGTCTCTCGCCAGCTCGTGACGAGAAAGTCCTCGTTTTTAGTTTTTCTTTTCAAAAGTACCCTTTAGCCCCAATGAAAGTAGGGCTTCCAGTATACCATTCGAAAGCTCTCGATTAGCCCGATCTCTCCAGCAGGCGAAATTTTTGTTCCCGTATCTGTGGAAGTACTTGTCATGCAGAGACCATAGTAAGCAAAAAATCGATTCACTCTAAAATCAGTATTGTAGAGCTGCTCAAAACGAACATTTCATCTCTTGACATCGAGTTTGTAGCTCTACTCTGAATCTCTCTCTACCTCCTGGAGCGGCGTTTGATCTACCACCTCTCTCACTCGGGGTCAGAGGTCTTCTACCCATAGGCTATCGAAAATCGTTGAGAAATCAGGGGTTGTTTTTTAATGTGCAAAGGATTATGCGAATCTACGGTGAAACGCGTGATAAGCATCTGCATAACACACAAACTTGAATATCACTTCCGCTCCTTCTCATCCCTGCCCGTAAGGTGCAATTACCGGGCGGATTGATGTATCTCCCATCCGTTTCTCATTTATTCATTTATTTATTTTATCTACGCCCGAGGGCGCAATGAGACAAATAATTATTGATATTAAGGTGATATTCAGGAAATGACTCTCATGGGGATAGTGACGGAAGAAAGAGGTGATGGGGGAGTGATTGGGGGGGGGGGAAGGGATCGATGCTTGTGGTCAGCACTCATCTTGTAATCGTCTGGCCGTTCTCTCATGGATGGTGTGAGAGGGGAAGGAATACGAGGAGGGACTCATTTCTTGTTCTTATCGCCATTAACTTACTTAGTTACTTAGTTACTTAGTAGATCCATCTTCAGCGAGCGAAGTCGCGTGGATCACAATTCCTCCAGTCTTCTCTATCGCGAGCGCGCGTTGTCCAATGACGCCATGGCACACGGTTCGTTGACGACCTGGTAGATCGTCCGATAACACTATAGGGCATCTTCGCATACTCCTCGATCGAGTCCCTCCACCTGGCTGGTGGT
>LS596849.1:114790-177450 GCA_900490775.1 Pristionchus maxplancki
GTAGTGGGACTTGTCGTAGCCAGTAGGGTGCTCTAATTACCCTCCGTGTCCGAGCCAGGGGTTCGGGAGGGCCGCCCGTGCACATGGGTTTGCCAGGCCTGCGTACTGCGTGAGCGGTTATGCTCGTTAGCGCAACAGTCTTAGCAATAGAAAGTTGTGGACCACCCTTACACCGCGATGAGGTGAGCAAATGTAAAAGGATCGCCATTAACTGATTGAATAAATAAATGAGAAACGGATGGGAGATTCATCAATCCGCCCGGTAATTGCACCTTACGGGCAGGGATGAGAAGGAGCGGAAGTGATATTCAGGAAATGTGCGGGGAAATACAGTAGTTAGGCAATCGCGAACTGAGTGCTACTTGGGCCCGATATATTTTGTATCCAAGGCCGAACAACATATTCGATGAAACTCAATCGTATAAGATGTGTATATGTCTAAATTTAGTATAATACTAATTATAAGCGACAAATTATAGAGCTGTGACGTCACACCTCACTCAGTTTGTGATTCTTGTGTGTAACCGTATGAAAAGTCGCCTCTGAGTGCACTCTACGCACCAACTAATTTTAGAGGTTTGTTTAGTTTCTGATCGAAATGTCAACTTTAATTACATAAATGCATCGTAAATTTTTGTCAATCACGTCCGCATAGGTCTCGATCATGCGTTGTTGGATAATTGGTACGCCATAACACCATAGTTCACCGCATATCGCCGTTTGTTCATTTTTGCCGTGGTGTGCTCTACCTTTTCAGTGCCGCGGATATGTTTCAAAACCTGCTTCACAGCTAATTCATGTGATAATTATTCACAGGTATGTCTACGGACGCGAGTGGTACCGGTGGGAGTCGACTTCCCTCAAAAGTAGTGCTAGCCGCGGCGACCGGGGCTGTTGTGGCGGCAGGTTGGCCGTTTTCACTCCTTTCTTCGCACTTTTGTTTAGTTTATAGTCGAAAACCCTATGCAAATTCGCTAAATATATTCTTCCGCATAACACTCTGATTCCAGATCGTCGTTTCATCCATCTCTATAGCTAAAAAAATCACTATTTCAGGTGCAGCCTACTATGTTTACTCCAAATCCAGTTCAGGAAAGACGACCGCGCCAGAGAGTAATGTCATTGTGAGTGATTATTTGTTTATTTATATCATTATTCTTAAGAATTTTCGGCCGATGGTCAATCTACCTATATATTCAGTCCTACGATCAACTCAAGAAATATAAGGAGGAGGGCAACTCGCATTTCAACATGAAGAGGTACGGTTTATTCCCTTTTCCAGCCTTTGATTATTTATTTTTATTAAATAATTAATATTTTTTGTTAATTAAGGTACGCTGAGGCCATCGATTGCTTCTCCACCGTCATCGATGAACTCGCGAAGACGAGAATGTTCGACAAACACGTGAACAAGGACAAGGAAAGTGTGAGTAATTGCTCATATTTATGACGTATTTAGTCCATTTCCCATAATTCGAAGCTAATCACACACAAAAAAGAGTGGTCAGCCGCAAAACGAATCGGGACTTGAATCAGCACATTATTACTCTGATTTCAGGCAGAAAACTACACGGAACTTCTCGCCGCCTGCTATCAGAACCGAGCGGCAGCCAAGCAGGTTTGTTATTATTACTTATATGAAGAAACAGAGAAACTACAAAAACTGTTTCCCAGAAATACCCGATTTTTGTTGTTTTTGTTGTTTTTTATATGTTATTTCAGCAATCCGAGGACAGTCCACTCGAAGTGATCAGTGACTGCTCCCATGCAATTCAACTCAAGCCGAAGTACGCTCGGGCATACATCAGGAGGTCTCAGCTACTCAAATCGATGGAGCCGAAACAAGCGTTGGCGGGTAAGTGAGGCATTATTGATAAGATGTAATCGGAGCAGGGCTATGTCCAATTAGGGGTTGAATAGCGAATATCCCGGATTCCCGTGATTATTATAGTTATCGATGACTACCGACCGTAACGAGGTTGCATTGAGTCTCAGTGATCTACTGTCTAACAGGCACTTGAATCAGAGAGAGATACGTGTATCTTCCAAGACTCTTATCGGCCCTCTCTTACACTGTGGGAAAGATCAAGGGAACGATTGGGGCAGGCCAGTCGGCGAGAGAGGTACAAATAACCAATCAGTGCCCACCTGCTCACCATTATGACAGATATTGGGTCCATTATATGGCCGATTTTCTCATGACTTATTATCTTGCTCAATCAGGAAAGACTGAGAGGGCTTCTTAGAATAAATTGTCTTTGGAAGGGACTATTCGGACACTACATCCAGACAGAGCTAGAGAGCGGGGAAAACTGAGAGAGTTAGACAAAACAGTTGAGTTTCACACAATCCAAAAATGTCATTTTTTAGCTTTGGCGGTTGGAAATCCAAGGATGATACTGATTATAATTGAGAAATCCATAATTATCGTTCAGATGCTCTCTCTGCAATGCACATCGATGAGAAGCACGGAAGTGTGATGATGGGAATAATGAGCGATCTGATGGGAGCACTGGAGAAGAGGAATCTGGAGGTAAACAAAGAAAAATCAAAATTGATTATTGAATATTCATGTATTTAATAATTAAATAATATAAAAATAATGCAGGAATTCACTAGGAGGAAGGAGACGGCTCCGAACAAGCGACCACAGCTCATCACTCAGGATCAGGTTAGTTGATAAATTATTATTTATTCTTGAAAATCAGTAAAAATTAAGCATAAGCTGGAGATTTCGAATTACATTGTGCAGAAGGGGAACTGTAATGGCTGTATTTGGTTGTTCATTGACGGTTTTCGCGCGATTCCGGCGGCAATTCTCAATGTTTTGAGTCTCAGCCCATCATTGACGATGCCCAAATCTTCTTCCAATGAGGACACAACTCTAAACCGATTGAGAAGCGAACAGTTTTGTCAACTGATAGAAAAGATAGAGGAATGTCATGAGTGTTACGTTCACGAAACTCACTCTTTCGACTTGAGAGCTGTACTGTTTCACTCTCCGAGTGCAAACCGAAAATCATTTTTTCCTGTTTTATCATTGCAAACTGCAAGCTAGACTATCTGAAACATATCTCATCCCTAATTATTATGGGGAGACGTATTGATGGTGCCAGCATGGCGACCTTATCACTATCGAGGTTTGCACACTAGTGCGTGAGAGGAGAGATGTCTCTCTGATAATAATAGCAAACAGATTATTATCAGAGAGGAAACAAGAGAAGTATCAATCGAGAGAAGTTTCTGGGGGACTAGGTAACTTTCCAAAAATACTTTTAATGATGCGTATTATGTTGTTGTTTTCCATTGTTCTGTATACTGTAGATACGCATACTAATCCGGTTGATATTGTGGCGAAATGAGCTGCATGAGCAAGCATTTTTCTGTATGCGAGGATCTTATTTCAAGAGAGAGCTTTTCTGATGGGTCAGGAAGCGGGGGCATGGAGTACGAGTAATTATAATAAATTCACGAGGCAAGATATTTGTGTGGAGATGTGAGAAAGGGTGAGGGTACTCTTCATAATTAGGTAGGGGAAGAGGCATTGCCCTCTTGTTGAATGCGAATGAGGGTACTGATCAAGTATGGGGTCCAAGATTCAATTAATAGAGGTGAAAAGAATCAGTTGTTACAAACAAGTGGGAACTGGCGATCGATTTACTATAAATACCCTAACAAAACCTATCAGAATCAAAAGTTGATTAAGGGTGAGGAGTTGTGTGAATCTCGTCCATAGGGATTACTGATTCACTAGGAAGCGACATGAGCGGTCGACAGTTCGAAAATCACCTGCATTTCAAAATCCGAAAAAATAATTGCAGGTGTTCACCTTCCTACACAAGACTCTCACTGACGACTACATCAGGAATCTCTTCCTTAAGAAGATCGTCAACAGCTCTGAGAGGTCAGAAATGAGCTTAAACGTGATCTTTCTACAGTCAGACAGTGCGAGAGAGCGTGCGAAACTGAGAGAGTCAGACTTGTGCACTCACAAAATTACAAAATCACAACAACAAAAACAGTTGAGTTTCACAAACAGCTTCAGCACCTCAAAAATATGTTCATGAATTGTGTGTGAAACATCACTCTTGTTGACTGCACTTCGAATACCAGCAATTTGTATCCTTCTGAGAAAAAGTACACTCCAATCAGGGCGAAAGTGCTTCCCAAGTGTGACAAATTCCCACCTCATTCCAGCCTCATTCCAGCCTGAGCGAAGCCTTCGATTGCATTGAGAAGCGCAACTTCGAGGCTGCGCTCAGTGCAGTTGAGAACGCCGAAGAACCAGAGTGTCTTCTCTTCGCTGCGAGACTCCACTACTACCAGGGATGCACCGAGCAGGTTAGACCCCATACTTCCGGTTTCCAGTTCCGGTTTTCATAGTGCAGGATGTGTTTCGAAGGGCTCAAATTTTGCAATATTTTTTTAAAATTTGTGACTGACTCATCCTTCTAGGCACAAAACAGGCTCGCCTCATTAGTGCGGAGATGTGTGTGACGCCGTGTGTTGTTAAAAGCAAGATAGGTTTTTATGATTACGGACAACCTAGCTCATCTGCTGAACTCCGCCATTGAAGTGAGTAGTCCTAGAACGGCATTAGGAAATTGCATCAGTACAAGGATGCTTGAATGGCCAGAGGGTTTCATGAGGCATTTGTGTGCAGTCTCAAGATGTGTAGGTTCAAATATGTGACTAAATTGGTGAGAAGATGAGTCCGCCTCGAGATTGGCACGAAAGAGCAGAGAAGAGATTCATTTTCGAAGAGAGAAGAGGAGCGAGAACGAGAGTGGGTAGCGTAGTAGCATCTAGTGTGCCTTCCCTATTAGGGCCCATCCTAATTAGGAAATTAACGATGAGAAGAATGAACTCATTGAGCCGTAAAGGGTCGCAAGGATATGATGTGCATCTCAGATATTGGGTCTGCGAGAGAAAAGATAGTGGTGACGATCCGATTAATTAGTTTTTCAAAAAGGTGGGATAAGTAATCCCCCAAAATCATAAATTTCATACTAGATTTCCGATCTGCTACTTTACGCTACGTCATAAACCTAACTGAATTATTCACTCGATCTCGTTGATCGAGTGATATTGGCTATGATATCATCACTACTTGGAAATAGTATAGTCCATGTCATCGCATATTCTAGGCAAAGATGACTGATAATATTAGCTATGTAATCATCTAATCGGTGCTTGCGAACTCGACATCAACATCGACGTTGTTTTCTTCTCCGAATCGCGGCTACAAAATGTCAATGCGCATTTGGGTGCGAGGACGAAGTTGTTTGCGATAGAACAAGTACGAAATAAATTGTAGGACCGACTTTAGTTTGATCATGGGACAGATAAAACGCATTTTCGAAAATAAACAATAATAAAAAACAATAAATTCCAGTTCGAGGAGTCTCTCGGTCGATTCGAGAGGTGGATCTCCTCCGATCCAGCCCATGCCTATCTCGACGACCTCAAGATATCGTACGCCGTGATGAGAATCGAGACTGCTGACTCGCTCGAAAGTCTGCTTCAGTGAGTATAAACTGGATTTGCAATCAGCGAAAATCAGTTATGTTTCACGACTACACTAGAAAAATCATGGAATAATGATTTGCGATAATGATTTTCGAAAACAAATAAAAATATTATTTAAAATTATAAAATATTATTTTTTATTTTGCAGATTGTTCGAGGCAGCGATCAACTCTCACGGTCCTCGCCCGGATTTCTTCTCCACTGCAGCCTTCCGCTGCACTTTCTTCGACGGATGGGAGCAGGCACTGACCATCCTCACTGATAACAGACTCGTCCACTCCACTCTCTCTCAGTCAGTTGTCATTGTTTTTGTTAATATTTTCGAAAATGGGTGTCAAATGAGTAAACAAGTCAGCCGTTTTAGGAAATGTTATAATTGTCACCAGGTTCCCATTCATTGTCCCTCTTCCGATAGCCCGATTCTGAAAGACGTGGGCATGCAATCGATAACCACTCAAACCAATCTTCCCTGTGTTTTCCGAGGGTTGTTGTTTGCAGAGCGTGAAACAATGTCAACATGTTTGTGGCTGATGATGTGAACACGAAATAGGAAATGCAAGGACTGACGCAGGGTCGTTTGGTGGGGGGGGGGCGAGTGGATCAAAATAGGCCCTCTTGAGGGGCATCCCCCTCCTTCCCACTGAGCGAAAATCTCTCTCAGTGATTCAAAAAACGACCAATTTCCTGGTTTTGCATAAAATAGGTAAAAGGTAGTTTGCTTGCGCTTTTCTTGTCTTTGAAGGTCACTGGAAGACATACGATAATTGTTGAAATGTCGGAAAACGTAGATCTCATGCCGCTTTTCTTGGTCCTATTTGGAACAACTGACGGCTTCCAATTAGGGACGTAACGAAGCCTCTAATCAAATGCCATTCCAGAGTTCTCTGCTTCTTCGTGCAAATCAACGCGATCATTCTCCGTAATGAGTCTCCCATGGACTCATTCAAGGTGATTCCTTAATCAGATGAGGCAAACAACCTTGTTTTGATCACATCGGGATACATGGGTGGTGAATAACCTCCGAAATAGTGACGCCAGATTTGACGTAAACCATACGTACGAACATACAGAGAACGATCACAAATGAAAGATATGCCCAAAGTTACCGTACCCTTTCCAGATTATCGCCAAGTTGGAGGAGTTTGTCGACTCCCTCGATGACAAGGATGAACACAAGAACTGGTCTGCGTTCGCTCTCGCAAAGGTATAATCTCCCTCTTCAAGGGTTCAGACATTAATAAGTTTCGAAAATAGTCATTCACAAGCTTTGCGTGATCTGGTATAGTTAGTCTAACATCGTTATTTCCGAAATTTCTCGCAATAAATAGGTGGAGATTGAACATTCCCGGCGACTACGAAACCTCCGAGTAACCTATAATCAGCATGAAGATGAAGAAAAACGACACATAGTAGATAAGAACTGCATGAAACTCAGATGGGATGCTAATAATCATGGCACATCCCAGCATTTTCAAGTCATCCAATAAAACACATTTGCAGGTGTACATCACCTTCAACAACACGCAGAACGCAGAAGTTCTTCTCAAGGAATTGATGAGGAGAGATCCCTCCTGGGCAATCTATCCCATCGCTCTCGCGTCAGTTCCCGATTTCTAACTTTGGTTTCACTCACACTTGGTCCAACTGTTTCAACGGCGAGAGATCTGGGAAAATTGAGAGAGTGCGAAGTTTAATCTTTCTTGGCTGTGACCGATCTACAGGCCAATCTTCGGTCAAACATTGATGTTTCTGATCCTCTAACTTCATTAACTGGATGGTTTCAGTCATGTCTACACGCAAAAGAGCGAGTATGAGGCGGCTTTGGAGATGGCCGACAAGACACTGGAAATGGAGAAGGTGAAACCACCTCCATACAATTTAAAGCCAGACAGAGAGAGATCATCGAAATAGATAAACTGATGCCTGTCCCGTTCGGTCTCTGGCCTCTCAGGAAATATATGCGTAATGCGTTTCCGCTGCAGTTTCTTGCGGAGATCGACTGTAGTTTCGGTGCTCTCTAGACATTTGAGTTTGCATGCGCGCACTCAGTCTGACCGGATATCGGCGAGAGAGCTGGGGAAATGGAGAGAGTCAGACGACAAATTCTCGTTTTCAGCACAATCCGGAAGCGCATCTGTTGAAGCAGTCGCTGAGGCTACACAGTCAGGGGAATAAGCTGGATCCCGCGTGAGTTTTTACTAATGCGCCGCTCAATCATCATCTTAGCCACATGTTACTGAGGATTTGCGAGATTCCGCATCATAATCGGTGATTTGTCTGAGTCCTGAGATCTACCATGCAACGTAACGCCGAAACTTAGTAGATGAGTCGTCATAATCGGTGATTCGTCCAAGATCTAGAGATCTTATTTGCTTGCACCTGAAACGCGTGATGAACTGCATCATATTCGTTCGAGATCTGAGATTTTCCTGCAATCGAAAAATGAATCAGACACCAACAGTAGATCAGCTTTTTTTCTGGACGTGGGCAGTGGGAAAGACAGACGAGTAAACAAAACAGCCTGAGGAATTTAACGTGTCGTGCGAAAACGATGCTGATCACAGTCGCTACATTATTCCGTTTCTGCATAGGCGAGATAAATATTAGAATATTTAGGTGCCTTTAATGTCAGGATCAGCAGCTGTAAATAGAAAGAAAACAGGGATAATATCTGTCAAGTAATGATGAATGAACGGATGCGCCAATTACGCGAGTGCAGAACCCCTCTTCTTGATTATTTTTGGTGGTCTTCCGGAACAGAAAAAAAGAAAGCCGGTGGGAGGGGAACTGTCAACAGAGAACGGTTCTGAGGGGGGACACATCACCATCATTTCCGAGACATTTTTCTGCCATATTTCGGGCTTAATCTGGCTGTGATTGACGCAGTGATTGCACTTTTCGCGCGAGATCAAACTCTGCGATGACATGTTCCCGTTTCAGTTCGTACTACGTGAGTCTGCGTGCGGAAGCGGAGCCTCTGCTCTCTCGCTGCCTCTCCAGAGCCGAGTTTCCCTTCGTCAATGAGGTCAGCGACTAAATAACTCGCGGTTAACGTGATTCTCATAACTACGCACTCGGCGATCAGAAAGAGCGAAATAGTAGAAAAATATGAGAACCAGGCCGTTTATCGGGAGAGCGTGAGAACGTGAACGAGTGTTTGTGTGAGATCAGCGAGGAATAGATCCCGCACATAAGATCTAGCATTTTGAGCGTTTGAACACCTAGAGGAACTTAGAGGTTCTCTGGCGATCAAACTCGATAGAAAGGGGATATCTCCGAGTTTTGAGCGTTTGAACTGCTAATTTCGTCATTTTCAGGTCCTTCGTCACATCGCTTTCATCGAGGCTAAGATCACTGCGGCTAACTCGATGTGTCTCTGAGAACCAGCCGCACCCACCATATTCCGCCCAAACTCCGCCCCTCCTCAACTTCACAATCCCTGACTCGAGAGCCATCGGAGGTCGGATGAGCCGAGTCTGTCCGAGGCTAGAATTATCTGGCTATTGTACACCACTAGACTGTCCTTTAGATGATCCTAGTTGAGCATAGACTCCATCTTTCCGACCAACTGTGATTCAAGATGATCGGCCCCCCATCTAGTCCTTACCATGCTAATGCACCCAACTAACACTGTCATTCCAGTTGTTTAGCTGTATGATACCCTATCATCTCCGGGAGTGCCCCGCCCCTCACCCGCATTTAGCCTCCTCAGCTAGCTGTTTACTTCTTCTTTCCGTGATAGTGACCCACCCCTTTCTCCGCCCCTCCCCTGGATTCCCTCCCTCGATTCCATTATCCTTCCGATTGTAGCAACGTGGCAGGTGCCTTCCCTCCCCCCTTCTCTCTGTTATCGTAGTCGTTGATAAGTTATAAACTCTGAATCGTCTGCGTTTCAATCCACTTATCTCCTACGTCTGAGAGGACGTAGAAGCAGCAAAAATGCGTTAGTCTGCACTCTTGACGCGCTAATAGGCTTATTCCCAGACCTCCGTAAGATCTTATTGCGTCTCCCCTTTTTTGAGGCTGTCTAGGATCTCCTATCATTGTAGCTGCCGCTTTTCAAAACCTTACAAGCTTTTTGCCCTTGTCAGGCGTCTTTTCAATCCAGAAATGGCTCAGTAATCACTCCCGACCATTCAGGAGGGAAACTCCTTTTTTGGAATTATGACATCCCATTCTGTCATCGGAATGATGCTATTCCATTACCACTAGTGCTCCTCATACTGCCATCCATTGTTTGCAGCTTGGGATCTCATTCCCACATCCGAAATAGAGAAATTAGTTGTAGCTGGCGGCTCAATCCGCCCACCTACTCAAAAAATATCTCTTTTCTTTTTGCCGGTCGCCCGGGGTATTGTTCCCGCTCCGAATAGGCTATTCCTGATTAGTAGTGCACTACAATCCCACCCACTCCACTTCTCCCTTTTCATTCATTTTTTGCGCGTCGCCCAGGGACTTATAGCAGCCCTCAGAATGACTGAACCCCCTATTCTGCACCCCTCCCCTGACCTCCTATCAAAGAGAAATTACCCTCTCGTTTTTTTGCCGATCGTCAAGGTTTCATTCCCGCCCCGAAAGGGCAGTTTATTAGTCCCAGAGCTCGTATCTGCAGACTTCCAAGCGGAATAATTTCCGTTCCGGGAGTCTTTGGTATCTTTATCTTATCAAATTGTCTCACAAATATGAGCCAATTTCCGTTCGTCTCGACTCTTGCCTATGATTCCACACCTCGACCAACGCTGTTTTGGCAATTGTTTTGGCAGTAGTGAAACTCATGAAACTCTCTACAGAAATTCCTTAGCTACTACCATAATCGCTTCTCGAGCGCGGGAGCACGGACAGCAGCCTTTCTGGCTTGCGCTAGGATGCTATTTCCGTAACTCGTCAATCGTTGCTATCGTAGTCTCTCTACGATCTTATTCCTTAGTCCTACTACCGTAGTCATGTCTGGATACATAATCCCGGGGTACCGTATGTCCGTGCACGTCAAGATGGTACGTTGGAACTCGGGGCGGAGTCAGGGATGATTCATGCCTCCTCCCTCACTATCCTTGTCTGGCTTCCTTTCAGTCCCTCCTGTTCTATTCACACTGTGTCTGAGAACTGTAGTATAGACGTCAGAAGGTCGAGGGTCTACCTGACTATGGGCAAGTCTTCTCTCGATGACGCAAAGCTTCCTCATAACCTCCTCCCACAACATTGTCTGCGCTGGCATTTCCGGCTGAGCTCGCTAATCGCATTCGCTCTTCCCCTCATCCAGTCGGTGACTCAGTTCCCATGTCTATTCTGGCCTCTGATCCCATTCTCGTCGTCTGTAGACGATTCAAGCCGCTCCCATTCCCTCATGCAAGCAATAACCGCTTCTGCTACCAACAATCAGAGAAAGGGATAGATGTAATACCCGATTCAAATCAACACTCGTAGTGGATTCTAGTCGTTTTTGCAAAGACTACAGTAGGCCCCTTAATTCCACCTTGGGTTGTCTCTTTGCTCAAAATTATAACGTGAGTGCGGGAGATCAAAATCGCATCTTGACTACAGCGTGAAACATATCCCGTACCTATCGCACCCTTCGAAGAATTAAATTTCTGCAGGTGCATTCCTTGCATAGCTGCGCAAATTGAACGGTTATTAGTAAGCCAGCAAAGTATATAAGCACGCCATTCTTTCTGTGCAACACTGCGATGTTGAATCTCTGATATGTTGAAATAGACGGATTCTCGTCTTTCACCATTAGATAAATAGCCCCAGATCGCCCTCAGTGACATAGGCACTGACATTCTCGGGGATGCGCAAAATCGGCTTCGCGTGTTATTCGAGACCCTCCAGTCTCGTGCGCAATTTCTGGCCTTATCGCACCGACTTTCCGACTCTACGAAGGTATCATGTAATCTGATCTGCGGTTTGCTCGAAATGATGTTGGTGGCATTTACATTTCTCATCTAAAAACCGCCAATTTGTCCTGAAAGCCGACATTCTCAAATAAGAACCACCCTTCTTTCTCGTCTAGCGCTATCCCGTGTGATACTGTAGTTTCTAATGATGTCTTGGCATTTCCTCATTTTCCCAACCATCCAAAAACCCGCCTCCCGAGATTGGATGAACCTCACTTCTCTCTTGTCTCTCGTCGTAGCTCTCGAAATAGCCTCATCCATTCCAGAAGGCATCGTAGTCATCATTCAGACGCCCTAAACGATGTCTTTCATGCCAATAATCATCTTCTTCTCTACCGTAATTGGAGTCATGGGCTCAGAAGTGAGTCACGAGGACACATTACGCCTTCCTGATGATCATCAACCAGTCTATTACAAATGATGACAATTCCAGTCCGAAGTCGTCTCTCTCGATGGCCAATCCCCTCCCCTCTGTGCCTCTCGTCCCATCGAAGGAGACACCTTCAAGGTCCTCTCATCGTCCGGATTCTGCCTCCAACCCATCATCGTCCCCAAGGGACAAGTCGCCCAGATCTTCTTCACCAACCGCCAGACCTACTGTGGTCAACTGGATGAGGAGGAGAAATCGCTCGCTCAGGTTTGTTCCCGATAATTCGGGGATTTGGAGTAGCGCTTCCGGAACGGCGCTTCGCTAAACAGCTTCTAAACCATAACTGGCGTTCCGGAACTTAGAATCTGCAGAGTCATCCGCTTAGTCATCAACATTCCCTTCAGATCTCGAATGATGGCTCTTCTACAAACTTCTGCACAGCTCCTGCTCCCTCGATCACTCTCTCCTCTGGATCGCACTACATCGGAGTCTCGGCCTCCTCCCACCCCCTCAAAGTATCGATGACGTACATCAACACGCATCTCGGTGAGCCTATTGTGATTACGGGGATTTGTCACTACTACATTCTCCGGATGAAATACAAAGATCAATGGTCAAAGAGACGTAAACAAGTCCTTGTTTTGACTCGAGAAGTCCTTATTTTTCTGCATAAAAACGATGAACTTCAGGATGCGGTGACAAGGTCACGAATGCACTCATTGGAATCCCTTTGACCTTCCTTCCGACTAAGCCCAAGTGCACTCTCCTTCTGCCTGGTCGTTCCGAGCTCACTGTCACGGCTCTGCGTCGCACCGAAGGATCGGAAGTCGGTTTTTTCTACAGATTTGAGAACGGTTTAGGTGCTTCTTCGAGTTATTTCGTAGTCAAAACAGGACAGAACCGATTTTTCGGTGGATTTAGTGAGAACCGAGATAGCGAGCTTATTATTTTTCGGATTTCTTTCACAGAACCGGTGACCAATTTGAAAAAGGTTCTACGTTTTATTCCAGAACTCTCGCCAGTGCGCTCGCATTCGAATGGGTAAAGCCATGTACAGTCTTTACTTCCGCTTCCCTCCCATCTGCAAGGGTGAGCATAATGATCTAGTTGATGGGAAATATGAGCTGTTTGTCGTATTTTGAAGGAAGTTTCCCTCAGCAGCTCTGCACAAAAGATTTGTGTGAAAACTGTGTGAGGCTCGCACGCAAACTAGCTACGAAAACATTTCGTCATATAAGGAAAACATTTCGTCATTTCAGTCGATGATCCTATGGAGTTCGACCTCGGATGCGGGATTGTCGTCATCGACGCGTCGAATCGCTCAGTGCAGAGTATCGATTTCATCGTAAGAAAGATGGACGACCAGAAGGCGTTCATCAGCGGCCCCCTCATGTGCTCCAACAATGGAGAGACCCTCGAACAGATCATTGAGGCTGAGCAGAACTATTAGTAGCCCTGAGAGAAGCCCCTCGACCACCCCAATCCCGTAATTAGACCCCACCTTGTACACACTCCTGTTCCATATACTCCCTAACCACAAACTGATACGATCTCTGCATTCTTACAAAGAATCTCCCACGATCTCGCCCTCCAATCCCCCAAAGACTCCCTCCCCTCGCGCGATCGTCCCTCGCTGCCGCTTCCCTAGCCCAGAATGATCCCCGCCCTAGGAAACTGTATGAGATGTCCGTTGTTATCGTAGTGACATGATTGTCTGTGATCTCTAATCCCACGATATTTGTGATGCTTATGCAAGAATGAATGGATATTTGTAGCTTGGAGGACTGTACAACGAAGGAAATTGACCATGAACGCGATAGTCACCCATTACCAGTTAGATGGAATCAACGAAAGTGGTCAGGAATGTTTTGCGATATCATTTTTTTTGTGATCAGGAATGTTTTGTGATATCATTTTCTGACCAAGGCTATCATAACTGAAACCGAGAAAAAGTAAGTGTATATTATGTGAACATTGAAAGCTTGGCGTCTAGTAGATTGGTGGCTTCTTCTGCTGGTTAACCAACACTTACTATAACCGATGCAAAGAAAAAGGATAACGAGTAAACGAGAGAAAAATGTCGGGGGTTTCCTTCCGTTTTCGAAACAAATTTCAAAAGGAAGAGGAAGTGAATACATAATTCAGAGAACGACGCGTCATTATGATTATACAGATTTTTTCTGATTTTGCCAATAATCTTCTCAGAATAGTGAATGACTCGAGCTCTTTTTTATGGAGCTGCATCCAGATAAACAGTCTCAAAATAGCTGTAAATGCTTCATCTAATCTACGATTAGGAAGAAGGAATGATCTCTGGCAAGAATGATGATGTGAAGGCAATGAGTTAGCTTTCTATCAACGTCTCTTTGACTGTTTGTTCCGTGTTTACCCATGATATCAATGCGTTTATTCCAGAGCCCGAACAGGTGTGCAATCGTCATTATCTGCATGCCAGCCCGTTCCATAACACAATGATCTCAAGAAAATAAAATAAATAGGAACAAGACAAAAAATCAGGGGAAATTTCGTGAAAAGTACACGTTATTTCAGAGATTCAACGATAAGAGGGACAGTCAGTGCATGATGGCAGTGTAATTGGTCTGACTCTCTTATATTTCCAAGCTCTCTCGCGTCTCTGTCCAACAAAAATCTTGTCGAATAAGATAATCTGACAGTTGTTTTGAATTTAGATCTGGAAACGAGAACTCACTATACACGTAAGAAGGCAACTACGTACATGAAACAATTTAATCTCGGTATAATCAACGACAAACTTATTAACCAAATGTCATTCTAGTATACGGCGAGAACAAATACACTTGCTATTGAAATTGTACCAGATTTATCACGTAGAGAACGATTCATTATGACCTCCTTTCACAAGTTTCTCATCATCTCCTTAATGATTTCGCGTGTGTTGATGGAGTGGGGGGAGGAGTGAAGAATAAGAATGGAAATGCCGACAATCAACAGGCATCCACAGAGGGTTTTTAATCCCTGAAAAAAAAATTTGTGAGATACTAAATATATTCCCAACCTCAAACGTATCCAGGACTTCAACCCAACAAGTCAGAAGAATGAGATGAATAAGTTTGATCACGGCATGATGCGAATTCGTTGATCAATGAACATTTCACTTTTTAACCTCTTTCAGTGCTGTGGAATTAGAATGCATAGATTCCATTGGCGATGATGCTATAATGAGTATAAGCATAGAAGCGAAAGGCCCGAGGACGAGCTGGAACAACGACGGGATCTCCAATAAATTGGTGAGATGGAAATCGCCTGTTGTCACCTGTCTTTGGCATCTTCTGATCGGAAACCAGCAAGTGAACAGAAAGAGCTGAAAATGTTGTTTTGATTTCGAAAATTTTGAAAACTCACATGCAAATAATAAATCGCCAATCTACTGTAGTCGCAAAAATGAAAATTGGAAGAATGGAATGAACTTTAGTGCGTTGTCAGTCCCGATTGTGCTGATAGACGGAGGGTCGCGAACTTTCGGTTGTTGTATGTCTTCACGAGACGGAAGTTAATTGGGCAAATGAATAGCAAATTGGGCCTAGCGTAATCGCGAAAAGCATCTCATGAATATCATTACCAGAGACGTTTCCGGTATTTCCGGAATAGACGCTCGCTCAAGAGGCCATCTTTATGAAGATATAATTGGGTGCGAGAGGGCATTGTATTATTGTGGTTGCACAACTGAATGTGACGTCGGTTCGGTGTTTTAAATCAATCACGAAGAACGAGGGTGGCATGATGTTATAATTGCTCCAACATCGATGTCCTCTGGGGTGAGATTTACCTGTGCATGGATAACTCTCATTTCTTTATCCTCATTACTGCGCAGACGCGATGTTATTTCGATGCTGTATTCAAAGCTTCTCTTTCCTCAAACATCTTTGATCGTAGGTTGCATGCATAAATATCTTGGGACAGCCTCTCTCAGACAAACCCGAGATATGAAGCCGTTCACGAGAGAGTCGAGCAAGGGTTGGCACAGCTCAAAAAGGTCGATTCTCTGAATATCTGGGTTTTGGGGTTCTCGAGGGTGCTGATGACCATGGGCGTACTCATTTTCCATATTGAGCCTCCGTTGGCACCAGACGACGTCACGTCGAAAATGGATTTTCTGGAATTTCTCCTTCCACGAAGTCGCTAAAATTAAGAAAAAATGTTTTCCGGTGTAGAATTTGATGCTGATCACGCCTGTCTAGTTTATTTTTCATGAATATTATTCATTATTTTGAAAAATGAAACTTTTGACTGCGCCATTTGCAGGGATCGGACCGGCACAGATCGGACCGGCATGATGAGAGGAGTCAAAATATATAATTTGAGCGATTTTCTCCTTAGGGTATTCGAGATAGGAGTGAGATAGTAAGTGCAGATTGCAGGTGAAACGAGCGCATCTCACTTCTCAAGCCTCTTCCCAATCCCCACGAGTGAGAGATGGGGCGAGAGAGCACGCGGAATGGAGAGAGCGCAGAGACGCCAGAGGGGATAGAGGCGAGATGGGAAGAGGGGAAAAGTAAACAAGCAGGAGACAGGAGATTTCAGCACAATTTCCCCTCACTATCTCACTCCTATCTCGAATACCCTAAGGAGAAAATCGCTCAAATTATATATTTGGACTCCTCTCATCATGCCGGTCCGATCTGTGTAGGTTGCTCTGCCTGCAAATGGCTCAGTCAAAAGTTTCATTTTTCAAAATAATAAATAATATTCATGAAAAATAAACTAGACAGGCGTGATCAGCATCAAATTCTACCACGGAAAACATTTTTTCTCAATGTTAGCGACTTTGTGAAAGGAGAAATTCCAGAAAACTCATTTTCGACGTGACGTCGTCTGGTGCCAACGGAGGCTCAATATGGAAAATGAGTACGCCCATCGTAATCAGCACCCTCGAGAACACCAAAACCCACATTTTCAGAGAACCGACCTTTTTGAGCTGTGCCAGACCCAGCCGGATCTGCTCGACTATCTCGTGAACGGCCTCATATAGTCTTATTACAAACTGCACGTACAACTAGAAATAACAAGTCACGCAGGGAATGTGATGTATAACGTCTATCTCATCAGACATCCCCAGCGTACTGCAAGAAAAAAGACAGATACGGGGTGGAGCTGGTTTGATACCAAGCTTCAGCGAGGGACTGAATTGAGAATAATGGTCATAATAAATATTATAGAGTTCCGTTCGTGAATACTCTTGGCTAATCTCAGAAATCAGTTCAGGAAATTGACATTGGTTGGGCTAAACAAAAACAATCATCACTGAACTTCAACCGTACAAGTGCATGCCAACGAGTGCTTTGAAGGGCGACGGTAGAGAGAAATGTAGGACATTTCACTGATCATTTGCTTCTCCACTTTCAATCTAATGTTACCAGACTATCGAGGGGCATTTTGAGACGTGTAAGTGGATGAGTGGTCTGAAGTCACACGTGACAATCACAATACGGCAGGAGGAGACCCACAAACGGAAACGGACCAATTAGCAGGCGGATATGCTTATTTGATACTCAAAACTTTCTTCAGAATTAGACCAGCTGACAGGAAATAGTCTGCAAAGAATTTTGAAATGTGTACGACTACTACGACACAGAACTTCTTGGCGATTGTTCAGACGTAAGTTATAGCTCTCTTAATTATATCCTGAAACCAGGTCAGCAAGTGTTCTCCTTCTCCCCCCTTACATTTCTTCATGATGATATTTGTCATGGACTTCTCAGGTTGAGGAAAACTGCTTGGGAACTATCATCCATTCCCGTGTCAAGACGTAATTCATGAGGGCCATCTCTCTCGTTTCGAGAAGGAAGAGAGAGCAGGGCAGCCAGGAAATTTGTATAATCTCTTCACAGTCAAAGAACGCACAGAACGTGTGAAGCGAAGAGAATCAGACAACAAATGAAAGGTAGAGAACGCAGAGGAAAATATCTCGGTGCCATGGAAACATCCTAGAATCTTATTCTTCCCTCTTGCTTTTCCCTTCCCAGTACATGTTTTCGAACTATCCCCTCTGCCTTTCCTCTTTACTGTTCTTGGCGATATGTCGATAAGTCTAAGCTCTTATCGTAAAGGTTTTCTGACATTCCCATCATCTATCGGCTACCCTTATTAGTCATTATTCACGTGTATACGTTCTCACTTTCCTCCCACACAACTTTACTTGATATTCACTTGTTAATCAATTCGTTCTACGACTGTTGCGTAGATCACTACCTCGTCTTTTTTATGATGACGCTAGTCATTGCATAAACTCACTCGTTCCTCATGATTTCTAAGAAATTGTTTTCTTTCACATGCTTATAATGCTATTCAAATTTCCGAGTCTTCAACTTTAATTTCCTTCTCCAGGTGGTCCATGGGCTCCATATACCATCGTCGTCGCCAGCTGAAAGACGTTCTTCGCATATCGTCCTGCGTCGTGACCCTCTCTGCCGCTGTGTTGGTTGGATCAGAACGATGCTTTGCTCTCGGACCTCTCTGGAATGCCGGATTCAACCTGCTGTTGACCCTTGCAATGCTCTTCTTCATTCTACAGTTGACCAATCCTGCGTATGTGGTATATGTCAATGTCTATCTGGGTTGTGCAGCTTTCAGGAGATGGATCCGTTCCCTCGCTGTAAGCCGCTGGAGCGCCCTCGACGTTTCCGACAGCTCTTCTCGCTGACGTCATCACTGGTGAGTTCACACTGCTGGGATAACACACTCCATATACCCCTTCCTTCCCGATCTACTGCTCTTCCCTGTGCCGATTCCATCTCAATTTCACGTAATTCTGGGATATTGAACTGTGCAACAACGCATCAACTCCTCGTTTGCGCTGGAAAAATAAAATTGGGGAGAGAAAGGGTCCCAAAATTGTAGCTTCATCCCGTTTTTGAGTTCTCACCAGTTGTGATCTCTTGTGATTACACTGGAGAAACATCTATAATAAAGTCGCTGAGGTTGTAGTGACGCACGAAAAAATCTCGAAAACAAGCCGAGAGATGAAGAGATGAGAGAAAGTTTGAATAGACGACTACGGATGGTCATAGGATTAATAGTTCAAGACTCTCAGAGCGAACGAGAGAGTGTGTAGACTGAACAGTGCGTGTTCAAACTTCTAATATTGAGTTGAAGTTTCATCACGCGATGTGGCAAAATATTGTTAGGTCAGACACAAAGCAGGCATGTTTTGAGTCTATAATACCAAAAGAGACATCATTCGTTCAAAGTAACAGAGAATCGTCACCAGACTCGATCGATATTTTTCAAGTCAGACGACTATAGAAAAGTGAAGTTTGCAAACAACAAACACGGAGATTGGTAAACAAGAAGAATCGCCGAACGAAGACCCCATCGCCTTTCCCTTCCCCTTCCTATTGTGCCCATTCCATGTGGTTTATGTGGAAACAATACAATATCACAAAAAATGGAAAAATACAATACTCAAAAGACTCAATAACAAAAAAATAACTCAAAGTAAATAATTTTCCAGGTGCTCGTCCTGATCGGCTCAGTGGGCTATTGCGCAGTCCTTCCGACCTTCTTCTCTCCCTTGCCTGCAGCTGCCTGCTTCCTTTTCTTCAATGCTCTCATCACCTTCGATACAATTCGCAATAAGGTTCGAAAGCCTGGCTTATGTCCACACTAGTGTTAACAATTCGGCATACGCTCTCCTCAATTAGCGTGTTCTCTCGTCAGTCAGACGGGCGAGGGAGCATGCGAAATGAGGAGAGGTGCGAGCCGAATTGTCATCACTAGTCCACACATAGCCTCTCCTTCCAGATTCCACACCGCTTTATGCCTCGAATCTTTCTTGCATTCGGCATCATTTCTATTGCTCTCGTCGCAGCTACTGTCTATGTATTCGTGGTACTGCGAGATGGTTAGTAATTTCGAAAATAGTTTCGAAAAAAATATGATTTCACAGGCTTTTTCGTGGAGGCCCTCTTTACTTGCACTGTTCTCATCTCCGCGGTAGCGGTCTACTTCGGAAGAGTCTCGATGCATCAGGTTGGTTTTGGTGAAGAGTACGAGATAAGATTGTGGGGGAATTCATAGTTCGTGGTTGTTAGATTCATTGAATGTATTCGAAACATTTTAGCGTGCTACGATCGCGAAGTATAACAGGGATTTGAAGAGCTGCAAGAAGGCGGAAGAAGAAAGCCAGAAGAGATATGAAGAGAATCTGCGCATTCAGGAAGAACGTGAAAGACAGAGGAGAGAGGAAGATGCAAAGCGAAAAATCGAAAGATTCTTCTGGGGTCCGGTCTTACCTGGTGGATAATTGAACTGCGCCATTCATGTGCATTTTCAATCATCTGCATGCCTTTCTTTTCAATCCGAAGCTCTTTATCCTCCCTCAACTCCATTCCGAACCGGCCCCCATTCACTGAGCAATATCTAAATGCTTTTCCTATGTGTCCACGTGTCTTCTGAGAGATTGCAGGACCCCCCGGCACTAGGAGCCCCAAGTTTGACCGATTTCCATGAAATTTTTATGGTGAAGTACTATGGAAGAAAGAAAAACTTTAGCGCTTTCCGTTTGTCCCAAAACCGGCTTTTAGGTATTTTCCGGTTCTAGACCCGGCTCTACCATATCTCAGCTCTCCGACGTGCTAGAAGGTCGTATATAAGCTCAAAAAATGCGGGAAAATATTTTGAACAACTTTGCTGTTGACATGAAGAAGATTGGACAAACTTTTCAGTTCGAAAAATTTGAAAAACTGATTTCAAAATCGAAAAAATAATTTTCCTGGATCGGGGACCCCCCCAATCCTTGTATGCTGAAGTCAGTTTCGGACTCTACATACTTCAGTTAGTCTATAAAAAATTTGACCTTAGGTCGGGAGGCGTGCGAAAAGTAGTTATAAGCCGAAAATGGCCACCAAATGGCTGTTTTTTGAAATCGTTTTTTTGAGAAACTCAACCAATCTGTCCCAAAAGAATGTTGAGTATCCAAAAACATTATGAAATATGATTTCAGCTCTAAATGAAGTATTCTAAACTCTTTTTGAGATTATTTCGTCGATTTTCAACTTTTTCGAAAAAATCAAATTTTCAAAATTCAAAATTTTTAAACTCTGCGCAATTGCGTCAAATCTTAATAAAACATTGTACATAAATGTAAAAAGTGATATTCTTTCAGAAAACTGGTCGAAATGTTCTTAGAAACATATTTAGCGCATATTGAGGATTTCATGTCCCATCACAGCTTGATCTTTTCGCTGCAGAACCCTATCGCTCTAAAAACTGCCTAATTGTGACTAAATTTGTGCATTTAACAGTTTTCACGTTGATAATGAGGCCGTGCTGTACTTTATCAAACTGGCAGTGCTATATTTTTCGCACTCCATCCACGAACTCATGATTTACACTCGGCATATTTGTAATAATGAAACTATGCTAGTAATATCAATTTCGATCGAAAAAAACGATTTATTGAACGTCGGAAATGATTAAAACACAAATTTAGCCACAATTAGGCAGTTTTTAGAGCGATAGGGTTCTGCAGCGAAAAGATCAAGCTGTGATGGGACATGAAATCCTCAATATGCGCTAAATATGTTTCTAAGATCATTTCGACCAGTTTTCTGAAAGAATATCACTTTTTACATTTATGTACAATGTTTTATTAAGATTTGACGCAATTGCGCAGAGTTTAAAAATTTTGAATTTTGAAAATTTGATTTTTTCGAAAAAGTTGAAAATCGACGAAATAATCTCAAAAAGAGTTTAGAATACTTCATTTAGGGCTGAAATCATATTTCATAATGTTTTTGGATACTCAACATTCTTTTGGGACAGATTGGTTGAGTTTCTCAAAAAAAACGATTTCAAAAAACAGCCATTTGGTGGCCATTTTCGGCTTATAACTACTTTTCGCACGCCTCCCGACCTAAGGTCAAATTTTTTACAGACTAACTGAAGTATGTAGAGTCCGAAACTGACTTCAGCATACAAGGATTGGGGGGGTCCCCGATCCAGGAAAATTATTTTTTCGATTTTGAAATCAGTTTTTCAAATTTTTCGAACTGAAAAGTTTGTCCAATCTTCTTCATGTCAACAGCAAAGTTGTTCAAAATATTTTTCCGCATTTTTTGAGCCTATATACAACCTTCTAGCACATCGGAGAGCTGAGATATGGTAGAGCCGGGTCTAGAACCGGAATATACCTAAAAGCCGGTTTTGGGACAAACTGAAAGCGCTAAAGTTTTTTTTTCTTCCATAGTACTTCACCATAAAAATTTCATGGAAATCGGTCAAACTTGGGGCTCCTAGTGCCGGGGGGTGGCCGTTTTCCTGCATTCTCTCAGAAGACGCGTGATAACTATACAAAAAAATCACCATTAATTCATTGTGTATGCATCTATTTCATTTGCGCAATGTTCATCATGACCCGCATCTACACGGCCCTAATGCTTTCCAATTAATACTCGGAACAAGATTTTATTTATGTATTATATTCTGTATGAACATATTGAATGCAAAGAACCAACCGATCTCAACCGCTTTTGTATGCACCCATTCCATTTAACTTCGAATCCGCTTTGAACCTGGCTTTTTTCCTTTCTGAGTATGTTTCAACTTGATGTAACCCTTGTATGCCCAGAACCAACAAATCTCATTTTTTATGCACCTATACCATTGATCTACGGTCGAATCCGCATTAAGCCTGACAATTATGCCCTACCGAGTATGTTCCAATTTGATGTATCCATAATATGCCCAGGATCAACCAATCTTTTTTGAATGCATCCATTCCATTTATCTACCGTCGAGTCATCTTCGAACATTATATCGTAACATTATGCCGTGCGATTACGTCGTATCATGCCAACAAGAACACTATAAAACGGTGTTGAACGATCTCCTCGTCAGGGATATACACTTGCTTGTATCGAAGGATCGCGTTCTTATGATTTATTGCGAAGTAATTGCGATTATAATAGACACTTTTCTGTATAGAATATTGCATTCAACACAAACACAAAGACAGGCGACGATTGACAATAATATTAGGAGATAACAGAGTTATTGTGCCCTATTGAGAATTATGTGGGACTCGATAGGACGAGGAGAGTATCCTAAATTTAGGAATAACTGTACAGCGCAGGACAAAATGGATTAAGAACGTTTAATGACCAGTTGATTAGGGATAGAAAATATAATTGAAATTACGAGCATCGCGGCCGTTGGTTCGAATACTTCTGCCTCCACCTGTCTTTTGCAATCTTCTGACACCTAGTTTCTACACTTCCCTTATGTGCCATCGACTGCATGTGAACCGTTATGCTCCTCGGGATAAAGCAATAGTCCTGTCCACGGAATTCATCTTTATTCGACAAAGAGTCAAACGTTGATTCTAACTACAATTAGACAACCACAAATAGAGTCACATATTTTTTTGGTGAAAATCGGCGTCCAGAATCTTAGTAGGGCGATTCTCGGGAACTAACTAACAAATAACACATAGGGGTCCTGTATTTCTACACCAACAAATAATAAATAGGCAAACAATCACGAACACAGCCCAGTCAAATTGCAGAATGTTGCTAGCGAGGACAACAAACGTCATTCGGGGATGGAATTTAAGATAAGAGAACAAGGTTTCCTGATTATGGAGGTACTATAATGAGAAAGGGGACAAATTATGATAGAGGTGATAATGGCCGACTTTTTCTGCTTCTCAGCAGCGATAAACTATAATTTGAGGTAGGTCCGCACTCGCGGTTTCTCGACGATGGAAATCTATTGCCCTGTTAACATTCAGACTACCTATTGTGAGCTACTATTAGTGTGATTGATGAGGTACTTCTCCGGTTTCTGGAATTATTTCGAAAAAAGTGGGCTTTAGAGGTTCCCAGAAACCGAAGAAGACGGAGAAACTAATCGTCGAGGGACTTGGCGAGATTGAGGTATATGACACTAGATGTCGACGTCGCCGTAGTGGTGAGCTACAAGGACGGGATCCTACTGAGGAGATCTAAGGGCGATCACGAGCGGGATACTACATCTTGGGGGCCTCTGAGGGGAAAGAGAGAGGGAGGTAATCTGAATACTAATCTACTGAGGAAACAACATGAATGAAGAGAATCTGTAATAACTTGCTGTTGACGTTGCTGTTTTGAGACTGTGATCGATTTTCGTTGCTTTTTTTATTTAACTGTGGTGTTCACCGGAATAGCGGGGACGGGGGAATAACTGCTCGGGTAGGAGCGGACTGCGAGTAGCGCGAGTCCCTACAGCAGAGTGCTGGCTAGGAAGGACCGAATGCCCTGTCACGTGCCTAATTATGCGGGCTACGTCGTGGCCTAAGGTTGGCCGAGATTAAGGGGCAGGACGGGGGAGGAAGGGGAAGGGGTGCTGCAGAAATCTCATCTTGGGGGAGGGGAAATTCGTTTGGTACTACATCCATACGTACACTGTATAATAAAGAAACGGTGACCGAAGGCCGAGCGAGCGAAGCACGACGCGCTACCAATCATAGTATGCACGTTAACAAGACAACTGAGTGGGCGTTAGGAGGTGAGTGAATACATATCACAGGGGGAGGGAGGAGTGGAGATTGTGTGAGACTGTTGGAGAGAGAGAGGGATGGAAGTTAACTGAGACATGTTCACGCCGAGCGATGGGCGCCGTGCAGCACCTTGCGGATGCGGTTGATCTCACGGTCGATCTGCAAATCGTGAATTTTGTTTCAGGCGGAGTTAGGTCGACAGATATGACGTCACTACATATGACTAGGGCCGAAATTTGAAGAAAAATATCTAATACACGAATTCAGAGGATTTTCTAGATATTTCTGCCCTCCTGATGAGTCATATCCTCGTCGATTAGGGCGGACGTATAACGAAAGTTTGACGTTCCTGCACATTCCCGGGCAATTCTTTAGTGAAAATCGAAAATCACTGAAGAAGATATTTTAGAGCTGGTGAACGGGAATCTTCAGGAATGTGCAGGAGTGGCACACGCCTGCCTTTCTGATGACGTCACTGTTGATCTACCGTCGACGTACCACTTTGTGGTACATGCACATGCTCGGATGCTCGTCCTCGCCCTGCGGACAGTCGTGCTTCCCGTCGCAGAGGTCGTCGTAGGCGACGCACGGCCAATCATGGACGGGCGAGGCCAGATTGGGAGTGGGACACTGCGTGTAGCCCTCGTGCGCGCACTCACCTGAGGAAAGAAAGAGGATGGCCAGTGGAACGAGATCATTTGTGACCCGTCGCTTTGCTTTTTGTTCTCTCTGTTTAACATATAAGAAAAGAAGTGTAAACTCAAATTTTCGCTCAATGTATGTACGCTCATGTTTTGCTCACACTCGTCTGTGGAGTAATGACTGGGAGAGTCCTCTAATCAGCGACAGGAGGTGTTTTTGAAACTCATCTTCCATCAGTATGTCTGCTTCTTGTTACTGTTTTTTTTCCTCTACTCAGAACCAGAAGAACGTGTTTCATGATAGTTGGACTCTAAGATCGACAATATTAATTTAGTTAGGCACTCCGAGTGGAAAAAGTGAAGCCCTTTTTTTGTATCCGCATCTCTACTTTCTAGCCCAAACGTGTGTGGATTCGGGAAATCTGTGCACGCGGCTTGTTTGCGATAGCTAGATTGGCAACATATTAGTGAAAGGCTTCCCAATATTGACTATAACCTGAAGTCTGATAGGCTATTGACGCAAGTGGAGGGAGATTGTTTACGATGAGCATTGACTACGGTGCCTGAAGTCAAGCAAGAGTGGCTACCGTAGTATTCGCAATCTCGTTCAGTCATCTCGTTGCTTATCGATGTGAAAAAGGTCATGACGTAACGAGAATGAGATGATTAGAGGCAAAGATTACGATATCCACTCGGCGCAAAGGGATGACATCTAGCGGAGAAATGCTAAGAGCCGATAAGATAATGCCAGTTCGTGATAGGAGAATACCGTTACTGCCCCTGGGAAAATAGTGTTACTACGCAGAGATTGAGATGCCTAGAATACAGGTATATTGAAATTTGTCGGATATCATGGACGAGAACCATACTAACTAGCCACTCCTAGAGGTGGTGCATTCGCGTCCTCAACATGTTTAAATGAGGGATTCACCAAAAAATCTTCCTCTTTGCGGAAATTTCAATGAATTTCTCCCAAGTAAATGCTCAATAAAACCCAATGTCACCAATCAAATTGATCTGAAGCAAATGCTAGAGTAGAATTCAGAACAACTTCATTACCAATGTTGCTTGGAAAAGAGCTGTTTGAGTTAAATCGCACTGATTCCGATCCAATAGCTCTTATCCAAGCAAGCAAAAGTGATGAAGAGTCCAGTTTTCACTGTAGCTCGCAAATGACTCGGATAATGATCATTGGGTTCAGTTTTTGAGCGGATACGAGCTTCCTTATTCAGAGGAGTCGTGCTATTCGAGCGCTACATGACATGTTCAGCCCAATTAGTGACAGCCTTTTCATCTCCCATTAATCCAACATGCGTTTAGGGTCAATTCCGCGCACTCAAAGAAACCATCTTCCCGGGGCTCTTCCACTTTCCCCATGACACCCGCCATTCAAGACATCTCAGATCCACGTTTTTTTTGCCCTAATGGCTTTCCCTCATCCCACCTGCTGGGGCATCGAAACCTAGCCTCCCTTTCACTCTCCTTGATCCATATCCCCAAATTATGCCACGAATTGAGAGCAATCTGCTCATCGCGGCTCTTCATCTAATGATACAGACTCTGACTACTCATTGCCCTCGGTGAGTGGAAATTACAGATTGCACTCTCATAGAATCGTCTATAATTACCCCAATCAGGTAATGAGGGCAGCTTCGGCTCATGGAGGATTTGCATCCTGGGCTTTTGGCTAATAATTGGATGTGGATGAGACCCCCAGCATCAGACTGAGTCAAAGTTTAGTCCGGAATCTTGACACTTTTGCATGGTCTCTATCTCTTTGTCTCTCTGAATCCTGTGGAATTTCGCAATTGTTGCACATACACTCGAAAATGTCCCCTCATCTCCCACGAAAATGGGCCAAACTTTGTTGTTGGAATTATGTCGTTGTGGGAATGCATTTGTCTGATACCCCTAATATCCATGTATAACTCTCGTACCTGGCATCATGGCCTTGGCTTGCGCGAGCTCGGGATCGTACGTCTTGAAGCCGTTTCTCTCCGGGTAGGCGAAGGGAGCACGGACGTCCCGGGCGGCCTGCAAAGGGGAGGGATTAGGGTAGGATTACGGTAGCCTTAGCAACCTTAACTACAGTAAGCCTATGACGTCATCGCCGGGATTACGGTAGCCTCATGGTCTACCTACATACAGCAGACCTGGCCTGTGACGTCATAGTTAGACTACGGTAGCTTCATCTAGACTCATAAAAAAAACAAAAAAAACAACAAAAAAAACTGACCAGTAAGGCCACCAGGAGACAGATTCCCAGAACGGGACGAAGTCCCATCTGTGGTTGAAGCGAGGACTGATGGGAAATAGGGAGTTAATATAGGCGCCGGAGAGGGGAGGAGCTTGGCACGATTGGCGCGCCCCGCCCCTCGCGTGAGGTTGTAGTCCTTTGGACGCGGATGGGCGTGAGAAAACTCGACAACAGGATGAGAGAGGAGAGGTGAGATGGGTAGAGCGAGATTTGAATACACAACTACAGGATGGAAAGGTCAGGACTCTCTCCCTTTTGAAGTCAGAGAAATGGGAGAGCGAGTGGAAGGAGTCGAGTGAATCCAAACACCTAGGTTTGAGTTGACGTGTTCTCACGAGTTCCGACACGATCAGTCACAATGGAGACATGTTTCGAACACAAACACGCATTCTGTGATCAAAATGACGGAATTCCGTCATCTGGATTCAGTAGTTCAGGTTCGACTGGATCTAATTGCACGATAGAGCGTTGCAAAGCGTCTGAATCTGTCGATGGACGCTTCACTAGACGACGAATGCATGAAAAAGGAACGAAAACGATCAAAATGTTAGAGGAGACTGAGTTGAAGCTGAAATCTACACCCAAACATACTAATTTGAGCTTGTTTTCACTGTTTTAGTCGAGTTAATGCACGCGCTCTGAGCGTTTTGCATTTGCAGCTAAATGCACGTCTCTGAAAATGGCACCCTGCAACTCCTTCGCAACTTGGCTTCGCAATCAAAGGTTTCAGCTGTTGCAATCACTAGCTCATTCATCAAAATCTTCTACCGGGAATCAGATTCATTCAAACACCTGCTCCACACCTAGATAACTCGAAAAGGCAACTGCATATTCAGCCCGAAATAGTCAATGAATCAACCAAAAATGCCGCCTAAAAATGACAACATGTTAGTGACAAATCCGTGTCTGCTTTTTCATTCATGTTTCTCAGCAGCTAGGATGGATGAAAGGCCCCTACAATTCAAGCTATTTTCGAATATTGTCCTCGCTCTCTTCATTACCGGTGCTCTTTCGCCGGTTAGAGAAAGGGAAGAGAGCATGGGATATTGAGAGAGTACGAGATTCGCTTCGAATCTGCCTGTCTTCGCTGAAGATGCACGTCCTAATGAGCGAATCGTGTGATGCGCATTAGGCCTGTCGACCGGAAACGCTGACTTTCGTCTGCTTTTTCAGGCTACTCGAGAGCTTCCGAGAAAAAGTGATGAGATTCTCTCGTGAGCAACATCACCTGCAAATAGGTCTTGATCAAATCTTGATGGTTACCGGAAACGCTCATTAACACGGCTTTTTCTGAGTGGGAGCACTCAAGGATTTCTTGAGAGGTCTCACGAGGCGAGATACATCACTTCGAAACATCAGTTCTGCAGATTCCTGCACATTTCTAAGCTTCGCTCTCCCCTTTTCAAGTTGTCTCTAGCCTGTCAGAGAGGCGAGATAGTGTGCGATATTGAGAGACATATTCGTTTGAACTCCTGAATCCACCAGAATGAGGAACTAATATCACGTGTCTTCTCGAGGCAAACATGTTATTGAGCAGGGGATGCGCGGTGACGATCCATTGATAATGTCAGGCTGTTTGCCTCGTGATAACCAATATACCTCGATTCTCTTCTCCGAACCAGAAGAGTATGGGGCGAATCTTGTTATGCTGAAAACTAAGAGGAGCAGAGATGGGTAACTGAAGGGAAGACACGGGCTTGTTTTCGTGAACATTTGAACGTCGTAACCCTTTAGTAGGTCAACCTAGAGAGAACATTGAAGTGATTCATCGATGAATAGTGAAAAATAGAAAGGCCTTGAAGACAAAATCGCCTAATTTGAGAACCAAGAACGCAATCGCGGCTCAGGTTTCAGAGCAGCCGTTGCGCATGAAAGGCTGCCTAGATCGGAAGATCTAATTGCCCTTCAAAATATTCTAGACAAAGTTCAGGTTTGCTTGAAGATGTGTGCATTTCCGTCAAAGATTGTCTGAAGGCAAGGCATCCTTTAAAGTTCCACGGTGGCTCTGGGCGAGTAACCTAGTCCAAGTGCCAAGACCGAAGGAATACTCTGCACCTCTATACATCGAGACTGACCCTCTCCGTACAGCAATTCGTATCGGGGGCGCGAATCGAGAGGATCGGATAACACGGCGGTCGACTTTTTTCGTCACCTCTCTGCTTCCGCAGTCTATTCTGGATCGAATTTCGTTCGCTTTCCCTCCCTTTGTCTCGGTTCGCTCATTCTTTACTACTGTCCATGTAGAAAAACTGAGTCTCCAGCTCCTTTTTCTTTCCACTAATTGTTGTTCGCCTATCATATTGTCTGCACGTGCACGACTTTGTCCCAATTTCCTCGAAAATCCCGAAATAAGCGAGCGCTCCGTCCCAAATTGCATTGGGAAGTGTGCAGGAACTTGTCGAGAGTTCATTTGGAGAGAAGCGAGCGAATTCGAATTCGAATTTCGCTGAGAAAATGTACTCTAAACATGGTGCTTGATGATCAGAAACCAACGCCGCGAGGCGAAATCTCTCACCATCCGTTGGTACGTCACTAATCCTCCCATGATTGAAGCAACACCTGTAGTTGCCAATCGACTCTCTCACTTTCTCGTGCTCTCTCGGCGTCAGAGAGCCAGTAAAGTATGGAAAACCGCGAGATTCCGTCAGATTCCAGCCTACACACCTCGATATTTCGGCGGAAACCGGGAGGAAATTGCACTTGAGAAGAGGGAAGTGCGCCGCTCATCTCTATTATCAAATTGCGGGGACGGCCGATTGAATTTGGGGAGAATGTGCGGAGGGAAGAAGAGAGGGAGGAGGAGGATGAGGGCTTGCGGGTGGCAGGAAAAGGTCAATCGGAGATCTGTACTAAGCCTTGTGTTCTCCTCTTTTCCGATCGTTTCTTAGCCTAAAAGGATGTTTTGAAGACATAATCAGCCTAGTTTTCTCTGAAGGTCTATCCTTTTTTTAGTCGATTAGTACTATTCCACCCCCTCTAAACAATCTGTTGTTGCCTCATCAATCGCTCACTCATCCCATAGTGTTAGTATCTCAATCTCCCCATCAAGTGTCACTCATCGACCTGTCATCACTCCCTCAGTCATATCTGATATCCTTTGTCCCTCCTCAAGTCGCCTCATCTCCTCGGTCTTCCGATTAGCCTCAATGCTCATCACTACTCCCTAAATGGTGAATCAACTTGAGGAGACTCTGCCTCTCTTTCTTCATTTCGTTGCCGTCCAGACTCGATTTGAGTGTCCCGTCCGATCCTTTTCCGCCTCTCCGACCATCCTTCATCCCCCTTCCTCTGTTCGTTATACTGTGGTCATTTGTAACGCTGAACTTTTCCTCTGATCGGTAGAGCGGAAAGGAAAAAGAGAGGAAGCGAGGGGTTTTGACTTACTTCTCTCCTAGCCTCTCGGAGGTCAAATGACACTTGGGATGAGGGTTCAACGCACTTTCTGAAGCATTCCTCGGGGGATTCACTGACATGCTCTATTTTCGGGTACCCATCCCTCCTTCCTCCCGTTCTTCTGCCCCATTACAGTTAGAATCAGCCGGGATTGTGCGCTACTGAGATTTCGAGCGAGAGAGAGAGCGATGGAGTCTCAGAAGTGGTAGGAAGAATAGAGAGGGGAGAGAGTGGATTCAGCGAGAGGAGAGGGTACACGAGAAGTGAGGATTGGGTTGGTTGGCGGGTAGGAATTCACGTCACTTAGTCAACCATTGCGGGTCCGCTCCATTCCCTGTTTCGTCCGAGAAAATGGTGGACGAGGAAGAAGGTTGGTCTTTGGTCTCTGTTGCTCTCTGTGTTCTCTCAGTCTGAGAAGCTGATTGTCTAGAGAAGAGACTAATTAAGGGCTAATTACAGAAGCTTCCGTGTCATTGCATCCCCTACCATCTAATTCCATCGTCGAGGACGATGGAGGAGACGACGGCGCTTGCAGGAAGGAAAGTCGCACTCATCGCGACCGGCGCATTCAACCCACCCCATTATGCGCACCTGCGCATCTTTGGTCAGTGATTCGTGATATTTGATCAGGTTTGTTTTCCATTCCCACGACGTTGAACTCCAGTGATAATGCCGTTTGAATGCTCTAATGCTATTCCAAGCTGTTTTTAGTGCTTGGGAATACCCTTGTCCCTTCCCATGATCGCTAAATCTACTGTGAACTTTGATTAGCGTAGATATTTACCGAAAATACCTTGTTCAGCTGACCAGGTGGTATTTGAAGCATTGAAAAGAGCAAAAAGCCAAAGTGATTCTCGAAAATTCTCAACATATCCCTCTCCCATTACCACACTCTTTATGAGCTTTGATTTGCGCATGGCTTCTGTTAGGAAAGGCCAGTAGAGAGGCATTGGCCTTCATTAGCGTGATGACTCAAGTTATTTGGTCTTGTCCGACTAGAGAGTGGGTAAACTAGAGATAGTCATTAGCCTTTTTCTTCTCATCTTATCAAATCTTCTCAGAACGGGCAAGGGACTATCTCGAAAGGGTGGAAAATGCCCAAGTCGTGGTCGGGTACATGTCCACTGTCTCCGATACCTCAGGTGAGAGATCTCTCATCCTAGAGTATTTCCAAGCCAGACATCCACAAATACTCGCATACGCAACAAGTGTTTGACGTGGGAAGACTCCCATAATACGTGTGATGTTACTGCATTCCATGAATAGGATCCGACGTCAGGGGTAATCAGAAGAGTATTTTCGAAATCCGAGGGGTTTCATCAGTGAGAATAAGCGAGAAAGAATAAGCAACGAAGAGGGAGATTCAATTGATAGGGTTTCTTCTTTCCAGGAATCCTCGAATTAGCTCCGGCCAAGCACCGATTGAGGATGATTGAGATTGCCCTGAAGAAGAACGAATGGATAAAGTAAGGTTTCTCTATCCGCCAAATCCGAAACGACAGCTAATTTTACGCTCGATTGAGAACTTCGGACGAGGGAACGAAGGGTTTTCTTCAGAATAGGGGTCGAACATGCGAAAATGCGATGAGATTCATTGGTTTTGGCTCGCACAAGAGGGTTTTAAACCTATCAAAGTCTTGAATGTCGAAAGTCTCATGTTTTCCACCTGTGCTCAGCTTTCTTTCTCGTCTGAGCGCCCTCCATAAATCATTCGGACGTGTATCTATCACAACAGCTGTATGCAAGTCATCTCTCTCTCAGTCGATCACTTCGGACTGACAACTGAACAAGAGAGAGGAGATCGAAAAAGCGAGAGACTTTGACTTTGAAATGCAACACAGATGATGTTGAGACAAGAGTATGAGGAACAGATCTCGATGATTTTCAGACCGGGATCGTGGGAAGCTCAACAGTCGCGACAACCTAGTCTGCAAGAGATCTTGAGGCACTATGAGAAGGTGACCGACAGAGATCTTCTCTTGAAAACAGAGTGTGAAACATGATCTTTTGCCAAGAAAGAATGACAAAACTATCAAATTCATGCCTCTTTCAAGAAATCACCTTTAGGAGGTCCGCAACAACCACGGAGACGAAACTCTACTAATTCTCTTGTGCGGAGGTGATTTTCTCGAGGCCCAGGCCAGTTGCGAGTCCTATCAACTGGCTAATGATGGGGTATGTGTTTCTTTGCCGATTTTTTTTATTTTAGGCTACAATTTGTAATAAAAACAGTGAATTCTCAGGTAGAAACAGCGGTCGAATCCTATCGTCTCATCGTCGTTTCTCGTCCGGGCTTCGAAGCGGCTAAAAGTGTCTATCTCGTTGACGGATTGCGACGAAACGAGGTTAGCCAATGCAATTCCTCTCTCTCCAAAGCTAGGAACGGCACCCATTCAAACTGCTAAATTCGTTATTTGGACTGTGACTACGAAACAAATAATAAACAATAATTCAGGCGAACATCCACATAATCGACGATGAAACCTTCCCGAATGGCCTGAGCTCAACGAGGATACGGTAAGTGAAGCATATTCGACTTCTCCAAATCATCCAATGAAACTATCATAATCGCCGGTGTTTCCTAAAGAGCTTAATTCAATGAAAATCTTACAGAACCGCGATTCGACGAGGCGAGAACGTGCGTTATTCGTTGCCCGACAAAGTCCTCTCCTACATCTCCCACCATCGACTCTACCAGACGAGTTCACTGTCAGTTTTTTGTGTCGTTTGTCTACATTCCCTCCCAAAATTATCACCCGAGGATGATAGATTCTGACGGACAACTCAACACCATGAACCCTCCGTACTCTCGATGTTTTGACAGCCACTGGCTCGAGAACTTCACCTCTGGTCTCACTTGACACAATTTAGTGGCGAACACACAGTCTTGGGTTCGCTTCTCTGACTCTCCCTGATTCTCCCGATCTCTATCCGGTCAGGCAGGGCGAGTGAGTGCGTGAAACCGAGAGAGTGAGAACATAGTTGGGTTCGCGACAACTGGTGTTGAGAAAGTGAGTGACGGAGGGAGAGACTTCACACACAATAACAACCCGCAACCCGGATAATTATCAACAATCGGCCGCCCGCCACTTTTTTCTACTGGCACGTCCTCCATTTCCTGGATTTCTTGCTTTTGTCTCCCCGTTAGATTATCTCTTGCTCGCGTATTCTACAATAGTTTACGTGAAGCTCCCTCTCGGCCGATGGTTTTGCCATGATTCGCTCTTTTTCAGTCAACGAAGGACACACTTGCGAGAAGTCGAAGCGAGCTGTGACCTACCGCCCATTCCTCCTAGACCAGCCCAGCATTTTCAACAACTGCCACAACAATCCCATCCCCCGATCCCTCCTCCGCCTAAGCGATCCACTTCCGTCAAACCTACGACGACACCACTGGTGCCACCGAGAATGAGTCAGGTGAACGGAAATAGGATATCCTTGGTTCAAGAACCGCTCTGAACGTGGAGTGGGGCAAGAAATGGGTCAACAGAAGAGCTCTCCAGACTCTATTCCCTTAGTCTTTTTGAACGAGTTGCCCAACTCAAATCTATTTTTTCTCATTAATTACCCCTTTTCAGTCAATGCACTGCAATCTGGCCACACCAATCCTCCATCAAGTCGTTCCATCCAACTCTGCAGGCGATGTTTGGGAGAGCTCCATGTACACGCAGTCACAGGTGAGCAGAGACCAGGAGATTTGTAGCCCGGCAGAGCTCGGTTTCAGCATCAGAGATGAATCGGCTTGTAGTATCAAGGGTTGAGGTGTAGTTGCAAAGAACACTCAGGATTGAGCAGATATTGTGAAAATAAAGCCAGATGAGCATGAGCGCACGTAGAATAAAGATATGAAGCTTTTCCAATCCATTTCGAATAAGTGGATCCGATTAGTTCCAGGAATCCACGGGCAGTAGCGAATCCCCGAGGCAATCAGGGAGAAGTACTGCATCGAAATCGACGCCCGAGCATCGAATGGTGAGATTGGGGGCCATTATTGACTTGACATGCCCAATTGACGATAAAATATCTGAAACACTGAATCGACGTGAATATCATCGAATCATTGAACGATTCTCTATTGATCAGCACCCATAAATAGTTTGTTTCAGACAAAATCGATGAGCGAGCACGCCTCTCCCTCCTCTTCCACCACTAAATACTCTCCCAAACTGACGGTCGGAGGGGCAATTAACGTCATCCGATGCGAGATTCCGCCCAAATCGCCGGACTATGATAACGTGACGATCGATGAGTTACTGGAAGCGAGCAACTGCTGGGCGCACTACATGAACGACCAGTACGCGCAGATCAGTGAGTTTCTTGTTTATCTTCGAAATCCCAAATAATTTTCGAAAATACGTAGAAGGACAGACGTCAAAACGAAGCAATTCGTTTTCCAGAAAATCGCCCTCGCCTACCCATGGATCGCGTGATCGCTGCCAAAGAAGAAAAGACGAGTTCATGTTCGCCCACCAAAGGACCGAAGAAGCTTTTAAAGCCATTTATGAGGAGTAATTCGAAAACGAACAATCTGACTGCAAAGGGCGAAGAGTGAGTCATTCTGATATGCCCAGTGGCTTACAATCATTCTTGCAGGAAATGCAACTGCGCCGAGCTGTACGAGCAAGACTTCTACGGATATCGAGAAATGATGAGGTATCTTTTGTTGTGTTCGTTCGCAAAATGGAAATCCATGAGGATGAGTAATCATCGACGTCTCAGAGAGCGCAAATGCGATTGCGGGTCGTATCTTGGCCCGGGTGAGGACGATCCACGATTGATGGCTGTGCATGTAAGTTCTCTGATTCTTCCGATTTCAAGCACTCAGTCTGACTAGTGAATCTGATTAGTTTGAACTCAAGTGAACACTTTTTGTGTGTGGATAGTAGAGCGATCCCTCCAGGAACTGTTCCAAATTCGTTCACGACCAGGATAAATCAAACAGTTCGACCCCTCATAGGTACCCATTGCGTCCCAATTCCCAGCCTGTACAAAGAGAAATACATTGCCGTTCGTTTCCACTGGACAATGCGTGGCCCCCATAAAAGGACGAGTAATGTGATCTATCTCTCTCAGGCGAATCGACCGATTCGAAGGGGAGAGAACGGAATGGCCGAACCAGTGCAACGAAGCATACTCAGTGGGGCGGAGGGAACCGATCGAAAAAGTGTAAGTAAATTGGCAAAAAATGTCCCTTATCTCTCAATCTGTCTGAGCGCCGAACCTTTAATGGATAGCTTGATTCGGTACTCTATCACTCTGACTGACCAGCGAGAGATCATTCGAGATTGAGAGACGGAAAACATTACTCGACTTGACTGATCGAAAATCGGTTGTGACAGGTGCTTACGCACACATTAGCCAAGAAGCAACGATTTGAAATCGACCGAAATACCCCTGATCGGGATCCATCTAGAAAACTGAGCCCAACAATTCCCGAATGAGCTTGGTGGCGTGGATATTTGCTCAAGATTAGCGCGATTTCACACCAGAACAGAAAGAATTGGTTGTTTACATGACCTTTGTGATCACACCCTCTTGTTCACTCTGATAGGCGAGATAGCGTGCAAGAATGAGAGAGCAATTGCAGAGTCGCGAGGTCCGTTCGATCCGCTTCGCCACTAACATGACGAAGAGTATGGACTCCATTCCGAGCATGAAAGTGAATGGAGGAAGCGGGGATGTTATGAGTCGATCGACGAATCCTAGTGGAGGATTCGCTTCCGATGACAATCAAGTGACGCTCTCATTCACTAGGTACCGACTATCGGCCACTCCCGAGACCACCGTTTGATTGTTCAATTATGTTTCACTCCTCATTTCACCCCTCATTCAACTACCCATTGTTATTCTAAATTGTGAAACTCATTTCGACGCATCAGATAATGAAAACAGCGTGCGAAACGTCAATTTAGCAGTAAACAGAGTTGAACGTTCGCTCACTTGTATAGATCGGCGCAGTTCCGTTCCCCTATCAATTTCGTTTCACTTTCTTCGCCCTCTCTCCCGATTTCACATTAGGAGAAAGAGGGAGGAGGCACCACAGATAGATAATTACTCCTTTCCTCTTAACTCTTTCTCTTCCGTCCTTTTTCGTCGTCTCCTCTTCTAATCATATCATTCCACTCTCTCACCGTTGCTTTCGTTGCTTTTCGCCCCTTTGATTGTCATACTCGATCAGTGTTCGCAATTATTTGCCTCCTTCTCACTGATAAACACTCGCAACACAGATCGATCCAAGTTGCATTGAGAGTGAAAGTCTGTTCCCATTGTCCGCAACACTTTGCGTTTATCGTTCAAAGAGGCAGAGCCAGCCTCTCCTTTTCACCTGCTCCCTCAAACTGTCAGATAGTACGCGGAATGATGGCAACATTGGTCTCTAAACTACCGATGAAGAACCCATAAACGATTGCAGTGATGCTCCTCTACCTTTTTCTCCCCGTTCTAGTGTGGAGTTGCACCTCAGACCAAGAAATCATCGCGCAGCTCAGGAGAAAAAGTAAGGCTCTATCTTTATTCCTTTCATTGCAAAAGTCAATGATCCATGTCAGTTTAGTACGTGAACAACAACGTCTAGTTTCAATGCGAAGAGCGCAATTGCGAATTTTCAAAGTGGGGAATGTATTGTTATCAGCGCTCATTATCTATCTCTTATCGCGTTGCGTTCTTTGGCACATTTGCACAGCCAATAGCAGAAATAAGTGTCGGAAAAGTAAATAATTTCTGCTATAACTATATTGCAGACATTATTTGCAGATATCGGCCGAAACAGCGTTGGTGACGTCGAATTGGAGTTGCACGTAGACAATGCGAAGCGATTGGAGAAGGAGAAGGCTGTGTTCGTTGAGGGATTTGTCCTCAAAAAGTGGAATGTCAGTTTTCGCTACCTCCGATCAGTTTCCCCTTTACAAATCGCTCTGATCAATGCATGTTTCTGTCGTAAATTTAATAAGATCAATGGAAGTTGTTTATTGCGTTGACCTTGAGCCTATTTTAGGATGGTTCTCTCAACTTCGAGAGTCAAGATCCCTGCAGTGACTCGGTGATCGTCTCTGATGTCGCTCATCCAGTCCATCTCTCCGAGACTATTCTCCACTCGGATGCGACCGTTACTAAGAACGGAACTGTCACTGTGAAAGAGCTGTGAGTAAAGGTTTAGTCATAAATTTTTGATTAGTCAGTACTGATGAAACTCAGAGATCGTTCAAAACTTTGCAGAATCAGCCTGAAAGAGAGCTGCGCAACGAAAGATCTGGAATTCCCGGTCCGGAGTATGCGATGCGCTCTCAAATTCCCATTGAAGAAGAGCGAGAAGATCGCGACTTGGACCAACGCCCCATCGACGAACTCGGTTAGCCTTTTTCTAGGCATTAATTTATTGCTTTTGCGCTGAGCCAAACAAATGGCAATCGCAACCTTTTTTCTCATAGTGCACTGTTGAGGAAAAAAGATTCACGAATGAAGATCAATAAAAATGTTCAGCTTTTCGAGCTCACGTCATCTGAAATGGATGATTTTGGAGTTGAAGTTATCTTGAAGTACAAACTACCCTTCAAGAAAATAATTATCGAATTCTTCCTTCCGGCAGTGATCTTCATGGGAATCAGGTAACAAAGAGACAATTATTATTGCGAAGATGTACTACTCCTTGTATCGCTAACTAGAGATGATCATGACAGATATAATCATCTTGCGAAACCGATAACAAATACGATGCAGTTGGCTCTCCCTCGCACTCGGTCCCATGTCGATCACTCGATCAATTCTAATCATCGGATCGTTTCTTCTGCTCATGAGACACTTCTCTTATCCTCCTGAGGATGTCAACCCCGCAGGCGAATATCAGATCAATGCCATCTGTGAGAACATTTCAGGATCTATTCTGCTAAACATCATCAGACAATCACAAACTAGATAGAGATACTCAACTGTTCTACTAATGATCCATGATGCTAGAAAAGGAGTAATTATTCATCTTTCAGCGGTTTGGAAGACGTTCTCCTACTTCTTCGTCCTTCTTACTCTCGTCGAACTCGTCGTCGTCACTGTTCTCATGTCTATGTCCAAGTCAGTCTGACTCTCTCTATTTAGCACTTTATTTGACTTTTTTCTGACTGAACTGGCAACACCATTATCACCCTATCTGGGTAGTAATCACTCGTTGTGAAACTCACTGTACCCATGTTGACACCATTCTGGTGGATCGAAACCCTCTCCAAAATCTTCTTGCATGAAAAGCGGTCTGAAACAACCTCTTGTTATCATTTTTTTGCTCCATAACTCACTTTTGTTTTATTTTTACGTCAAGTTCTGCTCGCTTGTCGATGACCATGGAACACTTCCCCCTTGCATAACACATAAATCCTCCAGAGGCCCTTCGTGCTGTCGCAAGAGCAGTGGAGACTACGACTTCGAGCCGGTCTATGAGGAACTGAATGATCTGAGGAAGAGAGATTCACTGGGGAATACCGAGTATCGGATGAGATACACGGAGAAGAGGCGAGCACTTCATCAAAGTTTTGCAACCAGCGAAAACATTCGCATTATTTACAGCATAACAATGACGAATCACATTTCAGCAGCTTTTTTTGCAGGAGTGGAAATACAGCGCCAAAGAGCAGCGATATGAGCTAAAGATAGAACTAGTGACTGATTGCAGGTCCGGCTGTGCCTGCTGTCGATTCTGCGCGCTCTTCCTCGACTGTTTTACCATGGTTTTCCTCGCCGCTGCCCTCATTATCTTCATCATTCTCTATTTTAACGACGAGGTCAATCTAGTTGAGATGATCAACAACTTCTCCCTTGATAAGATTATCAAACTATAAAAACTAGCCATGAAAAAGCTGTCTTTCTGCACTCAACTTCCTTTTCCTCCCGAATCGTCCATGTATGTCCATCTCACCCCCCTCTTCCATGCATATTATACGATCTTTGCCACTTGCTCATCTTTTCGAACGAAGCTCACGATAAATCTGCTTTATCGCTATATTCTGTGCAATACTGTGCATATTACGAGAGCTGCGGGATGCCAATGTGTACATAAAATCGTATTGCCAGCGAGGAATTGAAAATTAGGAATCGGGGGGAGGGGCGTAGCGTAATTGGAAGAAGAGAAAGGCACGGGTAAGCAAGGATTCTCATATCAAATTGAATGGACGAGTAGGGGAACTGGTTAGAGCAAGATTATTCGGGGCGGAAATTATCCCTGGAGGTGGATGTTCCTGAGCTGAGCGGTTGGGTCGTTGTTGTTCTGAGAGTGGATGGGAGCCATCATGAAGACCACTGGAGGAGCCGTCGTCTTGATCTGAAATAAATAATATTATTTTCATTTAAATATTAAAACAAAACAAAAATATTTCCATTTGTTCAGTTCTCGATTTTCTGTGTCTAGTGAACCAGACATCTCCAGAGCGAAAAATAACTGATTTATTTGACGAGACCGAACCCATCTCGGGCATTTCTCGATCCCTTCAAGTGCCCGAAAACCCCACCAAAACAGAACTCCTCAAAGAACAAAGTCAGTGTTTGCCGGGTGCATTCTCGCCTCGCGGAGCCAATTGCATTGAACTTCTTCCCAGGAGAATCGCAGACTTGTTCAGTGATCCCCCAGTTCCCTCAAATCTCGTCTACGTCAGCAGTCGCAGTGTGTGTCAGAGGTCGGAGGTCTCACTCTCGCATTTTTCCCTGCTCTCTCGCTCTGTCTGACCAGCGAGAGAGCGCGTGAACCGGAGAGAGTCGACCAACAATCCATCTCCCCATCCCGCGTGATTCCTCGTCTTGTCTCTCTTTCCCTCAATCTGATAGCCCCTGAGACTGCATCCCTCCCCCCTCCTATTCTTAGTCTGTCTTATCCTATTTTGAGTGACAACAGCACACAACATGGAAGATCCCTCGGCCAACAATACTGGAGAGTAGTCGTTGCTGTCTACCGAGTCAAGGCCAGACAGGAAGAGAGATCAGGCGAAATGGAGAGAGTCAGACGATGACTTCAGGGCAGTTATCATGTTAGTCGTTGGTTAATCCCCGCGAGGGTGGCCGACTATTTGGTTATTGCGACCCGACCTCGCAAAAACAAAGGAAAAGTAGTTGCGGGATTATACACTGCTAGGAATTAGTCTGGCGCCGTCTCTCCTCATTTCCCGTGCTCTCTCACTCTATCTGACCTGATGGAAGTGCGCTACTCTAACGGGGCTTCTCCTCCTTAAAAGAGCCTCATCTGTGCCCCCGTTAGTGTAATCGAATCTGGTCGTGCTTGGAGAAAGAGAAAGAAGGATTCTCATGAGATTTGCAGCAATCGAATAGAGTACGATTCGGGAAGATTTCACTGAACTCATTCTGCGAATCTTGCTCTTTTTGTCTGGCAGACAAAGCAAAAGCTGTAACGTTGAACGAACTTTTGGCGACAATTAGCTTCGCTTTTGTTGCGTTCGGCAACAGGTGCCTGGTTAGAGAACACTTCCGTTCCCGGGACGACAGAGAGATCAAACATCCCAATCCTCAGATTCTTAGAAAATGAAGAAACCCTAGTTGCAACTGCCAGTTCCAGGTATGCGCCTAATCTTCAGTTCTTTACATCCAAGTAGGGAGAAAATTTGCACAATTTGTTCCGAGTCTACACTACTGTAGCCGCCTTGAGCCTGGGGATGACTAGGAAATAAATAAGCTAGGAAAATGCGTACCGTTCCAGGCATCTCCTGCTGCGTGCTCGAGAGGGCGACGTTCGAGGACATCGTCGGGTCGATCATTCCGACGCACTCGTCGGCGTGATGATCAGAGGTCAGATTCATCGCGGGGAACGTGCACGCTGACGCCATCTTAGACTACCTGAAGATGAAAAGAGAGTGAAACTAAGTGTAATCAACGTCTCAAAATAACGATACTTCAAGTAGAGACATTCATTTAAAATTGCTAGAATATTCTGTTAAAATCTTAGAATCATTAGTATCAGGTCTTAGAACCTTCTCAACCAACTGTATTCGCTTGAGGAGGTACGCCAAATGGGCAAAGAATGAGGGGAAGACTGGACAGGAAAAGAAGATGAATGGGCGGAAGGAAGGGAGAGGAGGACTCAATCAGGACAGAAAAACAATCAGTTTCAGGCGGAATGGACAGGAAAACAGAGTGGTTATGGAACGAAGCTCATTTAGGAGGGACCTATTTTGAGTTCCTGAGAAAGCGGAAGTGGATTCTGGAAGCCGGAAAGACGCCCGGGGAGTGTGAGGGACAGGATCGGGAGCAGAGGGGATGTCTCCAACATTTAGGGGGCGGAGACGACAAGGCGGCAAGAAAAGGCAAACTCGCGCTCTCTTCAAGTCCCATGATCTCTCACTTTCTCTAACTAGAGAGAGAGCAAATGAAAAGAGAATTAAGGAAAGACGAATGGTGGATGAACAGTGGATTAAAGGCGAAAAGGCGAAAATTTCGCACGATTATAATTATCCCGAAAGTGATGGGTAGGAGGGGTCCGACCAAGAGAAAGGCCGAAATGAAGGCCCACTGCTCAAATAGACTGCACTCTTCTGATGAAAGTGCAATCAAAGTTCTTCCTCCGATCCTTCTAACTTTATGCCCTCCAGGCTTGATAATAGAGAGTGCAGCAAGGAATTGAAGGGCATGCGGATAAAGTCAGTGGGCCGAGTGACCGGAATGATGAAAGTGGGGGATATTGAGGAAAGTGCTGCAGCGTTGACCATGGTTGCGAGGGATGAAGTCAGCAGAGTGATTCGTGCTATTTTGCGTTCTTGTTGGAAGGAAACGACGAGGGAGAAGGCGGAATGGAGAGAAGGAGTGTCCATTCAGAGATTCGCTGCTGCTCTCCATTGAATAATGCACGCGAGCGCATGGAGAAGCAAAAAGCAGAAGAAGAAGAGATAAGATGTGCCCTCATGACCAGTCAAGAGATGAGAAGGAGGGGTCAATGAGTCAAGACCACCCGACTAGTCAGGAGATGAACGTCGTCGAGTCGTAGACACTCAACCATCGCACAAGAGAAAACAACGTCCTCACGATCACTCCCGAAGATGTGAAGTAGAGATCAGGGATCTAATGGGCGCAGAGTTTTCTCACGACACACCTTGACATCAGTTGTCACAACGCTCGACGCCCCGTGAAAACCTCGTGACTTGTCCAGAGAACAAAGATGAGGGTCAAATGAGTGAAATGTGGGTTTTTCTGGATGGCCTGGAGACTAATGGATCCCATGCTGCGAATAACACACAGATTGTCTGGCTCTCTCACTTTACCATGCTCCCTAGCTTCTCTAACCGACGATAGAGCATTTCGAAATGAGAGAAATAGACGATTGTTCCTCCGGGGAGGTCGCAGACAGACAACACGAGACTGGACTATCGTACATACGGCAGACATCGGGTGATTAATCACTTTGAGATCTCTAAATAGACAACAAAAGAGCGACAAAGAGTTCAGCAGGGCGTACTTCTCCATAAAAATAAACCGAAAATGGCTGAAAACACGAGGAGAACACACCCCAGAGAATTGGATAGACTATCGGACATTTCGCAGACATCTTTCCTTTTTTCAAAACATGTTTGATATTTAAAAATAGAAAAATACCAATAGCAGAAAATCAAGATCTTAAAAGAAGTTGTCGCGAAGTTATCGAGATAGAAGTTCGGCATCTTTGAAGATCTCTTCAACGGGAGTTGCGGTAATGTTCCTCAGGGGAGAGACGGAACAGACAACAATAGTATCGTACAAGGAGAGAGCAGCGTGCCATCATCAACATCATTCCCGTCTCTCTCTAAATCCGGATAATACAAGGATCATCCCAATCTAAACAACCAACATTACGGTAATGAATGCAGGATTAGCAATGAATCCGCTAATGCACGGATTCTGGAAGATAGTGGACAAACGTGCAAAGGCCTTGCTTCGCCAGTGTTTAAAACTCCCATGATTAAAACTTCCATCAGACCTGAGTAGTCTTGTGCACCAATGATGGCAGTGTTTGACGAATATAGCAGTTCGGTAGCTTCAAACGTTTCAGCAGCGGAAGTAGCGCTAATGACCCTTAGGGGAGTGCTTGGACGGACATCGCAGTCCGAATTACCGTACATCGGCATTGTGTAAATTTTGCTTGTTTCATTCCTTGCTTTCCGTTAGGGGATTTAGTCGCTCCCAGAATGGGAAAGAAGGATTATTGCAAGCTGTTCTTTGACTATTCCGCGGTAATCATCAAGATGAATGAGAAATATAAATATAAAGTCCGACGGATCGCTGACATAAATGACTGACATTATTATCGAATCGTTCTGATAATATTCAGCCGTTCTGTGACACCCCCGTAGCCAATTATTGACAGCGATGTTATTCGATTACGAGAAAGGGATAGTGGTAGAAGCGGATAACAGTAATTTAGTGTCAGGAGAGGAAAGGCACAAATGGATGAGATGAAAGATGAAAACTGTAAGCGAGAAAAATAGTTGCAAGTTCAGGTTCAATTGCACCCATGCAGCACAAAATGGACAGTGAGCGAAGAGATGGATGCGCAGTTGTTCGGGGACTTGAAACATCTCTCAACTTCTCACAAGGGAGTTCTTCTGAACGACTACTGGATAGGGAAGTGAATAATGGGGAAGCATCTCGCGCGGAGGCGGACATGCGCGCGTGCTTTTGACACTGAATCGGGCAAGAAAATCGCCGCGTTTCTCTATTTCGCACACTATCTCGCTGGTTAGACAGAGTAAGAGTATGAAAACCAGTGAGCATGAGGCCAGAAGTGTCCCCTGAGGGGACTGGACGGCACCACATCCCTCATAGTCTCGACCCCATGCCACTCCATGAAATGAACGAAGAACGGAAATGGAGAGAGGAACTATAGCTGGGGGATTGGGGATTACTGTAGTGAGGTCAGCAGGAAACTGAGGTAATTTTGCAGGGATTCGTTCCTAACACTTCATCGGTTCGTCTGGGAGAGTCACACAAGGATCTTGAAGCTAGAAAATTAATGACAGCAAGAATTATTAGTAATTACGCATAATTATTCTCCCATCTCCTTTTGGGTGTAACCGATAGGGAGGGAGAATATATGCGCATTTCAGTAGATTACGGGGTAGAACGGTTAGGTTTCACAGCGAGACTCTCGTCATGGGTCATAATCCCTTATCCACGCCTGTCATAATTACTCCGGCCTATGTAATCCCTCTTGACCTCTAGTGAGAGAAGAGATGGATGCACCTGCTTGGAGGTCATTGAACACCGGGTGTGAGAATTGGTGTCCACTCGTCCTTTATAGCCTGGTTCCGTTTCAGTTTTCGCTAATACTGGTCCTTTTGCTCTATCTTCCTTGCTGGAAACATCTGTCAAGGAAAAGAGATAGCATTACTCCTTCTTCCCGTATGCGCGCGTCATCCAATGCGGCAGAGCAGTCAGAGAAAGAGAGCAGCCGGCACCTTAGCTCTTCTCTCCATTCTTCCTTCTCTCTTTCCTTCCATTCATTCATTTCGAGGCCACAGAACCTTCCATTTCGTGTTACAGAGAAGAATTACGTGTTATAACTGCTATCCATTCCTCTCTCTAAAGTAAACTAACGAGTCGTTTCTTCTCTCTTTCGCAATGCTGACTATGTTGTTCCTTCCTCATTTCTCTGCCTCGGGGGCGCTGAGTCATCATTCCATTCTTTTCTCATTGCCAATAGCTTCGTTCCCGTGGTAACTACACATCGACTTATCTCACTCATTCCATTTATCCCATTCCATTTCCCCCATGCGGCTCTCACTCATTTCCCCTTTACAACTCTCCCCCCCCCTTCCATCGATTCTAATCTGACTCTCTTCCTTCTTTCCAGCTGGAATGAACCATGGCCAGGCGCCCTACCCCGTTCCTCCCCAGGTCACCTATCAACCACCTCTAGCCACAGCCCCACCGATGGAACCACCTCCGGCTTATGGTGAGTCAATCTTTTAAGACTTCCAGTTAAAACTTGCAAACCTGCCAAATAACTTTAAGAATCCTTGCATTTATTGTATGATTTCCCCGACTAAACGCATTTTGCGATGACTCGCTATCAGTATCGCACATATTTCCTCCTTCCTTTTGCTCCCTTCGATCTCCCTTCCCCATTCCTCCATTCATACAATGGAGCCGTCGACTGACAAACCGCATTCAGCCGAGTTCCCTCCATCCGTCGACCCGAAGACGGTTCATCCGGGCGGTGCCTACCCTCATCTTCCTCCTCTGCCCAATGAAGTGCCCCTGCAGCAGCCTCATCAGCAGCAGCCGATGCCCCAGCCAGGTTGGTTCGGTTATCGATTTATTTTTCCTCACAATCGAGGAATATAAGCTAGAAAACAAGAAAAATGTGCAAAATAGTTAGTCTATTCACATTAGATGGCAGTCCATTGCGAAAATTATCCCATTCATTGCGTTGACGTCTAGGGGTATTCATCTTCTGACGTCAGCATTGTCATTTTTAAGGAATGTATTGTAAAATCATGGATCTTACCTATATCAGTGATTCCTACTGTTCCGGTTCCAGAGCGGAGAATAGAAATTCCGCGCATACTTGAGTTGAAATTGATAGGTTTGGGAAGATGACCATCTAGTCAAAACAAGGCATAGTAAAGTAGTGACTAAGTATAATCATAAAGTCATAAACACATTCGTAATTGGGTATTCGATCAATATCTCTTCTCCGCTTAAAATTACTGTGGAGATATCATGGAAAGTTCGATCAGGTGTTCGTCCCCACACTGTCTATGTCGGATCGGTCGCCTTCGCTTCTCGTCCGCAGAGGATGCACTGTACGACCTGTCAGCAGGAGATTGTCAGTCTCTTTTCCAGTCCTTCAAACAAAAATGACATAAAAATGACTAAAATATGATGAAACACCATGCAAAATCCGACGTTTCAGAGATAATTTCGAAATATCGATCTCCATCTATCTCATATCCCCACTGAATGTTGTGCAGAGCAAGTAGTCCCTAGTGCCTCCAGGAAATTGAATAACGTGAGAAAGTCATATGCTTTCTGGGAAGAAGGGAGGTGTGGAAAGGGCAAGCAATCGATGCTTTTGTCATCACGGATATCTGACAGATGCAGTAGAAAGTTCATTCGAATTAGATAACGTCGACCAATAAGCAGAACAATACGGAGAACAGATGAAATCCAATGCACTTGCCATTTCAGGTGACTCGTATCTCGACCAAGCCGGGCCTCCTCACCTATCTCCTCTGTGGAGGTTTGGCCTTCTTCGGTTGCTGGATCTGCTGTTGCATTCCATTCTGTGTGGAGGGAGCTCAGGTATGTTTCACATGAATCATTGATATCGATGGGAGATTCTCTTGGCAGATGAGATAGGGAAAATACATCAACGAAGGCTGCCTGATTCTCGGTATTAGTCGAGTAATATTTTTGACATTGGATTTGGGACCAATTTTACCTAGGAGCTGACTCGGCATCAATGGAGTATCATTGCTAGTATCTCGCGATCTCGTTGATCCCTACTCCATATGAGATTCCTTCATGTCCATCATCGAGAAGATGTTCATGAATCTTGTTTCACTGATTCTCAAACCCACGGGGTATGATGCGCGCATCTAATGCCATGTTGTGAGAAAAAGTCACCAAACCAAGACACCAACCAACCATGGGAACGGTTCATTACCTGATTCACTGTCTCAGTAATACATAGTCATCACTGATTCACTGATACTGATAACATGGTGGAACCAACAGCCATTCACCATGATTATTGACACTGGGACTGAGACTGGAAATAGAAATTGAATAAAGGTACTCTATGAATTTTAAATAATCTGGTTATTTTTTCAGGACATCGAGCACTTCTGCCCCAAGTGCAATCGCTTCCTCGGCACCTACAAGAGAATATAATTTATTCCTCCCCAACATTCCCAATGAGTCATTCTTATGTATCGGTGGAAGATAGATGCTTGTAACTTTTGAGAGTCCCATCCAAATATTAATTATGTATGTGAGCATGTGAGCATTGTAACCGAGAGAGCTCCGTTAATACAAATATTTATTCACCAGGGAGCGGGAGAACGGCATACAAGTGACTGCAAAAACACCTTGCTACGAGCACTGCAAACAGATAAAAGCAAGATCATTATTAGCCGAAGAGTTATTATTAGGGGGCGGATACTGAAGACAACTGTGCGTGTGAGGAATGGAGCGAGATACTACAGGGTAAACACGTATTATGGGGGACTATACACTGATGATCGACGGGGTCCTTTGTTCTTCGCCCATTCACCTCTGATCGTTTCGTGTCGCGATTCATGAGTAACCTGAAACCGAGAACCATCAGGATTCAAGGGGCGAACGATTGGTGCGGTCAACAAGCTTAGCAAACAGCGTCGAGAGTGCACGTTGTAGTTTTAGTTTTCGTCTCGCGGCGAGAGATCAGGTGGAATGGAGAGAGAATCACTCGTCTAAGGGGCTCTCAACTTTCGCGAAACGAGCCCATTCATTCGCCCGTTCGTCATAAGCCGTCCATTGTCTTTACTGAATTTTGAGTGGCGCGCATCTCTCTCGTGAAAAACGACGCGCACAAAAAAGGTCAAGTGCGACGACTAAAGAAACTGGCGCGAAACAAAACCAGAAATGGAGCCAACACTACACCTGGTCAGAGTGAGCTAGAGAGCACGATGTATCGAGAGAGTCAGAGAAAATAAATCAGCTTACCCTTCTCGCACTCGAGCGAGATGTAGAGACAATTGCGCGTGTCCCTCTTCAGTCCGTAGTCACATCTTAGCTTCATCGGAGGTTTGCGAAGTGGAGGACAATTGACGGGATTGCAGAAACCGGACTCGCACACCATTGAGCCAGAGCAGCGGATTCCCGTGCAGGCTGGAATGAGGGGACGATTTTGTTTTTGTTTTTTCGAATGAGTAAAACTAAGATGGTCATGATCGGATATGTTTCAAATTTCTACATTGCGTTTCTGCTCAGTAATTTGTCAAAATTCTGTCACTTGGAAGCAAATTTTAAAAGAATAATCAAGAAACACTGACAATCAGTTGGTGCACAGGCGATTCTCTCGATGCACGTCATATTAGTCCGCGACGCTTGGATGAATCCGGCGTTGCACTCGCATGAAGGAATGCATTGCGAAGTACAACTGGAAGAGGAAGTGGGGGTCAATTGGTCAAGCACAAAACACGCGAAGACCGATGCTAAACTAGCCATTGCATCACGTTCACTTTTACACTCATCACGAGACGCTGAGTGGGCCCTACGCCAGATAGATGAAACCTACCGAGAATCAGCATTCCCGCACGACGCCGGACAGGGTGATGAACACTCAACGAAGTGCGAGTTGTCCGGGCAAGTGAAGGACTCGCACTGGCCAGTCACTGGAGAGCATGCGGTACCCGTCGGACAGTCGACGTTGAGGCATCTGGAGGTGGATTTCACTCGTTATTGGTAACTTTATCACTCTAATTCACTAAAATTGGCCTTAGGATCAGCAAAAAAGGAAATACTTACTTCGGTGTCATGCATACTCCATCAGTGCACTTTTGCGCTCCGGAGCAGCGAATGTTGGCGCATCTGAATTTCGAAATGATCAAAATCTAATGAAAACAGGGCTTTACCAACCTATCCATCGACGGCAACAGACACAATCCCGAGTTGGGATCGCACGTGGCTCCATTGCGACAGCGAATGTTAGTGCAGAGATCGGTTCTGTTGGTCGACAGAACGGGAGCCTCTGTGTTGATCGATGCACTGGTGACGTTGGAGGTGGGGATGCATCTGAATCTCCCATATCATTGGGGAAATCAAGATCGCATTCGTCCAACCTTCTCAGAGCCGGGGAGCACTCTTGTCCCACCGGACAGGAGATAGAAGCGCACTCATCCGTGGAGACTCCAAAGGAGATTCGTTCGCAGACGCCGTTGGCGTTGTTACATCTGAAGAACAATGTTCTCGTCGATCCGATTCCCGTTATATTTCGCCAAACATTACTGCAACAACGTATGCAGTTGGGCAATTCATTAATCGGGCAAGCGACCACAAGGCCGATGGCCCATCAAATCAGTATGAAAACTAGAGGGTATCGTACTCACCTGGTTCCCCTCGGGCACTGCATGTCCGAGCAGAGATCAGTAGGGGCGGACTGGCTGGTAGGAGAGGCCATGGCGAGTGCATTGGAGGAGGAAGTCGACCGGGAGTGGTATGCCGGCGGTCGGAACTGGCGACAGATTCCGGTGTTGGAATCGCAGCTCGTGCCTTGACTGTAATCAAGCGCTTCTTATGCAATCGAATCTCTAACCTTTGAGAATAGTGATCTAAGTATCCAAACCTATGAAAGATCAAGAATAACTTACTTGCACTGCACTCCCGCGCATTTATCCGGGTTGTACACGACCATTCTGCACAATCCCGACGACGAATCACAGGCGGATCCAGAAGGACACGACACCGAGGCACATCTATCGCCCGGTGACCTCATCTGCACGCAGTACCCAGTGTTCGAGTCGCACTGATAGTTGGTAGGGCAAGTGACGTAGGTGCAGCTGCAATTAATAGAGCATTTATATAAGGAGGGGGGGGGGCATTTTCTTGATAGTATCCATCATGTGACGGCTTATGACTCGTATACGTTGCCTTTGTTCCAAAGATCAGTGTTCAGGAGTATGGACACTAAGGAACAGCGATTGGAGTGCTTACGGATCATTGTAGTTGCCTCCCGAATTGTCGGCCATACATATTCCAATGGCAGAATTGCACGTGTATCCAGCCGGGCAGGAAACAGCAGAGCAGCCTCGAGCACCGCCATTGTCGGCCGGAGGGCGGAACTGGAATTCATAGGATTAATTGAAATACTCGGATTCGATGCGCTCAAGATACACAATAACTCACCTGTCTACAAATGCCCGTGTTCGTGTCGCAACTCGTCCCCTGCGGGCATTTCACTCCATTGCAGTACCCAGCGGGGTCGTTGTAGGGCGGCAGAGTGGTCGTCTGCTGGGGAGGATTGCCGGCGGGAGGGCGGAACTGCGTGCATCTGGAACGATTTATTCTGATTTCAGTTTGAGATTGATGACAGTATACCTGCCAGTGTTCTCGTCGCAGCTCGTGCCTTGCGGACATTGGATTGAAGAGCAGACACTGCCACCGGGGTTGCGGAACTGAAAAGCCATTTGAGTATACTATGTATTAATCTTTCACAGTATTTGTCAATCTTTCGGTGAGTTTCACAATTCCTCTCAACACAGAAATACTCACAGCGACGCATCGTCCACTGTTCGAGTCGCAACTGCTGCCGGTCGGACACTGAATGCTATTGCACGGATTGTAGTATCCACCATTGTCGGCGGGCGGGCGGAACTGTGTGCATCTGAAATCAACATATTATTTCTTGATCCAGGGCCAGGGGTCAGAATGGTTCTCTAGCTGTCTTTGTCTTCTGGAGAGTGACCTTCGATCTCGCATGACCTCACGCACGCACTGTTTCGAGAGCGCCTTTGTTACAGAGCATAACTGGGATCGGATGACGTCAAATAGCACAGTTCAAGAATAACTGTGATCGCAGTTTTTCCGACAGCAATAAATCGCTTACCTTCCAGTGTTCTCATCACAGCTCGTTCCCTGCGGGCACAGACCGGGGCACTGATAGGCGGCTTGGCGTGTTTGTCGACTGCAGAGACCCGACAGGGGATCGCATGAGGATCCCCTTGCACACTTGACAGACGAGCAAAGGTCGACTGCATCGGAGATCATTGAAATTCTGGAAAAAATAAATAATAATAATAAATAAAAATATGAAAAAATAGGAAAAGAGAAAAACGAACCTGCACTCTCCAGTGCTGGGATCGCAGATGAAACCGGGAGGGCACGACGAGAATTGGCACAGGTCAGTGACGAGTACGCATCTGAATTGTAAGTTATTGGGCGAGAAAAGGTTTGATTACTCACTTTCCGGTGTTCTCGTCGCACACGGCGTTTGGCTGAGCGCAGACTCTGTTTCGGCAGAGGGAGTTGAGCTGGGACTCGCGGACTGCTCGGCGATAAGGAGCACGGAAGGCTTGACAGGTGCCTGAAAGACAGCGTTCCCTATCGCCGCTCTTAGTTCCGCCATTATTTTTCAACTGACTTTTTTCAGATCAGCAACGATCGTCATTGCGCAATCAGAAACTCGAGGTAACTTTAGAAAGCCGATTAAAATAGACATGTGCTCATCAGATGAGTAATTTTGAACACAATCACCTTAGTTCGTTTGAGTCAAAAACAGTAGTCTGACTATCTCAATTTGTTCCTCAAAGAGACGAAAGTGCAAGTGAAGAAACAGCTCACCAGTATTGCCATCGCATTGGTATCCGGCAGGACAAATCACTCCCGAGCAACTACTCGTCGAGCCAGAAGTAGTAGGTGATAGTTGATTAGACGAAGAGCGGAACTGCTGGCAGAGACCCGTGTTGGAGTCGCACGAGAGACCGTCCGGACAGATTACCTGACGATTTTACTGTAATTCCAATCAAATAAAATGTCATACCGATGCGCATTTGCCTGTCCCACTGAACGACGTGACCGAGGTCGGATTGCGGAATGCCACGCATCTTCCCGTGTTGGCATCACAGGCTGTTCCACTCGGACAGTTGGCTGAGGATGTGCACTGAGTGGTTGTGCCGCCTGAAGAATTATTCGCAATGACTTTCGAAATCGTGATCAGTGCGAGGACAGCGACACTGATATTAGACTGCATTGCAAGAATAATTCAATACTCGAGCACGATTTCGCCTTTTCGAGCCATTTCTAACTATAGATTGCGCAGAATAACGTGCGTAGAACGGTCCCTAATCTTCGTGTTTGCTGTGCGAGATCAAAACTTGCAATACTTCTCCGCGCGCACATACACTGTACTAACAATATCTCTCGAGCAAACAGGCGCTTTTTAAATAACCAAACAGTGGGCGAACAGTTTCGAGAAACCCTAATGATATCGGTTTGATCTCTCGCTTAGTCACTTAGTGTGGCACGCAGTTATTGGGGAGATCAGCACTGTTTGTTGTTTGAGATCGGGACAGGCGTTCGATCCTGTCAAGACTAGGCGAGAGATCAGGCGGAATCGAGAGAGTCAATTACCTCCGGGAGTTCGGAACTGCACACATCGGCCTGTGTTCGTATCGCACGTGTACCCGCCCAGACAGTACACACCGCCACATCGATTCGGCTGATCTGCAAAACCGTTGGACTGGCATACACTCGAAGAGGTCCAGGTTGAGAAGAAACCCAAGTAGTGTTCCCTGATGATTCAAGACGATGGACAATCAATCGGAAGTTCCAGTTTCTCCGAAAATGTGAAACTAGAGACGACTGTGGTGTGAGTGGAGACACTATTCCCCTTCTCAGTTCAAGCTACAAATTTCCTATGTATGAGTTTCTCAGAGTGACCGATGAGGTCAATTCGCACTCTTCCTTCAGTGTATGTCTATCACACTTCTACCTAGACTTCAATCTATCTTCCGGTGCGATACTAATCAACTGGTTAGCAGTCAGATGCAGAGAAGATCTCATACCATTGGCCGGTCCAGTTCCGGGATTCCTGAACTGCACGCATCTTCCGCTGTTGGCATCACACTGATAGTTAGTCGGACACTGCACGCCAGCACAACGAGAGGCTGAATTGATATTCCTTTATCGAGAGAAGATTGAGGCTACACAAAACGTTACTACACTCCTCATCTCCCATGCTCTCTCGCATGTCAGATAAGACGAGAGAGCATGAGAAACGAAGAGAGTCGTGAAACTGAGGAGTACAATCTAACCGCCGGTCGACGGCGTTCGGAAGGTCACGCATCTTCCCGTGTTGGAGTCACAAGTAGTGCCCGGATTGCAGAACACGTTGGCACAGAGTCCTAAATTGGCTATTTAGACCCTTTCCGGTCCCCATTTTCAATATTTACTTCGGTAATTCGCTCCATTCCGTGCTATCACTCGCACATCGTTGTGCGCGCCAACAATCAGGACGTGATCCAAACATAAGACTATCAATAAACAAATAAAAACGAACCGTTGTTGTTGCCGTTTCCATTGCCGGGCGTTCTGAACTGTCTGCACACTCCAGTGTTCGTGTCGCACATGAACCCAGTCGGGCATGCGACATTTCCCGAGCATGACTGGGCCGATACCGAGACTACTAATCCCAGTAGCAGTAACGCCTTGATCTGCAAAGAATTCAGTCGATCCAATTAAGATGCGCTCAAACTAACCACCATTCTCGGAAGAGAAGAGGGGGAAGACGAGGGTGCGAGAAGGGGGTTAAGACAGCGAAGTGAGAGGTCGTCTCCGGAGATGTTTGCGCGTGTTTGAGCACAGAGTCACCGCCCCTCTTCCCCCTCTAGAACTCTCTCGATTGGGCACGCTCTCTCGTCTGTTAGACGAGGTAGAGAGTAGAAGAAAGTGAGAGAGTGAGAACATTGCTCCTCCCTCTGCTCGAGTCAAACAAAGCTCGGCCCCGGTACAACTACTCTATTTTTGATTGAGCGAGAGGCGAACAATAGCAATCGAATTCGAAGTGATAAGGGAGGATGCGAAATGCAAAAAAAACACAATTGTGATTTGTACTAACAACTGAGTCCAATTATAGTATCACATGCTCATGCATTGTGATATTGAGATATGTTGTGATATGTGGTTGTATTGAGTTTGTATGTATCCAATTGCGCTTCAGGTGTTTATTCATAGAAATGCCATGATTGTTCCATCAGATATGAGCATCCATCTTTCTAGGGCTGGTCACCGCCGAAGTTATCGTCATCTTGGATTCGAGGCTTCTTGGTGGTGTATGGATTGACAGGTTCAGCTGTCTGGTCTCCGTCAATGTGACCCGCAAACCTAAATAAACCGTTTGTATGTCTTTGTATAACTTCAGATATATACCGAACCTGCAAGTTATGGTCCAGATATCTTGAATGATGTCGTCAACTTCATAGGTGCTCAAAGAAGCATCGCCAGTCCATTGATCCCTGTTGGGAACGAGTGAACGCCAGAGAGGACTGTCATCGTATGTGAATCCGAAAGGCATCACAATGTGCTTGAAGTTGACCACATCGAAGCCGGCGAAGGAGACAGGAGCAGTATCCAGTCTGGAATAGCACGATTATCTCACAGTGGAAGTCAGTCGAAATCATACGAAGAAGCTGAGAGAGGTGTCCACAAAATGATCTTTGTTGTTTTCTCATTTTTATTTTCGAAGCAGTGGCACATCATTTTCATGTCGTTGTTGTACCAATGTGAGTACGAATCGATCACTCTGAATTGGCAATATGGACAGATTGATTTCAGGAATGCACTGACTTTTGCAGCATCACTTGTGGTGCCTGCTTGTAATCTGCCGTCGGGATAAGGTCGGGATAGACGTCCATATTTGAATTACAGAAAGTCTCCACTCCGATATAGGAAGAGTTCGCATACATCGTCCCCGTGAATTGGGTTTTGTCCTCCAGTTGATCCTTGTTGAAATCGCAAGTATCCTGAATTAATCATGCGATCGGATTCCACCCGACAGTCTCTGTTCACAAACATCATCCTGATCAATCTCTTTTACATTTGGAATGTCGAAGTACTCGGTAACACTCTTGAGAATCTGCTGGGCCTGAACACAGTTGCTCTGAGATTTCTGGAATATCCAGCTCGCCTTGGTTCTGAATTCCAGTGATCGTGGAACACTACTAATGTCGGTGTGAAACGCAAAGGCAGCTTGAAGTTTCTTGATGCAGCGAGGAATTTTGTCGAGAGAAGGGATAACGGGCTTTGTATCAGACCTGGCAAGAAATCAAAGAAGATCAGATAATCAGTGTAAAACTCACCCGAAAGTGTTCACGAGATCAAGAAGAGCGACTTCGGGATCATAAGTCTGGGAGAAATCTCCTTGGAAAGCAGTGAATGAATCGGCACTGAAATAGCATTCGCAATTGATTGTAAAACAATAAACTCACCCCGTGAAAAGCACATTCTTTTCAGTGATTCCAATGAATTGCATGTGTGCAATGAATTTCGCTTCTAGTGTTGGTAGGCTTGTTCCCGTGTTAGAGTCGACCCTGAACGATATCAATGAACCTTCTCATAATCTCTTAATTTTCCTTGGTTTACCGCTTCATTTGTGGACCCAACTATACGAAAGAATCACCCAATAGTCGTCACATGGATGATGTTCACTTTACTCCCAAGATTATCTGGTGTATCCATCGACCTGAGAGTAATATATTGATCAAAAGTCAAATGTTCCCTAGATTACCGTTGTTTCAACGCCAGGTAGAAGGAATCGAGGGTCCTGAATGATGTGGTTTATAGCATTTTCTCCATTTTCGTTTTACTCACGCTCCTATGCTGGCTGTGGTGCACTTCTTCGCTGCTTGTCGGTAATTATTCATCGCTTTATCGAGATCCATCGCAGACGAAATGGTCATCACTTCCGATTGGGCCGGATTGTTGGTGCCAAGGAAGAAATTGTCAGTGCTTTTGAGCAGTGATATGTAATTGAAGATGACCGACTGAATGATTGGTTTCCAACGCGATCAAAAAAATCGAACATTATTTAATAATGTTTTACCTGTGCTGAATCCTTGAGGAATTCATTAGATCCACAGACATCCTGAATGATAAGGAATGCAGTGATTGGAGGGTTATGACCGTTTTCTGAAACATGTCGAATGCAATTAGTTAGATAATAATGATAAAAGACAATTCGAACACGAATATAATCTAAACAGACACCTCTTGAGAATGGATTACTGCTCACAAGCATCAGAAGAAGTGCGGCAAGTGCAGTATGTTTGAGAGGCATCTGAAAAATACAGGGGTGGATCAAGTATGCCGAGGATATGAAACGGATTGCGTCAACTGCTTCACAACAAAAGTGATTATATCTGTCATAATCAATATGAGGTGCGGCATTGATAACAAGCGAAGAGTGAAGAGCTGACGCCTGCTCTATGAGTATGCATGATCCTCTTATCTGCGCTCCGGGCGCACCTTGCACGATTGACACTAAGCGATTGAGCAGCAAGTCTTTCTAAAACGAACACGCCAAGAGAAGTAGTTAAAGAGGCGACGAATAGTTCTGGAAAGAAGGAATTTTCTCATAGTCAAGTGTTTAAGTGAGCAGTTCAAATAGAAAATGTTCATTCGAAGCTTAGTAATCAGAAGCGCAACATAAATTAACATCTTGCCTTTCTATTTGAGCTCTTTAATTTAGGCCGAGGTGAATCGCATTGATCAGAATCCTCAATAAGACAGCCACACCTAATCCATTTCTTCGCAGATCCAATAGTTTCACTCAGTGCCAAGCTGCTTATCCTCTTAATTCACACGAAAGGTGCCTCTCCTAAGCAGCTAAGAGCATTATCATAGTGGATCAGTGAAGGGCCTATAAATAAGCCATGCGAAAACTTCAATTCAAGTGCTCTGGTTTCTCGTTTTATTTTAGAAATTATTTATATTTTTACCGAGAATTCAATTTTTAGATGCGTCTCAAACAATTTCTTCTCCTTGCCGCACTGCTTGTGCTTGTGAAGTGCTCTAGATACGCGAGAGGTGAGATTTCCATAGTTTATCATCTCACACCTATCTATCTCTGAATTACATTGAAATATAATTATGGTAGGAAAAAGTTCGTTGCAGTGAATTTCGACGATGATACTAAGGATTCAAAGGAGAACACTGTGTTCCTCTTCATTCAGGATATTTGCGGAGCCGATGAACAACTAAAGGACTCTGCCCAGGTGAAATTGGGGCGTCAGATAGAATATTATTGTTTTTATTCACCGTTCATTGAGAATACGTGAACAATTGAAAACTCCATAGCACCTTTCGTTCAATTCTTAACCTGGAAATGTACTAAATGTGGATTTCCAGTCGGTCTTCTCCAATTACATGCCTCTACTGAAGCGGACTGACGTGATCTACCTCGGAACAAACAATCCCGACCAATCGGAAGTTCATCTCATCTCGGAAGTTGACCAACTCGAACTGGCCATGGGAATTAATAGACAGCATGCACCAACCGACTGCACTGCCAGCATCGGAGCGTATGTTTTTATTTTTGAAAATCTATCGATATTCCCATCTCATCTTGTACAACTTAGAACAGGCGCGAGGCTGATGGTTCCTCACAGTATATATGGATATATCCACAGCAACTTTTTTTGCAGAGCACTCGATTCGTTCTACCAAAAGCTCAAAGAGCGGACCAGTGTGTTCTTGTGAGTTTTCTCTCAAATATAAGACTCAAATAGAACACTGCATGCTCAGGATCAACGATCTCTCCGATCGTCTTCTAAACAAGGTCAATGTTGCTCACGTGACGACTGTAAAGTAAGGCACTAATTGTGTTCGAATGTCACTTCCCTTCCTCCCTTTCGGCTCTAAATGCTAACTCAAAAAAGCCGAAGAGCGCTCAGAACCACCCCAAAATGCATGAGATAAGATATGACCATAATTTTTCAGCGTGGACACCTACAAGGGAAACTACTTGGACAAATTGGCATCTGATTACAATCTAAAAATGGAATTTGTTGGAATCACCAAGAAGAACGATTACTTCGAGAAGTGAAGCACTTCATCCTTATCATGGTTATGAATTGTGTTCAGTGCCGATTCATTCGATTTCTTCCCGGGATATTTCACGCAGACTTATGATTCCGAAGTGGCACTGCTTGACCTTGTGGGCACGCTAGGGTGAGTTTCATCATCGTATAATAAGGTGATCAATCATTAACAACTGATCCATTCCAGAAGTCACACCGAGCCTGTTATTCCTCCCGTCGGTTAGTTGGATAAGGAAATTGAATCGAAATTATGCAGTAAACCATCACAGGAAACGTTCCTCGATGCATCCAGAAGCTTCAAGCAGCCTTCACTTTCCATACTGACATCAGTAGTGTTCCGCGAATGACGGAATTCCGATCCAAGGCTAGACCTTCTGTACCTGACCAGTCTATTCATTGTCCTTCAGGCCTCGAAGATTATCCAGAGCGTAACGAAGTACTTTGACATCCCGTCAGTGAAAAACATCGATCTTGACGAAGTGAGTTGACTACAGACTATTTTGGTTTTTTTGGTTTTTTTGTACCTTGAGCCTACTCGGTTATGACTAGAGTAATCACTCAGATCAAATTCAGTACTATTTTGGTGATAATGAATAAAACTAAAGGACACGTGCGAGTTCAACAAACAACAATTGGAAGACAAAACCCAGTTCTACGGTGTCATCTATGCTAACAGTTCTGGCATTGGAGTTCCCACTTTCTGCATGTCCAACATGAATTCGTATCCGAACACTGTCAATAACTCTAATTACAAGCAAGCCCCTCAAGTGAACCTTCAAAGGTGAGTAATTAAAAACAATCTCGAATACACGCATAATTTAGTGTGATTGACTCTTACACCAAGTGGTACAACAGTGACCAGAAAATGATGTGTCACTGCTTCGATAACCATAATGAGAAGACACAGAAGATCATTGTGTGGATTCCTCTCTCTCCTACTTCGTATGTAGCTCTAAATTATCCCATGGATACACTGACGTCAAGTGAAATTATACAAAAAAAACACTGTTTCAGATTGGACACTGGAGCAGTGTCATTTGCAGGCTTCGATATCGTTGGGTTCAAGCACATTGTGATGCCATTCGGATTCACTTATGATGACAGTCCTCTCTGGCGCTCACTCGTTCCCGATCGATCGCAATGGACTGGCGATGCCTCCGTATACAACTATGATGTCGAACAGATCATTCAGGACATTTGGACTATCACTTGCAGGTGGGTACTTGCACTGCTCATAAGCTACAGTTCGCTATTCAGATTTGCCGATCACATCGAGTCTGATCAGACAGCGGAGCCCTTCAATCCTTACACAACGAAGCTGCCACCGAGCGTATTTCCCCGGTAATCTATGTATTTTGTTGTTATTGTTACAAGTACATTTCAGTCAATATTTCTTCATCCAGGACGTTTGCGGAAACGATGAGAATCTTACGGATTCTGCTCAGGTCATTTCGGTCATCATTTGTCACACATCATTGCTCGTTTTCAGTCCGTCTACGCCAGCTATTTGCCACTACTGAAAAATTCTGACTATTTCTACCTTGGAACGAACAATCCTGGACAGTCGGTCGTCAAAGTAATCACTTCGGTTGAAGAACTCAACGAGGCTATGAGTCAGAACAAACAAGCATCCAAGTGCACCACAGCCAGCATTGGAGCGTAAGTTTAGAACATTATCAGAGATAAACATTCGATTGAAGACACATTTCCGAGCAATCACTGAACCCGAATGCGTGTTCTTTTTCCGAATGGGACCTGTTTCAGAACTCTCGACTCCTTCTATCTCAAGATGAAGCAGCGATCCAGCATTTACATGTTCGTTTTTACATCTGTAAGCTAAACTTTCGTAGATTCTTCAGGCAAAGAGATGCTTCTGATCTGCCGATGGGTAATGTTGATGTCGCACACGTGACTACTGTGGGGTTAGTTATGCCACTACAAGATCTGTGCTATCCTTTTCGGAATGAAATACAAACGAAATAAACAACAATTCAGCGTTGACTCTAATATGGGCGTCTACTTGGACAAAATGGCGTCGGAATACATTCTGAAAATGGAATTTGTTGGTTTCACCAAGAAGCATGATTACTTCGAGAAGTGAACCCATTATATCTGGAAATCGTTATGCAACGTATTTAGTGCCGATTCCTTCGACATCTTTCCGGGAAATTTCACGCAAAATTACGATCCCGAAGTTGCTCTTCTGGATCTTGTAGATACTCTAGGGTACGTTTATTCACAATTTAGTATGTAAAACAATTATGTTCATTACAGAAGCTACACCAAACCCATCATTCCTAATACCAGTATGTTTATTTACAAACAACAGTACAAATAAACCTTGTAAATTGTTAGATGGCGTTCCTCGATGCATCAATAACCTCCAAGCAGACTTCACTTTCCATACTGATATCAGCAGCGTTCCGCGAATGACTGAATTCCGATCGAAGGCGAGTGTTACATGTAGTATGTGTTTAACCACAAGCTCGTTTATTGAATTGTAGGCAGCAAAGATTATCCAGAGTGTGACCAACTATTTTGACATTCCGTCAGTGAAGAACATTGACCTGGATGATGTGAGCTCAAAAAAACAAAACTATTAAGTGAATAATATCAAAATTTAGGACACGTGCGAGTTCAACAAACAACAATTGGAGGACAAAACTCAGTTCTACGGTGTCATCTATGCAAACAGCTCTGGAATTGGTGTTCCCACTTTCTGCATGTCCAACATGAATTCGTACCCGAACACTGTCGTTAATGCCGATTACAAGCAAGCCCCTCAAGTGGACCTTCAAAGGTGAGTAATTAAAAACAATCTCGAATACACGCATAATTTAGTGTGATTGACTCTTACACCAAGTGGTACAACAGTGACCAGAAAATGATGTGTCACTGCTTCGATAACCATAATGAGAAGACACAGAAGATCATCATGTGGACTCCGCTCTCTCCAACCTCGTATGTTAATAATATTCCTTTTACTTTTATTTAGACTACAATACCATACCAATCATCCTGCTATTTATATCGTAACTAATAATATTTTTATTAACTTGCAGGTTGGATACCGATCCTACGAAAGTGTCATTCGCCGGTTTCGACGTCGCTGGATTCAAGCACATTGTGATGCCATTCGGATTCACTTATGATGACAGTCCTCTCTGGCGCTCACTCGTTCCCAACCGCGACCAATGGACGGGAGATGCATCCTTGGTCGACTACGAAGTTGACCAGATCATCCAGGATATCTGGACGATCACTTGCAGGTTTGGAATGGGTAGCCTCAGATTATAGAAAGCCTTGTTCGTCTTCGGAGACTTCTCTTCCCTCTGTCCAATATTGATGTGCGCATTCAGATTCGCTGGTCACATCGAGCAAGATCAGACTGCAGAGCCATTCAATCCGTACACGACGATGAAGACTCGCATCGTCGTTTGATTGACTGCTTCATTTTGTCCTTTAGACTCTCACGAATAAACAGTTCCGCAATATGGTTTTGTGCTTTACAACAATACAGTCAGAATGCAGCCGACCCACAAGGAGAGACAGTGGATAATATGGATGGCTGCTTCAGTCGAGAACCAGACATTCGAAATCGGCTGCGTTTTTCGAATCCAACTGATATAATCGGGAGAGCGAAAACTGTTGACAAAAACACATTCTGTGGCGAGGCGACTACAAGGATCATTCAGTGGTTCCCCGAAATTCCATCAAAGAGAGCGCACGGATTTCCCTCTACTGAAGAAGGAGTGACACGGACTATGTGCACACGATAGGGAAGACTTTCGGGTTCGCCCAGTGGCGATGGACTGACTAAGTAAATAAGTGTTTCAGCATGAAAACGTGCAATATCTATTCTCTGCACAATACCGAACGAATACTTCAATCTCCGCTCTAGTGTCTTCCTTCACTTCACATTGATATCGAGTACTCATTTTATCTATCGAGCAGGTATCGTATCTTATCGATAAGAAAGCGAATGACAATAGTTCGCAAACACATCCCAACATTAGTAAACTGTCATAGATGGTCGAGGGTGTATTCGACATCCTCATTCGATAAGCACAGTAATTCGGAAATGTTTATTCATAGGTACAACACGTGTCGCTCTCACTCGGGCTGTTTTTTCACCGGGGTTGGGAGTCATCAACTGATGAAGGATCGTCGGTAACACCCTCGACCTGACTATCGTCGCCTTGGACTCGACGCTTCTTAGTCGTGTACGGATTCACAGGCTCGGCTGTCTGATCGTCATTGATATGACCGGCAAACCTGAATAAACCGTTTATGAGACGAATCGCGAGAGAATCACCCATTTCCGAACCCGCTGTGCGATCCGCCAAAAGTTTTTCCTACCACCCCCCAAAGTTAACCCAAGGTACTTCGAACGATGCTCTTTCAAACTGCGCTTCACGAATTTTGATATCGGGTCTAAATTTCGCAATACGAAAGATCAAAGATCAAGTATACAACAGGTTTTCGCAAAATGCTCGTCACGGAAATGACCATAACTCGGCTCAAAATAA
>LS596849.1:186983-217193 GCA_900490775.1 Pristionchus maxplancki
TTATTTTGAGCCGAGTTATGGTCATTTCCGTGACGAGCATTTTGCGAAAACCTGTTGTATACTTGATCTTTGATCTTTCGTATTGCGAAATTTAGACCCGATATCAAAATTCGTGAAGCGCAGTTTGAAAGAGCATCGTTCGAAGTACCTTGGGTTAACTTTGGGGAGTGGTAGGAAAAACTTTTGGCGGATCGCACAGAGATGGGTGACTCTCTGGCGATTCGCCTCTTATATGTCCTTGTATAACATCAGATATACCCAACTTGCGATAGATATGAGGTGAGGCGTTGATAACAAGCGAAGAGTCAAATAGCTGACGCCTGCTCTATGATTCATGATCCTCTTATCTGCTTTCCGGCGCACCTTACACGATTCAAACTAAGTGATTTAGCAGTAAACCGGTGACAAACCATTGCGAAGGAGCAGCAGTGAAAGAAGACGTGACGAATAGTACTGGAAAGATGGAATGTTTAGGCGAGCTCCCGCAAGTAGAAAATGTTTTGTCTGAGATTAGTACTCCGTAGCACAAAATAAATATGAATGCTGCGTAACTGCGGTTCACAACTCACCATTCTATTTAGAGATCTTCAATTTCATATTGAGATGAATTGCATTGGTCAGCACACTCAATAAGACATTCACACCTAATCCATTTCTTCCTAGATCCAATAGTTTCACTCAGTGCCAGGCTTCTAAGCTTCTTAAGTCACACGAAAGGCGCCTCTCCTAAGCTGCGAAGAGTATTATCATAGTGGATCAGTGAAGGGCCTATAAATAAGCCATGAGAAATGATCAGTTGCAAGCTTATTTTGTTCTCGAGCAGCATTCTTTGCGTTTAAAAAAAATATTTATATTCTCACTGAGATGATTTCAAAACAAAGTATTTAGATGCGTCTCAAACACATTCTTCTCCTTGCCGCGCTGCTGGTACTTGTGAGGAGCTCGAATTACGCGAGAGGTGAGTGTTGCTTTGTCGATTCACCCTCTCCACATCTTCATTGAAATTACTCTATAGGTATAATCTCAAGATGTCTGTCTGTCCGTCCGCATGTATGTGTGTATGTCACGCTGTCATAACTCGCTTCAAAGTGATCGTACAGAATCTGGACCGGCACCATTCGACCTCTCATCAAATGTTGACAAAAAATAATCAATAAATATTTCATCATCTCTACGCAATATGACGAAATTCTTACGAAATTGTCCATTTTTTGCACCGCCTTCGTCGCTTTCTTCGCCAAATCGATCGCGCGTTGAACCAAAAGTTTCGTCATGACCAAAAAAATCGATACCGTAATCGGTTCGTTGGGTCAGATTTATGATAACATTTTTTTTTCTAGCATAACGTGGTCCGCTGAGCAATTGTTTTGATTATTTTCGGCGACTTCTAAAGCACATTTCCTGACAACTTAACCTGCGATGCGCTTGTGAAAGGCTCGTGAGGCCGAGAGCGATCCTCAAAAGTTGCGATGGATCCTCAAAAGTTGCGATCGCAATTTTTTCGGATCGCTCTCGGCCTCACGAGCCTTTTACAAGGGAAGAAGCCAATGTACAACGCAAGACGCAAGCCTCCCGGCGATGAACGTAGGCTAACGAGTCTGCTAGTTGAATAATAGAAAAAGTTCGTTGCAGTGAGTCTCGATGATGATACTAAGGACTCAAAGGATGACACTGTGTTCCTCTTCATTCAGGATATTTGCGGTGTCAATAAACAGCTGAAGGACTCTGCACAGGTGAAAATGGGGCGTCAGCTAGAATATTATGGTTTTTGTTAAACTTTTTATTGAGAATCCCTATTGAGAATTATTGGGAATAATAGCTGTGCATTCCAAAGCATTTTTGTGTTATCAATTGTTTTTAAATATGCAGTATTTAATGTGGATTTCCAGTCGGTTTTCTCCAACTACATGCCTCTACTGAAACGTTCTGACGTGGTCTATCTCGGGACAAATAATCCCGACAAACCGGAAGTACTTCTCATCTCGCAAGACGATCAACTCGAATTGGCAATGGAATTTAATCGACAGCATGCACCAACCCACTGCACTGCCAGCATTGGAGCGTATGTGTTGTTTTAATCTATCGATATTCATGAGTCCGTCTCTTCTTGTAGTTAGAACATAGGCGCGAGGCGGACGGTTCCTCACGACCTGCAATTTTTTTGCAGAACACTCGATTCGTTCTACCTCAAACTCAAAAAAAGGACCACTGTATTTTTGTGAGTAGTCTCTCTCAAATATATGACAATACTGAATGTTGAGGACAAACGATCTCTCCGATCGTCTTCCAGGCAAGGTCAATGTTGCTCATGTGACGACTGTGAGGTGAGTACTTAGTCTTCGAACGTCTCTTGCCTTCCTCCCTTTCCCTTTGAATGATAGCCAACTCAATAAACGGTGCCGCACAATATTCAGAACCTCCTCAAGAATTCACGAGACAAAACGTGACAATATCATTTCAGCGTGGACACCAACAAGGGAAACTACTTGGACAAATTGACATCAGATTACAATCTAAAAATGGAATTTGTTGGAATCACCAAGAAGAACGATTACTTCGAGAAGTGAAGCACTTCATCCTTATCATGGTTATGAAACATATTTAGTGCCGATTCATTCGATATCTTCCCGGGATATTTCACGCAGACTTACGATCCCGAAGTGGCACTGATTGACCTTGTGGGCACGCTAGGGTGAGTTGCATCATCTTCATCCTTCATTATTCTAGTTTTGTGAGTATTAGAGATGTGCAAAAGTTTCCCGAGCTCTCTTTTCGCAATGCTCTCTCGGTAGTCAGGAAGAGCGAGAGAGCATTTAGAAATGAGAGAGTTTGGGATGTTTTGTACACCCCTGGTGAGCATCAACAACTGATCCATTGCAGAAGTTACACGAAGCCTGCTATTCCTCCCGTCGGTTAGTTAACAAGATAATCGGATAGAATATTATGCACGATATTATAGAAAACGTCCCCCGATGCATCCAGAAGCTCCAAGCAGCTTTCACTTTCCATACTGACATCAGTAGTGTTCCCCGAATGACGGAATTCCGATCCAAGGCTAGACCTTCTGTACATGACCAGTCTATTCATTGTCCTTCAGGCCTCGAAGATTATCCAGAGCGTAACGAAGTACTTTGACATCCCGACAGTGAAAACCATCGACCAGGATGATGTGAGTTGTCTAGAAAATTCCATATTCTAAAAATGAATTAAAATTTAGGACACGTGCGAGTTCAACAAACAACAATTGGAAGACAAAACCCAGTTCTACGGTGTCATCTATGCCAACAGTTCTGGAATCGGAGTTCCCACTTTCTGCATGTCTAACATGAATTCGTACCCGAACACTGTCAATAACTCCAATTACAAACAAGCCCCTCAAGTGCACCTTCAAAGGTGAGAAATAATCATTCCACTTCACATTTCGAAATCGAATTACAGTGTAATCGACTCTTTCACCAAGTGGTACAACAGTGACCAGAAAATGATGTGTCACTGCTTCGATGACAAGAATGAGAAGACACAGAAGATCATTTTGTGGATTCCGCTCTCTCCTACCTCGTATGAAACTCTCATTGATTTCGCGGATACGCTGATAACAACTGGAATGATTGGAAATGTACACTCTCAGATTGGACACAAGAGCAGTATCATTTGCCGGCTTCGATGTCGTTGGGTTCAAGCACATTGTGATGCCATTCGGGTTCACTTATAATGACAGTCCTCTCTGGCGCTCACTCGTTCCCGATCGATCTCGATGGACTGGCGATGCTTCCCGATTCAATTACGATATCGAACAGATCATTCAGGACATATGGACTATTACATGCAGGTGGGTTCTTGCTCCGGTCTTTGCTGACCATACATTACTCAGGTTTGCCGATCATATCAAGACTGATCAGACAGCGGAACCCTTCAATCCTTACACAACGAAGCTGCCACCCAGTGTATTTCCCCGGTAATTTGTTATTGTATTGTGGTCATTGGTGCTAGTACATTTCAGTCACTATCTCTTCATCCAAGATGTGTGTGGTATCGATGAGATTCTGATGGATTCCGCACAGGTATCACTCCCCACAAACATTTGACACCAATCATTTTTTGTTTACAGTCCGTCTACGCCAACTATTTGCCACTTCTGAAAAGTACTGACTATTTCTACCTTGGAACAAACAACCCTGAACAGTACGCCGTCAAAGAAATCATCTCTGTAGAAGAACTCAACGAGGCTATGAGTCTGAACAGAAAAGCATCCAAGTGCACCACAGCCAGCATTGGAGCGTAAGTTTTGATCATTATAAGAGAAGATTATCATTGTCAGATCAAACATATATTACCTAGCAATCCCTGAACCCGAATTTGAATTCGTTTCCTAAATGGAACCCGTTGCAGAACTCTCGACTTCTTCTATCTCAAGATGAAGCATCGCATTTGCATGTGTGTTATTGCATCTGAACCCTAAATGATCGTAAATCTTTCAGGCAATATGATGTCTCCGATACGCCGATGGGTACTGTTGATGTCGCACATGTGACTACTGTGAAGTTAGTCATTTAACTAAAGGGGAAGCAGTGAGAGGTGAATAAATTATTTCAGCGTTAACTCTAATGTGGGCGTCTACTTGGACAAAATGGCATCGGAATACATTCTGAAAATGGAATTTGTCGGTTTCACCAAGAAGCATGATTATTTTCCATAGTACGTCCATTTTAGCTTATAAAATTATTATATTGCCAATTACAAAAATTATCCATTATTACCGATTAAGTCCAAATTCATTCGACATCTTCCCGGGTAATTTCGTGCAAACTTACGATTCCGAAGTGGCTATTCTTGATCTGGTGGACACACTAGGGTAAGTTCTGCCACCAATGTGAAAATCATGAAAAATATTTATTGCAGGAGTCACATCAAACCCGCCATACCTACTAATCTCAGTATGTCTATTTACAAACATAAATTTAAAATAGTATTGAATATTGTTAGGTGGCGTTCCTCGATGCATCAATAACCTCCAAGCAGACTTCACTTTCCATACTGATATCAGCAGCGTTCCGCGAATGACTGAATTCCGATCGAAGGCGAGAGTTGTATGTATTACACCACAAGCTTACTCAAGTGTTGCAGGCTGCACAGATCATTCAGAGTGTGACTAACTATTTTGACAAACCGTCAGTGCAGAACATTGACCTTGATATTGTGAGCTGAAAGAAAACAAAAAAATGAATGAATAATATACAAAATTAGGACACTTGCGAGTTCAACAAGGACCAACTGGAGGACAAAACGCAATTCTATGGTGTGATTTACGCCAATGTTTCTGGAATCGGTGTCCCCACCTTCTGCATGTCCAACATGAATTCGTACCCGGACACTGTCCGAAGGGCCGATTACAAGCAAGCCCCTCAAGTGAATCTTCAGGGGTGAGCAATTATTGCTAGGAATTTCGAATACACGAATAAGTCAGTGTGATCGACTCTTTCACCAAGTGGTACAACAATGATCAGAAAATGATGTGTCACTGCTTCGATTACCATAATGAGAAGACAGAGAAGATCATCATGTGGACTCCGCTCTCTCCAACCTCGTATGTAACTAATATTAATTTTAATTAATAATATATTTATTCAGTATTTATTTCCAGATTAGACGCCGATCCTACGAAAGTGTCATTCGCCGGTTTTGACGTTGTTGGATTCAAGCACATTGTGATGCCATTTGGGTTCACTTATGATGACAGTCCTCTCTGGCGTTCACTCGTTCCCAACCGCGACCAATGGACGGGAGATGCTTCATTGGTCGACTACGAAGTTGACCAGATCATCCAGGATATCTGGACGATCACTTGCAGGTTTGTCATGGTAGCCTCAGTATGTACGAGGCCTGTTTCAACTTCGGATGCGTTTTTTTCCATTTTTATATATTTTTAATATGCGCATTCAGATTCGCTGGTCACATCGAGCAAGATCAGACTGCTGAGCCATTCAATCCATACACGACTGTGAAGACTCGCATCGTCGTCTGATCTGCATTCCTCATCTTGTCCTCTAGACTCTCACGAATAAACAGTTCCGCAATATGGTTTTGTGCTTTGCAACAATACAGTCAGAATGCAGCCGATGCGAAACGAATGATGCGTGGGACCATAACCGACTCACAAGGAGAGACAGTGGATAATATGGATGGCTGCTTCTGTAGAGAAGGAGACATTCGAAATCGGCTGCGTTTTCTTGCAATCGAATCCAACTGATATAATCGGGAGAGCGAAAACTGTTGACAAAAAGACATTCTGTGGCGAGGCGACTACAAGGGTCATTCAGTGGTTCCCCGAAATTCCATCAAAGAGAACGCAAGTACGGAAGTAGGAGTGACACGGACTATGTACACGCGATAGAGAAGACTTTCGGGTTCGCCCAGTGGCGATGGATTGACTAAGAAAATAAGTGTATCTCCATGGAAACATGCAATATCTATTCTCTGCACAATACCGAACGAATACTTCTCCGCTCTCGTATCTTCCTTCACTTCGCATTTATATCGAGTATTATTTGTATCTGTCGAGCAGATATCTTATCTTATCGATAAGAAAGCGAATGACAATAGTTCACAAACACATCCCAACACTAGTAAATTGTCATAGATGATCGATAGAGTATTCGACAACCTCATTCGATAAGCACAGTAATTCGGAAATGTTTATTCATAGGTACAACACGTGTCGCTCTCACTCGGGCTGTTTATTCACCGGGGTTGGGAGTCATCAACTGATGAAGGGTCGTCGGTCACGTCGAATTGGAAATTATTGTCGTTTGGTACTCGAGGTTTCTTCGTCGTGAATGGGTTCACAGGTTCAGCTGTCTGATCTCCATCGATATGGCCGGCCATCCTGCAATGAAGTGTAGAGTGATGACATATCATAGCATTAACGGCTCACCTGCATGTGATTGACCAGATATCCTGTATGATCGAGTCGACATCATACGAGTCTTGTGAGGCATCCTTCGTCCAATCTGCCTCATTAGGAACGAGCGATCGCCATAGTGCGCTGTCCTTGTAACTGAATCCGAAGGGCATTACGATGTGCTTGAAATTAACGACATCGAAGCCAGCGAATGACGGGGGGACGGTGTCCAATCTGTAATAAATTGATTAGGGTATCTTGCAGAAACCGAAATGCTGCATTAAGAACTCACGATGTAGGCGAGAGCGGAGTCCACATAATGATCTTAGTGGTCTTCTCATTCTTGTTATCGAAGCAGTGACACATCATCTTCTGATCATTGTTGTACCACTTAGTGAAAGAGTCGATTACACTGTAAATCGATTTCGAATTGAGAATTCGTATAGACATTGCTCACGCTTGTAGATTCACTTGAGGGGCTTGTTTGTAATCGGCCTTATTGACTGTGTCCGGGTACGAATTCATGTTGGACATGCAGAAGGTGGGAACTCCGATTCCAGAAACATTGGCGTAAATCACACCGTAGAATTGCGTTTTGTCCTCCAGTTGGTCCTTGTTGAACTCGCAAGTGTCCTGAAGTAGGTCACAACACTCCAGGATTCGCTTTGATTGTGGATGAAACGTTATCGCTAAGCACAACAGTCACATTTGTCAGAATGGAGTAGTTATCAGAAAATGTAGAACACAAGGGCACTCACATCGTCCAAATCGATATTCTTGACATCGGGAATGTCGAAGTACTTGACCACATTCTGGATGATTTTCGAAGCCTGCAAAACATTCTTTATTCGCAAATTCATCATCGACAACTCACCTTAGATCTGTACGTGGCCATGTTAGGCACACTGCTGATATCAGTGTGGAAGGTGAAGTCAGCTTGGAGCTTCTTGATACAGCGAGGATACTTGTCAAGAGAGGGAAGGACGGGTTTCGAGTCGGATCTGGAATCGGTGAATAAGCAACTGGTTAGAAAGTGCATTCTCTGACCCGTAGGTGTTCACGAGATCAAGCAGAGCAACTTCCTCATCGTAGGTCTGAGTGAATTCTCCAGGGAAGTCATCGAATGATTCAGCACTGAAATGTTATAAATTTATATTATAATAAATATAAATCATTAGAAAGCTGCATACTTCGTGAAGTATGCGTTCTTGTCAGTGAATCCAACAAATTCCATGTTGAGGATGAAATCGTTCTGAAGTCTGCTCAGACTGGCGCCTTTGTTGGCGTCGACTCTGAAGAACGTTAGGATTTTTTATTTGCAATTGTCCATTAAAATACATGACTCACGGGACTGTCGTCACATGAGCAACATTCGCCTTGCCGACAGACGGATCAGCAGCGGCCTCAACAGCGAATGACCTGGATTTAACTATGATTAATAATTTCGAATATATTGCCACTTATAACGCTGACAATGTATTCGACTTACGCAGAACCGGTCTTCCGCAGCACATCGTAGAAGGCATCGAGTGCACTGGAATATATATTTTGATTGCGATTGTGTGAAGGTACTCACTCTCCCAGCGTTGCATCACACTCAGTGGCTGCCTTTCTGTTATCAGTCAAGGCCGTCGACAAATCGGCCGCAGAGAGAATGGGAACGGCTTGGGTGCCCGCAGCATTCGTTGCGAGGTAGAACTTTTCATTGTTCTTGAGCGTGAAGAGAGCGAAGTAGTCCAGGTAGACGTTCTGGAAAACAAACAAATAAAAATAATTTTAAAAAAAAACAGGATAATTAGTTGTTGCGTACCTGAGCAGTATCCTTGAGGTTCTCATCCGATCCACAGACGTCTTGGATGAACAAGAAGGCAGTACCAGCACGATCCGCCGGTTTTGTGAAGGCTGAATTGTTACGTGATCGTTACACTGGTATATCCAATGATTAATCTTAATAGAATGGGACCGTCCGCTCGAACTTACTCAACGAACAGACGAAAATGCTCCCAATACCCTGACATCTTGATAAATTGTGTTATAATCATAATCGAATGGAGATTGCAAGATGGGATGAACAGTAGCTATTCCGTGGAAGTTGATTCTCAAACAAGAAGAAGCACTCACTGTCGCAGAACTCTCCGGAGTATCCGGTGTTGCACTCGCACTTGTCCTCTCCGATCTTCTCTCCATTCGTGCACTTGTCGACCTCGCAGTAGAGTCCATCGTAGAAGTACGTGCAATTGCAGCCACTGTCCGTGGGAAGACCGCCGTTGTGGCACTCGTCTGAATGGCCATATCATGAATCTCTGTTGAGCCTCAAACAAGTCAAGAAATGGGGTGTGTGTTCCGCGTCAGTAATTGATCGTCTGACAGGTTAATACTTATACACTGTTTCGAATAGTAAGTCAGTCAAATGTCATAAACGAAACGATGCAAAAGGTTGAGATACTTGACGGTTTATAAACAATGATAATCAGACTCACGAGCGGCCATGCACAGAACGGGAATGTACTTGTCCACCTTGTACTCGCCCTTGCCATTCTTGCCGATAATCGAGTTCGTGATCTGAAATAATCCATATGTTCGCCCTCACAATCAATCACGTGTTGCTAGGATACGAACAAGAAAGTGATACAACAGAGTGGTAATGAACTATAGCTCGCGCGCCCGGGCGAGTTTAGTTTCGAAAATATCTCCCCAACCTTGACTCCATAAGCATCTGCGTCTCCCGTGCAATCCACTGGCACAGACATGGTATACGAGCACTTGTCTCTCTGCGTCATGTACAATTCCCACGACTCGCCGGCGCCATCGATGGAGAGAGGAGTGATTACAGCGGAAGGAGCGAATTGATCGCCCTCGGATAGCCAGTAGGTGACCAGCACGTTGTTGCCTGCAATCATCACACTTATCATTATGCTCGGAGCCAGAAACGAGGATCTCAGTGCCTTAAATTAGGTTAAACCACGTCTTCAAAAGCCCTCGGAAAACGCATTTGACCTATGCTGACATCGCTCTTAGGGATGCTCCTTTTTCCGACTCAATGACCTAAACAACAGCGGCAACCAGTTATAAAACAATACCCATCATCGCAGAGTCCATGAAGATGTCGCTCTCGTCACTGCGGTAGAAGCCGTAGGCTACCTGAATTATTTATTTATTTATTTCGAAAATAAAAAGAGTTATAGAATGTGGTCACCTGAGCCCAAGACAGCGCGATTACAGATGAGGTGTGATTGAAATCGCTATTGGAATATGTGATGGTTACGGTGTATTCGCCAGCGTCCACTGAACTATACACCTGGCCTCCAGGAAGGTTATCATCTCCATCTTCAGGAGTGTCTGGAATATTTTGATTGATTTACCTATTTTCAAATTTCCATTCGTACAACCTTTTCCAGTCTTTTGCAATGTGATTTCTCCTGCTGCAGCGACGAATAGCTTGTCAACATTATCGTCGATGTTGATGGTGTGCGCAGTGGTTGATTTAGAGTTAGCAGTAGTAACAGCAGTCGAGATGGAAATCGTATTAGGACGATGCTCAAACCCGAACTCGAAGTTGAGAATGGCGATGACGTAGTTGGAGAAGAACTGAAAAGATTAGTATTATCAAGAAAATAATGATAAAAGCCTACATTAACGTAGTCTGTATCTGCCGCATTCGAGTAGAAGATACTGCCTCCAGTAAGGGTCACCGGGTGAACGGGGAACACCGGGAGCTTAGGAGGAACAGGCAATGGAGGATCGACAGTTGGATCAACAGTCGGCGGGGGATACAAGTCCTGTTCTCCGAAGAGTGCGGAGATGGTCACTCGGTTTGTTGCGATGGGCTCGAAGAGCTCCGATACGAAATCTCCAATGGAATCGTCCTGAGCGAACCAGAAGAGATGCGCACTGTCGGTAGTCTAAAAATTTACCCTTTTCTTTTCTCTCTGGGAAGTAATTAGTTAAGTGAAGATCACCAACCTGCGCTTGAAGTGCGGCTTGAATAGCCAGAATAGCATCAAATGCGAGAGGATCTCCAGAAGGAGTATCGTATTTCGGATCCTTCGGAGCCTCGATCTTCAGAAGTTCGGAAAACAGCAGGTCTTTGTCGGTTGTCGAAATTCGAATAGTGTAGTTACTGTCAGGCCCATCTACAAAAGCATTCAAGGTACCGATACTGATCAACAAAGTGCCCAGCACTTACATTCAACGATCAGATACTGTGCTGCGCGCACTTCGCTGAAGATGTCGACATCAGGTTCTGTCGGAACGATGGTGCTCAGCTTTTGGATTCTGTCGACGACGAATTTCGACTTCTCAACAAGGAAGATGATCGTATTGGCGATGGATTTGTACTGAGGAGAGAAGGAAGACTGCTTGTCGTCGCATTTGTCGTCTGAGATAATCAATAGTCAAAAATTAGGATGTCTCTCAAGTCACTCACACTTCTGGCAGAATTGTCCACTGTAGTCAGTTCCAGTACAATCACACTCGAGAGAGGCAGTGAAAACTCCTCCATTCTGGCACACGGGAGTGTCGCAGAGATCGCCAGTGTAGTCATGAGGGCAGATACATGGCTTGTCGTCCTACAAATAATTTATTTCTTAGCCGAACATATGGAGTGACTCACCGCAACGAACTCTCCATTGATACACTTGTTACTGTCATCCCCTCCGAAACATTGCGTGGTAATAACTCTCGAGAAAGCTGTAGTATCAGGGATGATTACATCAGTCTGAAATTGCATTTGCCTTCTGAATATGTTGTATGGAAACAAACCGAGATATAGAAGACATGATCCTTGTCATTGCACCTCCAGTTGTATCCATTAAGAGGATAATTCGTCAATTCCAAGCTCGTATCAACAGGCACGTTCACTTGATCAGTCTTCAACTCTTTTCCATCGCTAGTGAAGATCGTAATGGACACATTCGCATCTTTTATAGTGCTTGAAACAGGAATCTGCAGCTTGTCTCGCGGATCTAAACGAACGAATTATTCAAGAACAGGATTAGACCGACTCACTGAAGTCAGGATAGGTGCTGTCGAGACAAGTGGCCTTAGTGAATCCGATCGTAGCGAACTCTTCTTCTGTCACTTCCACCACTCGGATAGACGAATAGTAGAAATAGGGATAGGGAGAAACTTGGACAGAAAGCACTCCGTCCTCCTTGGCTTGGTACTGGAAGATAGAGAGCGAGTTTCCGAATGATTGTGGGTTATCGATTGTCTCCGGTCCATTTGTTTCAGTCACATCGATGATGCTTGCTTGAGTCACTGAAATGAGTTTGATAACCATCTTCATATCTTCTTGATAGTTTTATATCATTCGTAAAATGAGAACCTGCGGGCAGAGTGTTGACGAGAATAGTGTAGTTTCGGTCTTCCTTCACTTGGAAAGGCGTCGATGTGATGGAATCAAAGCTGAAACACGGATTCATGTCTGAAGATCTATTTCTATTGATTTATTCCAGAATATGGTGTTTAGGAAAGCGCTAATCACGAACACTATTGCAATATGAAAATGCGTGAAACACAACATAACCAACCAATGCGCAGGATCAAGAATCTTTTCACAGACACTTACGAGAAAGCCATTCCAACGCCGAGATCCTGGCCATCAATAGATGAAGCGGTCTCGCTCTTCACCCAATGGGTATAACTCTCGAGGAACTGAAGCAAGATATGCACACAATGGAACTGTAGGCAACACCAACCTCATTCAATTGATCGGGTTCAGCAAAATGAAGCACAAATCCTCCAGTCTTCATAGCTGCTGTGTTCCAGTTCTTGAGCGCCATACTGTCTCCGAAATCGACTGTTTCACAACCAAGGAGGAGAACGATAAGCTGAGAAAACCGAACGGTATTGAGAATCGTTTCGGGGAACTCACTCGCAGTCTCTTCTCATACATATGCCGCTGGATCGTTTTGAGTTCGTCATTGAACGTCTTCTCCTTATCGGCATCATCAAAGGTGTTCCTGATCGCTCGGTCAAAGATGAAGATAATATCAGAATTCGGAGTGGTGTGATAGGTCGGGTCGTCGGCCAAAATGTCCACGAGAGGTAAGAGTGCATCGATATCCTTGCCACTATTTGTTTTTGCCGTGCAGTGGGGATCCTTCGAGTCTCCATAGTTCACATTCCATTTCGACATGAGCTTGGCTTTGAAATCGCCGTAGTCATCGAAACTCTCAAGATAAAAGATCATGATGGATTTGACAGAAAAAAGCCTACGTGAGCATCAGTTCCATCTTCGGCTGTGAATATGTTTACGATGTAGTTACTATAGTGCTCCGAATCGGCGAGATCGTTCAGATATTTGATGGCCGACTTCGAATTTCCATTGAACAACTCGTAGATCTTATCAGTTGCATGAGCAGCGAGAATAAGACTCCTCTTGCCTTTCACAACCTCGACTGTCGGATCACACTCTGGATTAGCAGATTTTATCATGGATCGATTGATAAACGATCAACTCACTAGTCGGAACAACCTCATCCACCTCGAACGGAATGAAATCTTGGGACATCACGGCTTTTTGGGCCTCTATAATATCATATTTCGATACGATTGAAATGATTGAAAGAACCTGGCTCAGTGCAATAGAGAGACTGGACAGTCACTGCAGCTCCGGATACGCGGTCTCGCACCTTGAATTATTGCTCGTCAGTTCGACGAATAAACCGGGAAAATGTACCCTGATCAGAGTATTTGATCCCTCGTCGCAAGTCACATCACTGAATTTGGCATTGTACTGACAGGGTCTCCTGAAAAAGATTCGATTAGTCAAATTCGAAAATAAAGTGGAGATAAACTAACGCGATCGGTTCTCTATCAAGATCTGCAGTGAAGTTGGCGTTATTGAACTCGAGATACAGATTCTTGAGAAGATCCTCGTGATAGAACTTGACAAAGTGGCCGACCAGAGTGTTCGACGCGCCTGAGGCCCATTCGCGTTAATTTCAAAAAAAAAATGAAAAAATTTACCGCTAATTGCAAACGGCGAGCTGGCATCAATTGCGTCATCGTTCGTGATAGCGAACCGAGCGAGATGTTGAGATTTAGCGAGAACCTAACAGTAAAGGTATAATGACATAATTTCCTGATTAGATCTCACCATGATAGTGGTAGGCACACACTTGTTGCCCATTTTGTTGTACGGCTTGAGAGCAACGACCTCTCCCTCTTTCGCAGGAAGAGTGTAGGCTTTGAAGAATCCGGAGTCGATAATCGGATCTTTATCAACTGGAGCTCCGATCCATTGGGTGGAATAGGCTGAAAAAAGTGTGGCATTTCTGACTTGTTTCTATTTGTGTGCATTGTAAGTGGAAGAGATGACTCACAGGCATAATTCGCTCCATTACTTGTGACTGTCAGCCAGAATTTCCAATCTATATCTTTCTGCTGTTCCATAGTTTTGAACACCGTAAAGTCGGTCGCAAGATCACAACTCGTCGTGTTCGTTGTTATCCGGTCAAGAACGACATAATTGAAAAACACTGGCATCATCAATGTTAGAATCTGAATGACCAAGTTTGGATATGTTTCACGGTTTCGAATCTCACATCGGACATTCCTTGAGGCCCGAGCTTCTGTCCACCGGAAGCATCGAATGGAGTGATAAAGAATCCGAGTGTTGATTCCGAAAGATCTCGAAGGAGCTTGAACTCTATGTTGTTGAAGTAGATGATGTTGTTGTTTGGAACTCTGGGTGATAGAACAATGGAGTGGATCTGAGAATAGATCGGTAAATGCGAATCGGATAAATATGCGAACCTGAATTCTCAAGGAAATGGCTTGTTTGCGAACGTCTTCGAGTCCTTCTTCAGCCAGTTCGTCCACAATTCCTTCGTTCGACAGAATGATCAATCGAGAATCTTCACCCATCGCCTCGAGAGATTCTGCGACCAAATTTCAACACAAATTGGATATGTTTCACCGACCTTTAATGTACGCGATAGTCAAATTCCCCTCACAAGATCCTTTCTCACAAAGACTGAGAGATCTTTTGACGTCTTCTATGCAATCCTTGCCAGTCGTTGCAATATCTGTCTAAACAGTAAACACGTCTCAATTAGTTGCCTCTCAAACGATTGCTCACTTCCATGAACCAGAAATGAATCTTGGAGTCTTCAGATACTCCATTGTCCTTTGTAGTAATCGCATCGCAGACAGTCTTCGGTAAGTTCGAGTTCTTGTCCTTCTCCTTGACTTGATCTTGAAACTCCTTATTGTAAGTGATGATCACACCGACGTCTCGGCCATGAGCGAGTATTTCGAAACTCTTCACCTCATCGGCGACGCAATGGGCTGAATAATTAGAGGTAGATCAGTGAAAAAAAGAGTATTACTAGGCTCGCAATGCGTTCCGAGGAATCCGGGCGGACAAGAACACCGCTGATTGTTGTCATCCCACTCATCGGAGACGCGCACTCCACTGTTCGTGCATTCGATCTACAAAAATTTCAGTTTCGAAATGTTTAAAATAAATAAAAAATGTAAAAAAGACTTACTGTACTGCACTTGCTGCCACTGTAGAAATTGAATGTGCTGCCTTTGTAGGTGCTGCTTGTGCATTCGCATTTTCCATCCGCATTCGAGTAACCGTCGTGGGCGCATGTGTAATCTCAAATGGTTTCCGGTTTTCCAATAAATAAAATTATATCGTACCTGATTTGCTCGAACTCACTCCAACAACGAGTAATGTGCAGAGGAGGAGCAGTTTGAGACGCATCTGAGATGAATTATTTCATTGGAATGTCTGCGTCATTCACCACGATTGGCAATCGATACATTGACCATAAAAATTGTTCAAGAGTGAGTCTTTTCGCGTGAAAAATAGCGAAAACGTGAAATCAATCGATAATCGAGACGTAGACATCGAACGAGGGTGTGGTTCTCGAAAGAGTGGCAAGGTGAGGCTTAGATATCGGGTGAAAGACGGGGAATCGAGGGAGAGGAATGACTCTCGCTCTCTGTTTCTGGATGATAACGTGAAGAAGCGCCTTATCACTACAGCAGGCACGCCCTTCCTGAGAAGAGAAGAGAGGGATAGTTAGCAGCCATGATGAGGGGATAGGACCGGAAGAGAGGAATGTAGGGAGGAATCTGGAAAGTAGTTAGAAATTGATGTCTCAGAGATCCTTTGTCGAACAATCCGAGTTTGAGGACTACTTGTGAACTGAATTTCGTCATTGGAAAATCAAGGACTCTCGAGGACTCTGAAAAATTCATATATTTTGTAGTGTGTTTTGCTTCGATCACTCCTAATTGAAATTGCGACTCAATTCCAGCACGTGAAACTCATTTGCAGCTGTCGTTTCTCTATTTTTCCAGGGTCTTAGCACCGAAAATTGCAGTTGTCAGAAACATTTAGTCACTATTTTAGCGCTGAGCAGGCAAACTGTTTCCATTTTCTCATTTGAATCATCAAAAGTCATCCATAGATCATGATTACATTCCTTCTCGTGCGATCACAATCGCGCCCCACCATCCTCGCGTTCTCTTCCCCACCCGCGTACTCACTTATTCCCCTCCTCCCCCATCCAGAGAAGAAGAGGGAGGAGTAGCCACAAAACGAGAGTGAGTGACCATTGTGGTCTTCCCTCTCTCTCTCTCTCTATCCCTCAGCTCTCGACCCACTTCCCTATCTCCCTTTTCACTCACTGAGATATTCTCGCCATTCCGAGATCTTCACACCTCCCAAACCACATTCTGTCCCTACTTCCCATGTCAATTTGTGGCAAAGGCCATTAGTCCGGAGTGCGCACTCCGCTCGCCATTTCCCCCTTACGAATTTCGACGTTTGGTAATTGTGAGTCACGGGAGGAGGCAAAATCGCATCAGCTGATGGAGGTTAGTGCCACAACAATCGTTCCGTGCACCGTCATTTGCGTGCTCTCTCTCGATCGCTCTTGGGAAATCCAGGCCGATCAATGACTCCCTCAGTTACACTTCACACTTTGCCTGATCAGTGAGGGAACACGGATCACCCCATTGCGATTTCCCCACCGCCGATAAGACCGCGTACTCTGTCCTGTTTCTCCGCCTGACCCGGTATAAATGGGGTTCAGCCAATCGCTCTAGAACGCTTCGTCTGTTTGTTCGGATCGATGGGACCAGAGGGAGAGTGTCCCCCCCCCTCTCCCGCCTGTTGCACTGCTCCTCTCACTAACCCGTGGCCCCTCTCTCGATCTCCCCCACTCTCTCTCCTCCCTCATTCCCTCCATCATCTAATCCACGCGAGTGTGTTCATCCTGACCTTTTCCTCTCCTCTCCCTTCCACTTATTCAATTGACGACTCCTCCCCTCGTTCCTCCCTCCCCCTCTCCCGTTGTCCCTCCCTCCCTCTTCAGTTGTTCATGATACGCGTGTTTGGCTTGTGCCGTCGCCATTCTTCTTCTTCCTCTCTTCCTCTCGTCTCTTCCCCTTCGTTTCACTCGGAATCAGCGCCATTCCATATATTTCATCGCCCCTTCCCCAACGTCGTTGTTATCTTTGCTTTTCGATGTTTCATCAGAGCATCTAAACGTTTTCCAACGGCATTGTTCTGTTCCTTGTCGTGTTTTCTACTGTTTTGACCCTTTTAACTGTGCTAACTATGCAAATGATTCATCCCTCCTCAGACTCCAAACTGGCTTCTTCTATCCTCGTCGCACCCACTCTTCCGATGGTCGACGAGACGTCGCCGTTGACCTTCGAGGCGACAGAATCCGCACTTCCTCCTTCCTCGCACATTCTCACTTCCGGAGGACGGACCAAGCTCGCCCATAAACTCTCCGTCGACAGACACGCCATTTTCTCACTTGTTGCTGAGGTATTCTCCCTCTTTTTCTTTCATTCTCAACTATATTTACGAAATTAGGACGATAACTTTCACTAGGACGCTTTGGCGAGAGCTTGTTCTAGTCTTGAATAGAATGAATGCCTTCTTCCGTTGACGTCAAGAGTGCTAGAAGATGCGTTTATGCAAGGGAAAGCTTAATTAGACATGCGGAAGTGTGTGAGAATTGCCCTTTACAGCTCTCGCAAGACAACGCCGACCACTTCTGCAAGTGTCCCACATGGACTAGCTATGGAGGACGAATTATAGATTGCTGCACAGAGATCAAAGATGCCATGCCGAAACTGCAAGGTACACACCCTATGGACTTAGCATGCGGTAGTTCCATAATCCCTGAGGTGACAGGCAAGATAACACGAACTTTGGACGTTACCCTATGAGTCAGAACCATTTTAGACGTCGTTTCTCAACTGCAAGAGGTAGCCCCTCGCTACGACTATGACGAAAAGACGCCCGGCAATGGATACAGGTAAACTCCGTTTCCGGAAATAGAGGAAACCCCGTTTTCAGATCGCTCGTCTGCATTGCTGATACGGTCCTTCTCCATCTCGTCTCGCTACTGAAGTTGTGCATCGAGCAGCGAACGCAGATTATGTTCCGGATAACGCATTACTGCAAGGTAAATATCTCCGTTTCCGGTGATTTCTGGTCATTTATATCCTAAATAATTGCCGATTCTCTCTTGCAAAGCTGTTTTTCCAGGAACTCGAAGCCTACGCGACAGTCGTCCGCTTTCTGTGTGAATCATTCAGCAAGGTTGGCTGTTTTCGCTCCTTTCTCTTTGCTTCCTTTTCTGCCCCATTAAAATCACGGGATGCTCCCTCCTCCCTAGCAACAATTGGCTCCCTGGAGATTGTGACGTAACACATGCTACTCAGCAATTAGATAGTGACAGTAGTGTAGTCGAGAGGGGAGGCTGGAGAGGCCAAGTAGCCTTATCAAAGAGAGGCGAAATGAGCTCATCAAGAACGTCATGGAAAGACACTGAAGCATGGGCAGAATTGTGAATACTCGAGTAGAGGAGTGACATGCGCATTCAATGTATGCTCAAGAAACATATGAATGAAACATGCCGATATAGAATCAAATATCACATTTAACGTTGAGAAAGGAGGAAACACAGGTACTATTATTGTATGGGACTGGGAAGATAAAACAATTTCCTAGATTCTAGGGACTCGAGTGCAAATGAATACGGAACCTTCACCTAATCGGGCTTTCCTGCTTTCATTACATTTGCAGACTTTCTTACCAGATGAATAGATTATGGAAATCTTCACTTCTTAATACTTTGCATTGCAGACCCTCCTCGCGGCCTCCGAAATGCCGTCGACGTCGCTCTTTCCTTCATTAGAAGGCAGTTACGAGAAGTATCATCAAATCCTCAAGGACATGGAGAAATTGGACGCCTCTTGCTTCTACGGACGCCCACTCGGATTCCAAGTGAGGCTTTAATTAAGGATTTCATTGAATGTGACGTCAACGTCATCCGAAGCAATAGCCATAGGGCTCAAAGCAACATTGTTTGGGGGCAATTTCGAAAATATTCAAATATTTCAGTTCTCGCCATCGGTTAGTCGCGTGTTTCGATTCATCGGAATCGTTCTGGCTACTTATTCGCTGTCATGGGAGAAGGTTAGCATTCAGATGCCCGGATCGATGGCAGTTTCGGATATGTTTCAGGGCCACGGCGCTATTGGCAGTTTGATCAACTCTGGTCGGTTCTTCTTATCTCCTGAACAACGAGCATCCCGAATCATCAAAGTGATCAAAGAAGCCGATATCACCTTCTGCAAGGGATTCTGGAATCTGTCGGAGATGGGCAATGTAAGGTCCCCAGCCATATTCCATGGTTCTATTTGACTTTGCAGCACGTCCCCAAGTGGTTCTGCCCTAACATGGCCATCAATGAGCTCCGAGACATTCCATCTGATGGAGCTCTCCAACTGGCCACTGTCGATGGAGGAACAGTCTTGATCCCGGAGCCCTCAGTGCATACTGGTCCGAGACCAGTGAAGATCCGCGTGCTCTCCTTCCAGTCGAGACATGGCGTGGTGAGCTCTCTTGTCTAACTAGAAATAGGATGGATAAGTGCCTTAGTTAGTCTACACTATAAAAGAGCTAATTCTCACATTCGTCTCGTGTTTCTCACTTAGAGTGGAGCAGTGTTATTCGGTTCGGAAGTTGTTGTGGGGGTTAGTGGGACAGAGTTCGAGCGATAAGGTTCACCATTGTGAAAGGGTTCGTCTGCAGGAGTGATAAGACTGCGGGGTCAGCAAGGGAAATCGGGTATTCCAGACCATTTCGAAAATCATTTTCTTCAGAGTCCGAACGGTCTGGGCGCCCGTCAGCCCCTCTCTCCGTACCTTCTCTTCCACTGTCACGGCGGTGGCTATGTCGCCACTTCATCCAAGTCTCACGAGGTAAAAATCCATTCCTCTTCTTCGTTTCTCTTTCACGGCACACGCCGATCCGCTTACTGCTCTGATCCGGCTTAGAGCGGGGCGACACGGTCATTGAGCTGCCTCTCCCCCCACTCTTCCCCCGCCACTCGCAACAATGGAGAATCAAGGGGATCACACGTGTACAAAAAGGGATCTCGGCAATTATTTACCAACAGAAATCCGATTGAACTGCGGGGAATTTTGCTGGGGGTTTTTTGTCGACAGTTTTTGTCGAGGGGTTATAAATAACGGCGAACAACAACACAAGTGATGAGGTGAAAATAGAAATACTTCGGATGCTTGGAATTTTCGGGATTAATTTTGAAAATTTGCAGACGTATCTGCGAGTCTGGGCCAAGCTGCTCAACTGCACTATCGTTTCCATCGAGTACTCTCTCGCACCTGAGAATCCGTTCCCTCGAGCGACTGAGGAATGCCTGTTCGCATATGCTTGGATCGTCAACAATCCTGCTCTTCTTGGTAAGTTTCAGGCAATTTCATGATCATTTCTCTTAGGTCACATGATAACCAAAAGAGATGAAAGACAACTGTTGTGCATTTCGTCAGTTCGTTGTCTTCTGAGACGTGGGCAAACGTCTTACTTCGTGCTTTCGTGAACCAGTTCTTTGATGTTACCCCCTCGAGAAAGAGAGAGAGAGAGAGAGCTGTGTAACCTTTCTCTGCAAGTTTCGTTCCGCGATTGATCTCAGATGTGGTCCCTCCATTCGACTTGGTCTTTCAGTGATCAGAGAAGACTAGAGAGTGTGGGGATTGGAGAGAGTGCCTCTCAGATGGGAATTATTCCTCGTCTTTTCAAGCGATCAGACAGAGTTCACACGCCAATTAGGGGGTGTGAGGCGGCGAAGATTTACTATCATTAGGCAGAGATCAAAGGGAGATCAACATCTAGGCGCTGGGAAAATAACACACGCACTTATCAGCAGGGGCCGACTATAATTGGATGAGTATCGATAATTAGGATTAATTAGCTAATAAATTTCAGGTTGGACCGGCGAGAAACTGTGCATGGTTGGCGACTCAGCCGGAGGAAATTTGATCATGTCCATCAATCTTCGACTCATTCAACTGAATGTCGCTAGGAAACCCGACGGAATCGTTCCTGTGTACACTCCGTTCCTCTTCCAGGTCAGTACTGAATGATAAGAGTACTCAATTAGACTTCCTCGTCTGACTCTCTCCATTTCCCATTCTCTCTCCTTCTAATTGACCAACAAGATCAGACAGAATAGAGAAACATACAAGACCATTGATATCAATCTGAATGACAGACTGTTTGGCGTGTTCGTTCACAGGGTTGCGGGACCGATCAGATAACAAAAAAAGAAGAAATGGAAAACAAATATGTTTCAGTATCTTCCCTCGCCATCTCGTCTGCTCAGTATGATGGATCCACTTCTGCACATGGGCATCGTGTTGAGATGTGTCGCAGGTACGATTGATTGTTTCCACCTTCTTGGTGAAACAACAATCATTGTTTACTTGCAGCTTACACTGGTGGATATGCCGCGTGCGGTGGCCAAGCTTCTCCCACTCAATCCGAATCGGAAAGCAAGGGACACAAGTCACTGCAGGAATACATGGAGCAAGTACAGAAGTCGAGGATCGATTTCAGTGTGAGTGCAAAATTAGTGGTCTTGGCCGAAAACGGATGTGTTTCCTGGTGGTTAGAAAGGCTGAAGAAACCATTTCGATAGCTGCTATCTCTCGATTGACATCACGGAAGGGAGCTTTAAGTAGGGATTAGTGGGGATTACAATGCTGCTTCCGGTGACATCTTTTCTCACCCCCTTGCAGGCCTTGGGTTTCAATCTGTGCAGCTCTTTATAGACAGACAATTTTTAAATATTAAGCCTTGAGAGGATGTGTATAGGGAGAACTATGGATTGACTTTGCAGGGTGGTTCTCAGTCGATCGTCTCGCTCGTCAATCTCACGGGCGCCGATGCTCACGGTTTCTGCACTGATTTCAAGAAGAAAGAACAGGCTAAGGTTTGTTTCAGGAATTTTTCTTATTGTCGATAGCACTGGTAAACAGATTTGAAAAATGGATATATTTCGAGTTCGGATAGGGGAATAGTCACAAATAGGTTTACTTTGCAGTGCAACACAAACATGCACAGTTTTCGTGCGATTACATGAACGAGGAGTAGAGGATTGGTTTCATGACCAGTGGTTCAAAGTAGATTGTGCAGAGAAAAGACTATCCAGTGACTAAAGCGATTAGTTGTGAAATTTTTGCTGCTGCAGAGTAGTAAACAGCTGTCCAAATAGCACACAGCAGAACGTTCAAAGTATTCGGCTGACGAAACGGGTCAAAGTAGTTTTCACTCATATCAGAGTCGAGTCAACTTCACATGCTTTTCAGGTGGATCTAAACCAGAATGGGGAGACTTCCAAAAGTGGTGAAGAGGAAACGGAGAGTGAAGAGGACGATAATATGAGTGTTAGCTCGGTCCAGGTATTTTTATATTTTATTTTCTATTGATTATTTTTTAAATTTAAATTTTAAAAAATATATAAAAAATTAAATTCAGGTCATCGCCGATCCCCTCCACATCCAGCTCTCGACTCTCTTCGACAGTGACCTTGTCGACTACCTCAAGAATCATCCCACGACCAAATCGTCAGTTTTTGCGCGCCCGACAGTCTATTTCGGTGTCACTTTCGAGAGCGGCTTGCGCGATTTTGCACGCAGCAGTGATCTTCTTGCACATTCTATCTCGCAAGTCAGTAAAAATTAGAGACACTGAGGAACGACCCCGTTCCTCTCTCTTCGAGTTATAGTCTTTCTCTGCTCTGAACGGATAGAGATAATGTAAAACGCGGAGACGGGCTCATTTCGGTTCCGACCACTCCCTGATCTCACGACTACGTAGTGGTCAAGAGAGTGCACGGAGAGATTAGGAACACCGCGGGTCTCAGATCACATTAGCAGACTGGGGATATAGGGGACGTTCAGTAAGGGACTTGTCCACGAGGAAAGATGTACTGGACTTTCTACTTAGTTTTTCCCATTTTCTTCTACTTAGCTTTGTTAATTATACTCAGAATTGTGACAACATGAGTTGTACTAGAAGACCGATAATATAGATCGAGCAATAATTTTAAATAGTCTACAATAAATAATTGCAGGAACATCGTGGTCGTCGACGAGAACGGTGAGGAGATCGTCGAGGGCGTCGAGGCAGAAGCCGACGACGTCTGTCCAGAGATGGACGTCGTCGATGGAACGGAGGAGGAAGAATTCCACACTAGCCCGAGTTCGCCCGTCAATCAAGCGGTTAGTACAAATTTCCAAGCACGAGTGTCTAATGACCAACCATGAGTTAGTAAATAACGTGAAACTCATATATTTTCGGGAAAGTCACCAAATACCTACTACTCTTTTTGACACTAATTTCTACTACTATAATACCACGCAGTTAAACGTTAGTCTAACAAGTAGATAAAATTCCAGAAACCCCTCGCTGCCAGTGTCTCCAACAGCAGCCTCACAGCCACCCTTCAGCAACCAGTGGTAAGAAAGAGTGCATGTTAGACGTTCTGGATAAGAGTTGCCGGTTCGAAAATGTAAAAAAATTGATTTCTTTGGTTAGTCCGAACCGGCAACCCTAGTGTGGAGTGCATAATAGAGAGTTCCATCGATAGAAATGCAAGCGTAGATGGTGCTGTGTGCGGCGTTCAACAATGCGCGCAAACGTCTCGCAAATCCATCGCGGGACGAAGTAAGTGTGGATGTAGTGGAGAAAGGCTGCGGGATCTACCACTTTCTGTCTTAAACCGGGAGTTCACGGGATTCAGTTCTAACTCATGTGGTGGCGGATTAGGGGTGGTGGAAATACTAATCGTGAACTCCCTAACCCGTTCTATCTCTTCTCCGTCTATCCACGCTCGTGTAATCAGCAAATATAGTCACTAACCATGGACACTATCACCTGTCGCCCCTCTCGCCATCTGGGGCCGTATTATTTGCACTTCACCCGCACTTCCACATTTCCATATGGCACCACCACTATCAGATTTCTTTCAATACTACTCTGCTTGGGAGCCCTCTTCACGCCCCTGGGCACTCTTTTGCGCATCTCTGGACCAAAAATGAGATTCACAATTTGTCCGGAGATGCGCATTGGAGCCCAGACTTGGAAAGTGATGACAAATAAGTTGCAGGTCCACAAGCGCTCGCTGAGCCAGAACCTGGTGGACACGGCGGCTCTGGCTGCCGGCCATGCACTTGATAACCTGTCGGATTGGCTGGATCGACCGACGGAGAAGCAGAAACTGGAGAGGGCCCAGTCGACCAGGAGTCAGATGCATGCGGAGGAGGAGGTGAGAGGGGATGTCGGTTGACGATACGGTAGGGTACTGTAAGACGCATTGAATACTGAACTCCTCTTTAAAAAAATACATAGGAAAAGGAAAAAGTGGAACGGGTACGCAAGGATTACGGTAAGATACAAACTTAGTGAAGAGGCTCTGTAATCGAAGATTTGGGGAAATATCAATATATGTAATATGAAATTTCTTTCTAGCAAATTCTGAGAAATTCAGGAGTCAATGGAGCGCAAGAAGAACGTCCTGGAGGAGTTGAGTGCCTCTGATGTTCCTCGAGATCCTCTCATCTCTCCCATGTACGCCACTGATGAGATGCTCAGACAGCTCCCGCCCACCTTCCTCATTGTGAGTTACAGTAATCTATCGTAATCAGCTACTGTACTCGCAATTTCGTATTCACAGCAGCGTCACTTCGGGATAAGTGAGATTAAAGCTTATTTTCTGAAACATGACCATTGCAGGGTTGCCATCTCGACCCACTTCTTGATGACACGATCGCCTTTGCGAGGAAACTAAGAGCGGCTGGAGGCGATGTAAGCGTTTATTTACTTATTTTACATAGAAATATTTTTAAAAATCATTAAATATTTCATTGCAGGTCCGCTCAGTCGACCTCATTCCCTCCGTGCCTCACGGTTTCCTCAACTTCACTCTCATGTCTCCCGAGTGTCGCGATGGAGCTAAACTCTGCCTCGTTCGAATCAAGCAAGCACTGGGCATCACTCGCGATGCCTAAATGCCTATTCATGCCAATTATTCTCCTCGTGTGTTCTCATAGGGTCACCATTTCTGCAGTACGGACAACACGTTATTGACGCATAAACCGAAACCCCACACCCCACAATCGCTCTGTCATGACTGGAGTTGCTGCATGCACTCTCAGCGATCTCAATTCCACCACAGTAGTACACCACTAACTTGACTTACCAACCACCCCCCTTTCGAGTATTTTCTATCCTGGGAAATTGTATTGTCGATATTTTCTGTTGGATGAAGCTTCTAGATGAGTGTCTGTGATCGTCATGGATAAATATTTTGGAGTTTTCGCCTGCCTTCCTCCGCAGTGCAAGCATCTGATAGATCAATTTCCATGTGCACTTACAGCAAAAGACAATGAAATTTAAAAGGAATCCGTACAAGGAAAACCACTCTAGGACTAAGTCAACTTCACCTCGACGTACCTTTCCTACCTGGAATGGGGATTTGGTCTCGAACAAGCCGAGAGTGCCTCTGACTCTCTCGATTCCACCTGCTCTCTCACCAGTCAGAGCACCGAGAGAGTGCGTGCAATCAATAGAGTCAGTCTGCTTCTCCCTCCGCACACATTCGACATATGGATGAGTGAAGCGAGAGATTCGGGACTGGGGACGGAGAGAGAGGGAGAGATAGAGTGGGTGGAAGTAAGAGTACCCCTCCACATACGGTAGTCCAATCCCGCCCTCCATCCCAAGTCTTCTCTTTTGCCTCACTACGACCCGACATCCACTACGGCCGCTCCGGAGAGATGTACACGAACCTGAGTGAGTGCTGTTTTCATCTGCCTTCACACAATGGATCACCTCGGACCGGAAACAGGAAGCAGTTAGCTCGCCCGTCCCTTGTTATCCCTCCTGTGAAATGGCTGCTCGAACTGGGGGCGATTCCGGAAGCCGCGCGCGCCACCTTCTCCATGCAGCTTCCGTCCATTTCTTGACTGCGTTTCCTGTGCCTTCATCCTCCCCATCCGTTTCCTCCCCTCCTCCTGTCCAACACTTCCTTCCTGTCACCGGAAAATACACGAGCACCCCTGAGGCAGTCCGCTTTTGGCGGCGGAGGGGAGGTGGTATTAGGTCGGCCTTGACTAGGTTGGTCTGGCATTTGACCGTTGCGAGGATGATTCACTACGATCTGAAGTAGATCTCATCGTTCTGAGTTCTGTTTATAATAGCGCCAGACCAACCGTGTCCTCATTTAGTTTATTTTCAAAAAATAAGTATACTGTTTTCATCAGCTTGCATAACTTGCAAAATCCAATGAATCCGCTGAATATCGGTAATTGTTGAAAACTCGTTACAGCTATTTCACTTCTATTCCATCGAGTTTATCTCTACTGAGTTGGGCGAAAAATAAGAGAACCCCAGCTTCCGGCTGCGTCATTTGATTTATATTGAAACTCTCAATCACCGACACTTGCACGACTGGTCTTTTGCTTCCCAGTTTTCCATTTTCTCATGCTCTCTTACTAAGCCTACTAGCAAAGGTTCATTTCAAATAGAGATTGCATTGATTTCAACTCACCTCGATGACTTTTTGCAGCCTCAGCGTACGAAGTGCCCTGCAAGAGCGATGGTTGGACTACTGAGGCGGTGCCCATGCGACCCAGCTCCCAGGACAACCATGGACTCATCCCACCCGGTAAGTCAGATCTTTACTATACCACAAATATAAACGTAGCTGTAGAAATACGTTGGGAAAGACAGTACGGATTATGAATTCAACAAGTCTATTGCCTCATTTTTCTAATCCGAGCTCGGAAAGATCAAAGCCACTCTCACTCATCTGTTCTATTAGTGTGAATGCCGGAATCCTCATCAAGTTATTAGCATATTCTCTAGTTTTTCCGCTGCGCAATCAATCTTCATCCCTCTTTTTCCTCACTCTCGACCCACTCGCATCATTATTCGCTCTTTCTCTCGCCTTGGGGCACAAAAGGCCACTCAATTGTTCACGAGCGAGCTACGTTGAGGTGAAAATAGGGGAGATTCGAATAGGTTTGGGGAGAGAAACCTGGAGGGGATGGAAGGTGGGCACAAACATTAGTTTTTTCTCCAGGAAATTGAAATATTCACTCAACGATCTGTACAAAGGCCAAATAAGTCGATATCCTCGGTGCACAATTTTAGATGGTTAGCACTAATTTAGTAGTATATTGTGATATCTGAGGCATGTTCCAGTCAATACAGCATCCCCTCCATCGCATGAGAGCCCATCCATTCCTCTTCTCTTCTCTGAGTGGGGTTATTTCAAAGATCGTTCACAAATGCCAAATAAATCGGTATTCTCAGTGTCAGGTAGTTAGTTGTTGCAATAAGCTCTTTGGCATGTTCCATACAGTAATCCCTCGGCTTCATCGCATGAGAGCGTCCATTCCTCTTTCCTTCTCTGAGTGGGGGGACCAAAATTGGTGCCCGTTAGGCCATGAAGTAATAAGAAGTCAGAGTCGTGTCTCCACTCAGTCGAAGACGCTAATCGACGAAGGGGCTACCGCTAATGCACATGGAATCGCCCCACTCTCTCACTTTCTCACACTCCCTCGCGTCTCTGACCACCTAGAGAGCATATTTAGACGAGGGAAACGATTGCTCACTCGGAAGGGAGTGGGGGATGTGACTAAGAGACTAAGTGGAACTGATAAATACGAGGGTCGAGCAGTGATCCATATTGAGAATGATCTTCAACTACAGACAACCGAGAAATATAGGTTCTGATTGTCGTCTAATTTGGCATTCGTACACGATCATTGGGTGAACAAAAACGGTTTTCTATTTCCGAGAACACTTAAATGTCACAAAACGTAGAGTTGAACGAGGAAAGGCAGATAGGAATAACCACGAATGTTCCTGAGGTTCTGAGTGTTTCAGGTTGCCTTGCCTACACATCTCTCCTTTCACGGGTGCCACCTCAAGGTTGGTGAAGTTCTCTTTTTATCAATAGAATATTGCACTATTCAAAGAATATTGGTCCCGGAAAGTGTGTCTGCTCATTTATTTTGCCCCTGACTCAAACGCTATTTGAACTCGAATCAGTTTTTTTCTGAACGATGGATATGTTATATTACCCGTTCTCGAGGTATGCCTGCTTAGCAGCAGCATATCAGGCTGATATGCCGTCTAACATCTGTGAAATTGTTGAGGATTATCCAAATTTGCAGTCCTAGGCAGCGGTCAGATCCAACTGTGGCAGTTCCTGCTCGAATTGCTCTCTGAACCCCTCGTCAATGCGCAGTGCATCGCGTGGGAAGGAGGGAACGGAGAGTTCAAACTGGTCGATCCCGATGAAGTCGCCAGGAAGTGGGGAGAGAGGAAGAGGTGGCTGTTTTCAAACTTGAACCCGCAGCGATTCATGTAACAGACCACAACGCACAAAGCCCCTCTTAGTGAAAGGTCCAGAATCTCCATTTCTTTTGCGAATTACAACTTATTCTGCAAGAAAGAGATTAGGGTTGTCAAAACGAGTAATGTGTATCCCAGTAATTTGTTCCTTGTGGTCCTGTCAGGTAAAGCAACGAGCATCATGTTGAGTCGCGTTTGTATATTTGACAATCCTATCCGGAATGTAATTCGGAAGTTATACGTTCAAGGTGCAGGAATTCAATCTTGGAAAAAAAATATAATTTGTTTTTAAAAAATCAATTTAAAATCCTTGCAGTAAGCCGAACATGAACTACGACAAGCTGAGTCGGGCGCTGCGATATTACTACGACAAGAACATAATGACCAAGGTTCGAAATAAGTCGATCGATAACTTATTCCAACCCACCCGAGATAGAACTGATTCGAAATACATAAGAGTCAGACATTCCCGATATGAAACATACACGTTTGTCAAATATGTCAAGAGAAAAACTTATTGAGTTTCGTTTTTCGTGTTTGCTCATCCCTCTTCTTCTTCTTCTCCGAAAATGTTCATTCGATCATCCCTTCCTTCCCTCAAAATAGGGGGGAAAATGCCGAGAACACAATGAAACAGTGCGATGGATGAGCCATTCGACGGGTTGAGATTCCTCCCTTTTCCTCTCCTTCCGAGATAGTACGATTTCACCTAAGATACGGCCGAAAATATACGGAAGTGAAATGAATGAGGAATCGTAAAGTATCGAAGGGTATTTCGAGAGGAATTTGCACGCGCGAGGATCGACGAACGGAGAAGAAGAAACGATAGTAGCGCATTCGAGATCGAGATCACAAATAGAGTTTCTCAAGTTGTGAGCTGTAAAGAAAAAAATAGAATAAAAAAATAGACTTGTGTGAAATAGAATTGAAGAGCAGAAATCGTTCTGGAGTCCCCCGCAAGAACATGCGTTTCACAAAGACTTGCGATGCCTGGTTCGTTTGAGTGATTATCTCACGATCATCAAAACGTCTTTACGTGCCAACCACTCGATCACGCACCAAAGATCGGCAGCATCATATGGTCTTTTCGTATTCTCCAAGGGTAACAGTTGATATGAGTAGGCCCAAGGCGTAGGCTAAAGGCGTGCCGTCATGTGTGTTGACCAATCAAGCATAACACCGATCTTTTGATCCGACCAATACGTCAATTTCAGGTGCACGGCAAGCGTTACGCTTACAAATTCGACTTCAACAGCCTGGCTCAGGCGTGTCAGAACAGTGTGACTAACAGCTCAGAAGGAGGCAACTATCAACCGAACAACATGAGTGAGTTTGACCGAGGAATCACTGGCAATTGTATTTTGTCCTCGCTTGTTGCGTGGTATTTTGGAGGGAGTCAGGCAAGGGAAGGGCACAACCTTATTATGAAATTGAGCTATGTGCTATATACCATTCGAAAGAGCATCAAAAGTTGAGTTGGTTCACGTTTTAAAATTCTGCTATAGCGACCTGTGGAGGAAGATAGGTCACTTTTCCCAAAACACCCTTCAACACAGTGATCCGCTCCCACCCGACTTGCGCGTACTTATCCGAACTA
>LS596849.1:218436-332115 GCA_900490775.1 Pristionchus maxplancki
TAGTTCGGATAAGTACGCGCAAGTCGGGTGGGAGCGGATCACTGTGTTGAAGGGTGTTTTGGGAAAAGTGACCTATCTTCCTCCACAGGTCGCTATAGCAGAATTTTAAAACGTGAACCAACTCAACTTTTGATGCTCTTTCGAATGGTATATAGCACATAGCTCAATTTCATAATAAGGTTGTGCCCTTCCCTTGCCTTCCCTTGCCCTTGTCAGCATCCTCAGGCGATTTAGAAGGGATGGGAGAGTTGATCTGTTGATCTAGATCTGAGTCCAATAGATCGTTCTGAATATTATTCGCATTACAAACTAATCGCATTACACATTTCGTTTCGACTATGCTTCAACAAGGCTGTGTTGTGGAATATTGGACGAACTACGAACTTTAGCAGAGATCAAGAAATACCTTATCACCAAAAGATCAGAAACCGTTGCAAAAGACAAAGAAGAGGGCATCCCTGACCGTGATCTCTGATTGTCATCCTCCTTTGATCCTCGGGAAAATGGGGGTGAATCCCCATGGAATCGTGACTATTCTCCACCGGGTGCGAAAGAGTGATGATCACACATCAAAAGTCATCGGTACAGACACATCAAAGGAAAGGGAAGTGTGGTGACTGATCAGACCACACCTTGGCCCGCGGCATTGGAGGCAACTTGGTTAGAGAGCTGAAACTTAACCCATGACGTTTTTGCAGTCCAGAAGATGCCTCCCTCCCATCACACTCCCGTTTCCTCCTATCCCCTCTTCTCCGATCGTCTTTCGCCGCCCGAGTCCATTCCAGTGAGTCAATCTATCTTATCAGTTTCGTAGTCGCCAGTTCAAAGATAATTCTGATATAACGGAGAGCATAAAAAGTCATCGTCAGTGACGCGATCTCTGACCATTTCGTAGTTTGTAATCCATCTCTCTCTCTCGTCATTTCAGGTGACTGCGTCGAGCTGGGTCGCCTATGGGCCCGGAGCCACTGGTCAGGCTACATCGTACTTCTATTCGCCTCTTCCCACCTACTATCCCGCCCTAAACACGCCCAAGTTGCTCGAATCGCAAGACTCTGTGTCCGAATAATTTTTCGTGCCATAATCCTTGTATCAATCGCCGATGAAGCATATTTTTTTCGAAAATCGTACAGTTTCCACTTTACTTTCTTCCTTCGTTTCTCCTTTTTCTTGTTCTCTTCTTCTTTCTTTTCCTCTCTTTTCTCCGATCAGAAAGTACAATGATGCTGTAATCCTCACGAGTGATTCAGGCGCACAGCTCTTTTCTTTTTCTCGCCTCTCGTTTTTTTCCTTTCCTTTCCTCCTCTCCGAAAATAGAAATGGTGGAAGCCACCTGCCGCCTTTTGTGTCAGAGTTACGAACTATAGTTGCCTCCTTTCATTCACATTCACACGCGAGTTCGAGGCCTCGGCGATCGCAAGGCCAGTAGATTCTAGTCAATCAGCGAACCGATTGTACATGTTCTTATGCGTGGGCTCGATTACTACATTGTGATGCGGATTGGGTGTATACGACCCACGGACCGAAACTCCCGTCCGCTTATCTAGGAAGATGTTACTTATTACTACCCCAAATATTCAATTTCAACTGATCCTGAATGTTTGGATCCATTTTTTCCCTTTTATTGAACTTTGATTGTCATATTGTCGTCATCGCAGTGTAAGGAATCTATTTGTGGGTACTGTACACATCCCGACCGCACGCGTCTAGACATCGCCCGATAATCCATCTGAATCCGCCCAGAATCCCGTCATGGGTCCGCATGGGCACGAATTCGAGCTACTTTTAACAGTGAATTAGGCATCATGATTCCGATCTCTCCCTTCAAAGGTTTCTTTAGCTTCTGATTGGGGATTATGCTCGGATCTCTCGTTACGAACTCATTTCCCGGGAGTGGCTCAGATTTCGGGTTGAGCTGGAACCCCGAGATTCAATTCTCGGGATGCGCTCCGCCCTCTCCACGAGTTACAAACGACCACCACTTCAGATCCTCTCACCTTCTCCCATGGATGTCTCCTCTGCGCTTCCTCTGCTCCCTCAACAGAACCACTCCATTGCACCCATGCAGACGAACGCACCGTTGTTCTTCAATCAGTGAGTGACTATTTTTATTTATCTTTAGCCTCATTTTTCTCTCGATATCCTCTCTAGATCCATATCTCACATCCCTGTCCACGATCTCTCTATGAAATCAATGAAACCCGCCCCTGTCCCGCTGATGTCCAACCTTTTTACCGGTGTCGCTTACACGAACTCTTGGACTCTCTTTGCGAACAAAAGAATGTAGTTCAAATAGTGCACTCTAGTTGATGCACATTAGACTCTCCGAACCGTTCGGCGAAACTAGACGAGGAGTTGTCTGTCTATCTCAGAACTGCGCAATCTTTCTCTTTCTCTGACCAGTGCCGTACAGTTGATGTCGTCATCTTAGAGGGGAAAGGGTTGAGAAACTCGACACTTTCTGTTGTGTCGTCTTTTTGTTTCGCACGTCGGCTCCCATTCTGACTCCTGACAACCTCGTGTCCCACTGGTGTCTTCCTGCATACACTTCACCTGACTTGGGCTTGTTTGTTGGAGCCAATTGGTGGTGCTCATTAGATCATCATCACTCCTCGATCTAGTTGTATCTTGGCCAGACTACAATCTAGGGATGGGGATCAGATCTCCTCGTCTCTTCTCGTTGAGACGCAAGTCATTGCTCATGTGGAGGAGGGCGGACAAACACACCCTAACACACTGCTCAACCAACCACAAAATGGTCAATGATCGCTCTCCCGCCCTATGTTGATATGCACTCTCGTGCTCTCACTCTTCTTTCGCTCACAAACTTTCTTCGAATCCGGCGGAGAGAACTCCCCAAGAATCAACGTGCTCAACCTTTTTTGCGCCAGTCTGCTCGCATTTCTCGAATATTACTTCCGCTAAACAATCAAACCGCTCGAGAAGCACTTGTTTGTGCAAAAACATGCAGAATCGTAGAGTTGGGCCTAGTTGTTTGCCTGCATATTACCTATTCTGCAAGCGTATCTGCCCTCAATCCATCATCAATTTCGTTATCCAGAGGATCTTACGGTCTTCAATTTCCGTTCGTTGCAATGGTGCAGCGTATGTCATTATTCATTATTCAGCCTAGGGACAACTTTCAGCACAATATCTGTGCACCATATCTTCTCTTTTCCACGGATCGGATACATCATATCCGACCTTTGTCCCTTTTCCATCACTGATCTCTTCGTGGGGCCTAGTCAAACAGCGTAGGAATGATCAACCTCTCCCCATTTCCCGTGCTCTCTCGCCGGTCAGACGGAGTGAGAGAGCACGTGAATTGGAGAGAGTTCCTATGCGTGGGCTCGATTAAACATGAGGAGAACAAGAGTAGATTCTGGCCGACTCTGATCCCTCATCCATCCCATTCTCCCACAACTCCCAAAATCGCTGCGACATGCGAAACTACACTGCATCTTCTTCTTCTTCTCTGTCAAATAGGGCAATTCTGAGAGGGAAAAGGCAGTGGTCGCCTAGCGAGAGGATACGCTTCCGATCCCAACCACGCATATATGCACACTATATGTGGGTGCGCGGCAGCTTCTAGGTACTTGTTTCCTACCTCCTGGCGGCCTAGACTTCCGCAAGCTTTGCAAACGTCCAGGCCCTGCCCTTGAGCGCCACTTTTGCTTGTTTTCAGCCCTTTTGGCGCCTTTTCGGCGACCATTTGTGCAATTTGCACCGCCCGCTGCGTCAATACACTCCGATTGTTGTGGGAGGGAGAATTCCTTCTCGATCGTCGATCGCTCTCAATCCCAGACAGAGGCACAGCGTCACGCTTTCACGTATCTCCTGACAGCCTGGGCAATCAGCGGGTGCATTGCGCCTCACATCAGGGTACAAAAGCCGTGGCAATTGCAGTGAGTGTTTTGCAATGTGCTCGCTGTCGCAGTTCCCGATACTTCACTTCAACTCTCCGTGTTTCGTCGAGCAGCCCCACAGCAGGTGATTGGCATTCGAAGAACTTCTTGCAACGACCACCAAATTGGGCGCTGTGGGAAATGCTGGGAACGTGGTGATTAGGATGATAACTGCTCGCTCTTTCTCTCCTTTGCTCACTTTTCGACAAGTGTCACAAATAGTTGTTTGCGAGTGACGAAATTGCAGCGGAGAAGAAGAACTCTGTGTCTTATCATTTGTTTGACTATCTCTCTCCTCGCGTGGGAGAGAGGAGGGAGAGGAGGGGTGGAACTTAGATGACTCGTAGTCGTCCTCGGTCAAAGCACAGCACTGGCGCAAACAGTCGCTTAGTATCTTAGTGTACTTGCATTCATTCACTCTCTCTGTGGCGCTGCACATGCCTTTCCTTTTAAGCGTTCCATTAGGTGCCGAGAACGCTGTAATTGCCTCTCCCTCTCGATTTATTTTGCTCCCTTGTCCCCTCTGACCGATGAGATCAGGTATTAGTTAGTCATTGTAATGATTCTGCATGACTAAACGTCTCTTGCTGTTCCCTCTCTGCCCCTTGATCTTTCTTGAATGCTTGCTCAAGAACTGGCCATTCCTCTCTCGCGAGAGTTAGTCATCTCGGTCTTGATTGAATTCTGACACATAGCCGATCACTCTTGAGAGGGGCGAGCGGGGATTGAGATGATGAGAGAGAGGGGAAGGGGGGTGGACTTCGTTGATCGATCAACTTTCTCCCATCTTGAAAGAGATAAGGAAGCTATGCGGCCCCTGCTCTAAATTTCTCACTAAAGTTCGTAGGACAGCTGAACGCGAAGGGAGCAATGGAGAGAGGGGGGGAAGAAGGGAGGAAAGAATGCTAGTAGACCAGAGATCTCTTCCTCTTCCCCCTCCCTTCTTCCTTCTTTCGCTATCTCTCGAGTAAACCCGAACGTCAGAGAGCTGAGCACTGAGATACTTGTTGCTTGCTCTCTGACCTTCCCCTCTCTCTCCCTCGATCTTTGTCCATCTTCTGACCCTCCCTCTCTCCCCCTCTCTCGACTCCGCCCCTACTCTCTGATCCCATGTTCTCTTCCAGGAAGGGGGCGGAGTTCGAGAGGAGGAGGGGAGGACTTCTCATCTCTCCTCCTCCTCCTCCCTCATAGATCCCCTCCTAGTTCACCCGAGGACGGCGATGGCACATAAATATTTGTACTGCTGTCCTCTCCCTCAGTCGATCATTGTTCATCTTCTCTCTCTCTTCTCCACCCACTGATTCATCACCTGATCGCATCGGCTGTTTACTTCCCCCCTCCTCCTCCACGCCCGATCCCCCCGCCGAAAGTTCAGGAGATGTCCTATTGTTGACTCGCATGCAGCCAATCCTTGATTCCCCATCTCTCCTCCCACTCTCAGTATTGTGTCTCGCTCCGTCATCCCTCGCCTTGCAACAGCGCTATCGCGATCATGAAATTATTCTTTTTTTTATATTTTAACCCATTTTTTGCAGTCTGATGGCGGATACGTCCACGAATCCCTTCATGTTCGCTGCCTTCATGGGCTGCGGCACTTCGCCCCCTCAACCCTACACCATCGAGACGCTTCTGAAGGCCCACGCCTCGCCCTCGTCCAAACCACAACAGGAGGACGATGGAAGCATCTGGTAAGGGGCTACGGTAGTGGCTTACTGTAGGATTGCGGTAGCCCTCTTGTTATCGTATCTCATGTACCTGTCTGACCGTTCTGCGATCGCTTATCAATCCTCTTATCGATCACCTCCAGAAGCGCTTGATTGTTTTTGCATTTCCTTTTTGGGTTTGATTGCGATTACGGTAGCTGCAGTATCCACTATTACTCATACTTTGGCCTGCGAACCCAGATCAATTGTGAAGTGCCTCACTTTCGTCAGTCAGTTCACATGATGTTTGCGGAATATTCCGCAACAACATCTAGCGAGACGACTCGCTCAAAAAGTAGCTAAAAACGTTTGCAAACAACCACTACCGTACCACTCCCCATCTATCTCTCCCTTGCTCGCACTTGGTCAATGACCGCTCTCTTAGTTCACCTCAGTTCGCATTTTTCTCTGCGTCCTACAATCCGTTATGCTATTCCCGTCCTCCACTCTTCTCTCCCATCTAAGAGGGCCTTTTCACATCACCATGGCTGTCTCGTGGGCCATCTCAAAGACAATGCCGTCTGGTGCAAAACGGCCTCCGATCATCATGAGAGAGTAGAGCATAGTCAGAACTGAATGTCTCCCAATAGGTCGATTAGAAGGAACAAAAAATGGCAAATACGGTAGCGGCCTAATAGGATCGGCGAAGGTGGGTCGTGCAAAAAGGCGATTCCTATACACCATCGTCATATCTCTAATCTGTCCGATAATTGTCGCCGTCGAGGAGAAAATCCTACGTAGGCGACGGCATTCCGAGAGGTCATAACGAGCTTAATCGCCGTCTGATACCCTGACGAGAGAAGAGAGGAGAAGGAGAGATCCGTCTGATCCCTTCTCCCTCCCAGACACTGGTGGGAGTGAAACACACGCCGATCTCTCACCTATTATTCGGGAAGCAGCCAATTCCATTAGGCGCTTACTCTGTTTTTGCATTTAAGAGAGAGAAAGAATCACGAGAATTCGAGAGAAGGGGAAAGGGCTCTATGTCTCTCCGATTTTTGGTCTCTCGCGAGAGTAGGCGGAAGTTGGCCCTCTCCGCTCGCTGCAACGTATCGAGTCTGGAGGAGGAAGGGGGAAAATAGGCCTCTCTCTCCTTTGAAGTGTTCTCTCGCTGGTTAGCGGAAGTGAGAGAGCATGGGGAATGGAGAGAGCACCGGGGCGTCTCAGGGGAGGTCGAGTGGTGGAAGATGATGACGTGATGGGGGCCCATTACGGGTAACGACCCCGGAGTGAACTACTCAGACGACTCGAAGGGGGGTTCGCCGTATTCATTGCGATGTCCTCCATTGGCCCTCGGAATGAGCTATAACCGATATTAGATGCCTCCCGAACAGAGATGGGAAGTGAAATGGAGAATGGGGAGAATTAGAATGGATTAATTGCAGTTCGGTATGTCGAGACGAGGCATCGGGACGGCACTACGGAGTCGTCGCCTGCTTCGGATGCAAGGGATTCTTCAGAAGAACGGTAATAATCCAAACAAGAAAGACAAGAAGAACCTACCGTATTCCAGGTGCGCGCCGGCAAGACCTACCACTGCAGATACGATCAGAAGTGTCGCATCGATAAGAGTGAGTCTGACCCACCGTACTCCTACCGAACCTACCGTAATCCTTGCAGCCGGTCGCAATGTCTGCCGCGCCTGCCGCTTCAAGAAGTGTCTCGAGGTCGGCATGGAGCCCGATGGTAAGTACCGTAATCCTATCGTAACCCCTCTACAGTACCCCAATCTACCGTAACCCCCCCCCCATTCAGCTATCCGTCCGGACCGCGATAAGACGGGAAGACAGAAGAATCCCAGAAGATCCATGATGATGATGTCACCCATCTGCTCGCTCAACGGAAAGAAGTATTCGGACGCGTCGTTGATCGGAGATTTCACGTCCCTCGAGGCGAATCTGGCCGACCTCCAGGATTCAGAAGACAATCGGACGACGCCGAGCTCGAGGGCGGACTCGAATGACGAGGACAAGGTCCGTTTGTTTCTCTCCAGTGAGAGCATGTTTGAGACCAGGACCAATCGAGAGAGAACGAGAGGCCCCTTTTACGGTAGAGGGGCCATTCCGGGGAAGGGAAGTGAAAGATGAGCTTCGCCTTCCCGAGACACAAAGTGCGGAAAAAGTAGAGAGGGAGGAAGGAGGAAGAGAAAGGGAAGATGAGAATAGAGGATCTCTCTCTCTAGAGGACCGAAGATTAGACTACACTCAGTGATTCGCGGCGTTGACCAAAAGAAGCCCCGTGACCCGTATGCAATCTAGGTTTTTGGTCATTCCAAAACCTTCCAAAACCCCCCAAGAAAAGAGATTTCTCAGGGGATACATTTCCTAAGTTCTAAAGGTCAACAACCAAGCTTCGTTCATTCCAGAAACCACCGATGCCTGAGATTACCGATGGAGTTCTCGAGACGCTCAAAACGATCGAAGAAATTTGCAATCGATCTGAATCGACGGATGAGCCGTCGTCCTCTCCCCTCTGCCCCATCTCTCCCTTTGATCTACTCGTTCGACCCACGCTGCTCGCCGCGAGATCTTCAGTGAGTCTTCGAATACAGTACTCGTTCTTCATCTGTAGCCAACCCTGTCTTGCAAGAGAGCGGGGATAATCAAGAGAGAGTGCACTCGTCTAAAGGTCGATCAGACTCCTCGAAAACATTCACCACGCGGTCTGTTATTCTAGGATGTTGATCTGGAAAAGTACTGAAGTGTAGGACGAAGAGAAGAGAGGAGATGTTCTTTCCCCCCTGTGTCTCTGTAATTCGGAGAGCGAGGAGACAAACAGAAGGACTGACGTCAAGAGCATTCCTTCCGTTCTCTTGCAAGACCGAGTGCTCTCTCGACCGCTCGTTTCGATGAATGATCACAGGAATGATTTCCTTCTTTGCAGATGCGGTACAGCGGAGAGAAGGGCGCCGGGACTGCAGCCAACTATGCCGATTCGCTGCGGCGATTGCTCGTTCTACTGATCGACTATACGAACACTCTGAAGCCCCTGGCTGACCTCTCCCCGGATGAGAAGGTCGGTCTGACCTCTCAATACCCCTCAATCTGACCCCTTCGTACGAGATCATCTGCCAACCAGAATATTTGTCTCATGCGAAGAATGTGAGAGAGAATGAACAGAGAACAACATAATATTTGCCGTGGAGAGAGAAGGGGGCGAGAAATCTAGCAAGGATAGCTCAAGTGTGCGCTGTTTCGCAAGAAGAAGGAGAAGTGCAATAACAGTCTAGACGTCTGATTCTCTGCCTCTCTCACTTTCGAATGATCTCTAGTTTCTCTGACTGGCGAGAGAGCGAGTGAGATCATCGTCGATCGACGAGGAAGTGGAGAGAAAAAGGGAACTTGAGGGCAATTCATCGTCAACACCACCTGCTCAATCTTTGGGCTATCTGACAAACATGGGCATCGAAAGCCAAACATTCTTGATTTTTGATCTCTAGGTCTCGACTATTCGCAACTGTGCTCCGGCCTTCTGTCTCCTCACGCTGGCCTACCGTACCGTTGAGGCTGGAGCTCCTGAAGGCACTCTTCTGTTGCCGTCTGGTAAGAAATTCAAGGAAAGATCGACGTCAACGTTGAGTTCAGGTCACGTCCTCACGAAGAACGACAGTCTCATCGAGAGCAGAGAGGAGGACGACGACAAGCGATTCGTCCATGCAGATGCCAAGATTCGGTGAGAATGACTCTATTTTGAAGCCTAGTCCATGCTCTTTTGCATCACTTTTGTCTCTGGGGAGACACGTTAATAAGGGTCAAGTTTCATTAGCAGGAAATGACGATAGTTTGTTGCCCGAGTAATAAAGTACCAGCGTTCTTGCCAATTGGCCATCCGAACGAGGAGTAATTCATAGGAAATGGCTGCAACATCTCTAAGTCCGGGGGGAAATGCATGACTCAACCCTTGCGCACGGGCCACTAGACTTTATCCTCGAGCAATGAAACCCGACCCGCTGCCTCTTTCCGACCTTTGGGATACACTGGTACGAATCTGCAGAGTGTGTGACCTATGAGGTAAATGTTGTTTGCGTCTTCTCGGGGGGAGAAGCAATGTGGTTGTTCTCCGTTGTTTCTCAACTCATCTTCTCCTCTCCATCCACCCACACGACCCACGACTCGTCCCTCTCTCTACACAAATAGATTGCACCGAGTCAATCTCTCCTCGCATCTCTCCGTTCCCCCTTCTGCAGTGGCTGCATAAGAGAGGGATTACGAATCTCTCAATTCCACTCTCTCTCTAATTGGAGATCGCGCGCGTATTTTGGTGTCGGCGGCGTGAGAAGATGGCGTCATCTTCGAAGAGGAGGAGGGGAACAATGATGCGGAAAAGGTCATCGAGCATAGAAGAGGAAGAGGAGGGGATGGAAATGGAAGAAGAAGAGGACCCTCGCTCTCAACACGAATTGGTCTCCGGGCTATGGCTCTTTCGCATCGGTGGTCAGAGTGCGTGAGAGAGTGCGTGGAATGAAGAGAGGTAGAGTCATATCCCGCATCATTGTTTGAACTGTGGGTGCATAGAGTGGAGGGACGGGGATCGTGTTTGGGGCTAAAAGTCACAGTGTGATCCCCCGAGATCGGGTTCAAAAGCCATTGTTTGACCACCATGCAGGGTCCGTCTCTCGTCCCGGGGAAGTTCCTTCTCCCAAACTACCGTTGACTCGAATTTACCCCTCAATCCCATCACCCTGTCATGCACGACGGACGAGGTGTATTGTCTCCCATTCATATGCTTCTCCCAAACTACCATTGATTCGAATCCACCTCCTCAATCTGCATGATCTTGTCATCATGGAAGAGTCTGCAGAGTTGGCGTTCATCTGCAAGTTCTTAGAATGGATGATAGAGCAGGGGCAAGGGAGAGAGGAGGAAGGAGTGCAAAGAGAGGGGGCTGTTTCAGCTGCACGTCCTTGGCCACCCGCTCGTAATCATGAATATTCGAGCAAGGGATCGTGCAAGATCTCTCCCTCTCTCCCACTCAAAAAGAGCAGAGCATGAGATCTCTTCCCTCTCTCTTTTCCCCGAGTAGGAACGAAAATTGCCGACTAATTTATGAGAGGATGATGAGAGACTGCAACATGGATAGACGCATTTAGATGATGGGACTCTAAAAGGAGGAAGGGGGAGGTGGGAGGATGTGGAGAGTGGACTAGAGGAAGTGATGTTATGGGGCAGTCAACATCCTTGCATGACTGGAAGTAAAAGTCTCTAGAGCAACCGGGACCACTCAGCACCAGAACTGAATGTGGGAATGATTTATTGCAGATCTCTTCTCGCTCGAGTCCTGGACCAGATCGTTTCTCTCGTTCGTCGTCTATCCCCGACGGCAGATGAATTCGTCGCCCTCAAGGCGATTCTTGCCCTCGACCCGCAGGGATCCCCTCTGAGTAAGTACTCACTCGATTCGTCACACTATCTCGCACTGTCTAACCACCGAGAGAGCAAGCAAAGTGAGGAGAGCGAGACACATCCTTAGACTTCCGCTTTCAAGTCTGAGAGGGCCTAGAGGGCGAAGATCTCAGCTCTCGAAAACAGCCTCTAGTCTGGATTTTTGGGGACTATTTCATCATTTCAGGCGACCTCGCCACTACTCTTCTCACCATCGCAAGGGATTCGGTGATGGGATCACTGTACACGAAGATTCTCTCCAAGTGTGGCACTCAGGCCGAGGCTGCCAACAGATTTGGATCCTTGCTGATGCTCGTGGCTAATGTCTCGGTGAGATCTTATTTATGCAATGGGCTTCTACTTGGGTTCTGAAAACAACGGAGAACTTCTAGAATGCACCCATAAGTAATGCCTGAGGAATGCCTGAGGGGGAGTAGCGCATGTCTGGCTAATGGGGATTCTCAGACAATAGTGCTGCAGTGTGTGCAAGAAAAATGCATGCATTCCTTCCCCATTTCTTTGCGATCTTCGACCCTTGGAAAAAGGGCACAAGACTCTGGGAATAGGAGAGAACATGAGACCTTCGTAATAAAGGGAACAATTGTGTGGGACTAATTGCGAATATTTACTGCTTCTAAGGAGTTCTCATTCTGTCCGGGTTCTCTGTATTAATGATTTAATTGCAGAAGTACGGCAGTCTCGCGTGTGCGACAATGCAATTCTGCAAGGAGATGGGCATCGCTACTGATCCCCTTCTAGAGGATCTCCTCTTCAAAGAGGACTAGACTCTGACTAGAGTAGTTACTGTAGTCGCCCTCCCAACTCAGGGACAAGCCCCTGATATCTCACACATCTCAGACCATTCCCGTCCCCTCCAATCCTTCCATAATAACCCCCGAATCAGGGACACTTCCCGTTGTTTTACTCGCTCCCGATGATCACCCTTTCCTCCTAGCGGTTTCCTCCTTAACGATACCCTCCCGGGTACGGCTTTGTCTCTCTAGAATCGCTCTAGAACCCCAGTACAGTGGTAGTTTGTCGCGTCCTCTCCTTCTCTCTCGCTTACAGTTGCCTTCTCATCGGTCTTAGCCATCGCTCCAAATATAATACTGTCTCACGTTCTCGAACCACAACTTTTGCAATACCCTCCAAATCTGCCGAATACTCCTAGCTCTAGTCCGCATACCAACTCACCCCTCCTCGAGAGATCATCACACCGTTCATTCTTTCACAATCAAGCAAAATGTTCTCTCTCACAATTCTCACAAAAACCTCAATGGTCGTAACTCTGTCTGTACTCGATTATGTATTATATTATGCTCTCATCAAATGTGATGGATCTTATACACGAGAGATAAAGTGAGCTATATAGTATTTGGAACGCAAAACACAACTGAACTACACTGAATCAATTCATTTTGATGACATCATTACTATTTCTGCAAGTAATCTTGCACCGAAATCTTTGACTCCGTGTCATCAGTTATCTCAATCTCTCTGATCTCTTCACTTCTTCTCGATAACCTCTCGTCTTTCACTCTTCAATCTCCTCACCGGAAGTCGGAAACAACTGAGAATGCGAGAGAGACGTGAAAGAAAGAAGAGATGAGAAGCTGGCTCTCACCCATGATAAATAGGACAAGCCTTGAGGCACTTCCGTGGGCCAGTTGTCGGTCCTCTTATTTTTGATCTCTGACTGCCACCTGTTATGCTATACTAGATAGACTTTGGCCGATCGAGTGAGTGATTGGGGAGGTGAAGCCAAAGGCGAGGGATCATCGAGTCTGAGCGGGGATTGCTCATTGACACGATAAGCATCATAATCTATCTCGATCCAGAGATGGGTACGATTGGTACGACAAATATTTGTGTCCATTAGGGAACCTTCGAACTCTTATCTCTCGGAATCGCCACCTGATCTAGTCTATCGGCCGCTATGAATAGTATGTGTTTGTCCGATTAGACTTATTTGGGATGAACTCTAGTCCTCGACCTTGTCTATTATGTGTTTCTTCCTATTTTTCTTCTTATTTTGCATAGTCAGCTATGACAATTCGATCACGCAATCAAACATCTAAAATAGTCTCGGGGTTCCTCCCCTCGAACTCTAGTCTCTCCGTCGCGTCGCAGAAGAGAGAACCAGTCTATGATAATCATGGTAAACACGATCAGTGCTCCCGACTCGACCTTTGGCGCAGGGGAGTTCCCTCTCGTCCCACGTTATTCCCTCTCCGGCATAACATGAAAACAGCCCGGGAAAGGTCGCTGCACTCGCTCAGAACATGCCACACAGCGTCAATAATGTTGGCATTTTGAATGGAGTGGAAGGAATTCGGAGCATGTTTGCGAGGGGTCGAGGACTCTTTTCGAAAATTGACGGGGTCGTTGCATGCTCAGACTGCGGTGCAAAAAGTTGTTTATCCAGTCTGAGACAGTGATCAATCAGTAGAGCGACGTCTCCTCTTCGATGTATGAAATGTGATGATGGAAAGCGTAGGATTTGACTCGCTCCTTCCGAGAATCACAAAGTGCCCTGGAAAGCGGAAGGATAACACTAAGTGGTGATTACAGCTCCAGGCACTCTTAGAAATAGAGCTCTCCAGGAATCCCTAACACCAGACATTATGGTGTGGAACCGAAGTGCTTTTGTGATGAGGAAGGATAGGATTCCTCGAATTGAACACCAGACATTACCTCAGGGATAAGTAGGAATGCGCTGTGGGGATAACGATAATCAGAGCATCGAGAAGCGTAGAATTCAGAGAATCGCACGTTTCGCCGACTCGAAAAAGGAGGATGAGAAGCCAGATAAAGGGGGAGAGGATGAGGAAGAAGCGTGATCTGCAAAGTGTATCTTTCTTGAGCCGACCACAGTTCTCCTGATTTAAAAAATTCAAAAAAATTATAGTGTTTCAGAGAAGATCCTCTGTTTACCCCCGATTGTCGGTCCTGATCAGACATACGATAGTAAGCAGGAGAATCGGTCCAAGTAGCACTAGAGTGTCTTCCGTCAGCGAGGTCAACGAGATCAGCACTCTGAAGAGTTGCTTAGTTTCTTTTCTCCTTCGTCAGTCTTGAATTTTGAGGAATTTTGAGTGATGTGGAGTTGAGTTCTACTCTCTCAAATCCACCTGTTCTCTCTCTCCACATTCCGGGTCTTTAACCTCGAGAGAAGAAGGGGAAACCGCTTGCCTACTAGCGGGCGTGACGTAAATGCGGCTGTTGCTGAAGCGATCGGTGATCGGCGGAACTGATAGAGAAAGGAAGAGAGCGAAGGAGAAGAAGGAGAGGAGAAGACAGCTGCTGCACTCCTTACTACAACGAATGAGTTGTATTAGGGACTGAAGATCCATTTCATCACCTCAAACTCCATAGCAACAAATGGTGAAACAATCCCGCATGAATAAGCTGATTGGTAATCGATGTGTCCAGATCAGAAAAGGTTCTGAGTAGAATTGAGACCAGAAAGACAGTCGTGGAAGCTCCATTGACGACAGATTCTCGGTCATAGGGGAAGATCTGCAAACAATATGATGTCAATAGCCCTTGATGGTCATCGATCAGTACAACGCACTGTTGCTGACGATCAGCGAACGTGTAATCGTGTTATTTCATGCAAATTCGCCGTGTTCACTCACTATAATCGGAAAGACTCCCGCCAAGAGATAGATGATTGATCCTAAGGCGATCAGCGATTTCGTAGTGAGAATCGAACGGTGGGAAGACGCCCTGGAAGATGTCACTTATAAGCAAGTTTTCTATTGTTCAGCAGTTCTGATATGGATTCTGTCTCCACGTTCTCTGGGTTCGACACTTGCAGGGTACAAGTGGAAGTGTGTCTGTGCCACTGCAGGATCGCACTTTGATGAATGAAATGTGGTGCCCTTTAATGCCAAATCATGTTGTTTTCCGGTGGCGGGGCGAAAGATGCGATCGTTGGTGTTTTGTGCACTCTTCTTCTTCTTCTTCTTCTTCTTCACTCGATGTGATCACTTACTCCTCCACATCACACGAGGGAGCAACAGTGAGCAGAGCGAAAGAGGAGGAGGGGAGAAGTCGAGGGGAGCAGGATACCTAGAGAAAGTGATCGCATCTCGCATGTCACAACTCAAAGATTGCCTCTTACGCAACGCACCCGAATCTTTGGCCCGAACCCACTCCCGATTCTGCAGACTGATTGAGGGATCTGAATATGCATTCGTGATTTTCAGGAGATTTTGTTGATCCCACATGGCTGTGATATCATCAGGGCAGGGATTACCTTGCGCCAAACACCGTCTTTGTTGAGTATGTACAGCGTGTGAGTGCCGAAACGATCGAGGGCAGTGAAGTCCAAAACGATTGTGTCTTCTGTGATCTGCGAAAACAATCGTGTCTCGCCACGAGTCGAGCACCCGAATCCCATTTTAGTGCTCTAATACTCCCGTGCACGTAAATATTATCGCGAGAAGTGCGTGTAAAAAGCAGCCGATAATTCGCCGTTGACGATTTGCAGGAAATGCAACGCGCGTCATATTTAATGTGAATTCCGTGAGCCGCGGAAGGTCGCAGAGACCAGGAGTACCTGAGCTAAATCGGAAACGGCAACACCGAAGACTTCCGAAGTGAGGGAATTGGGCAGAAGAAAATCGAGGGATGCGAGGTCGATTCGGAGGAGCTTATAGTTACTTGTGTGATCTCGATTAGAGAATCTCCGATTGATTCTCACAACAGACTCAGTAGGATCAACAGAACACTTCCATTGGCCCTTGTCTCTGCCTAGACCTCCTCGGTTGAATTCCTCACCCTGAACGAATGACATTATCACATGTTCTCTGGTATGCATTGTTGTTGCTAGTAGTCCTGATCTCTAGTCGGCAATGCAAACTGAGTCAGTTTGTGCTAGCAACTTGTCACGAGGCGGTGTTGCCAACCTCGAGAGAACAAAGAGTCAGCAGATCAGAGGCGATTGTTTTGTCCCTAAGTGAGTCGATCTTGCTCAGCACGACTCCTCGAGGGCAACTGAATGATCAAATTATGGTTAACGATGAGCGTCAAAACATATTTTGCGTGGGGATCGAACTGCTAACCATATGCCATGTTTCTACACATATTTGTCGTATGTTGAGCTCTGGTCACCCACCCAGGGTTCTTCGATCACCCAAGCAGTGCAAATCGCCGCTAACTCACTTTGACGCATTGCGTAGGTAGTTGTCAATGGTGTCACTATTAACGGCGATATCACAGGAATTCCCGGCCTAAATCTATTTGGACGCTCAGGGAATGAGGGATCAAACCTCGGGACATATCGAGATATCAACGGAACTCCATTCGCCGGCCATCGAACACTCCCGACTGAGAACGGTGGTGCTGTTGGGACAGTGGATCTGAGAAAACATGAATTTCTTTGCAAAGTTATAGTGATCTACCTCAAGAACGGTGTCAGGTGGCGTTCTGGTGAATAGTACTTCCTTGGTGCCGTTCCTGATGGTTTCCTGAAACGATTAGATAAGAATGGTGAAACCCATAAGAAATACTCTGATCAACGAACCTCCGGACAACTGGCAGGTATGTGAAATGCCTTAGCATCTGGGGCTCCATCCACTTCCGCATAGCAAATCCACGGATGGTGAGGGACGAAATTCTCGATAATTTGAAGGATGATGTGATGACGATCGTGATAACGACGCTCGGAGACTGTGAAGTGACCATCGAGGTTCTCAAAATCATTTGTTTAGCTAATCGCTAACATAAAGGCGATGTAAAATTATTCTTGAGAATCATTGAACACATCCGACTTTCACTCAGTTGCCCAGAGAAATGGTTTATTCTCGTACAAATCAGTAAAAGAAGATGAAAACGCTCACATGTAATGGCCGTCCATCCAGTTTCATCTCGAGAACGTGCCCGGAAACATTATTCACTGAGCAATCGACATTCCAGTAACTTCCGCCCGTCGATCGCTCCTTCTTGGACTTGATCACTCGCATTTGCAGATCGATTGAAGCTGAAGACACACACACACACACGCTTTCGAAATTACTAATTTGCTTCGAAATCACACCTTTACAAACACTGCTCGAATTCTCCAACGACCTCACAGGCTTTCCCCTCAGATTGATCGGGTAGAGACATCTGACAGTAATTGATGAGGACAGCAAATAAAAAAACTGACCTTGCTCCGCATCAAAATTAAATCGCCGAGCAATCTTCTGCAGGTCACAGTCACAGATGAGAAAGGGTGTGTTGAGAGAGACTTTTCTTAGCTTTGGATTGTGCTTAAAAACCTGGAATACAGAAGCAGTGCTTCAAAGGCTCTCTGGAGTCACAGGCACATATATCTAGCATAATGGGATTGAAAATATGAGAAATGGAAAGTACATTTGCTGGTAGTGTGGAAATATGAGTGGCATCTAGCCTGATTTCCTCTAGATTGACAAGTGGAAGCAAAGAGTCTCGAGATATTGTGTACAGTCCAGAGTTGTGAGATAAATCCCTGACAATGCCTTATCATTGAACAAATCAACCGCGTAAACTCACAAGAATCGGAGATTCCGAAGTCCAGCAAAGGCTAGATTGTCCACATATCGAATGTCGTTCAATGAAAGATCTCTGAATCTGACAATGAACAAATGTGTCAGAGAGTGACGTACAGATGAGTTAGTTCTCCGAAGTGTTCGAATGCTCCGCTTCCGAGAGTCTCGATTCCGAGTCCTGAGACATTGAGGAAGGTCTGATTGTACTTGTGGGATAGTCCAGTAGAGGATTCTCTGAGCTGCAATTTGAAAAAACTCACGTAACCACGCTGTGATACGCTGAAAAGATAAGAACCAACCGTTTTGAGAAGCTTTTCCAGATCCAAAGCTGAGGCAGCGAAGAAATGAAGCAGTAGCAGTAAGGGGATCATCAAGGAATGAAAGAGGGTGCGGCCGTCCAATTAACTCCAGCAGAATCGCCTCATCTAAGGTCACAATCTAGCACCGATGCAAAAAACAGAGTTGCAATTGGGTGGAGCAGTAGACAGGAGGATACAGGGAGGAGAGGATGTCATCAGTCAATGTCCAATCTCAATTCCAATTGAGATTCGTCCCTTGCAGGTCAGAGAAACGAGAGAGTGTGGGGAACGAGGAGAGTCTCTTCTTCGTTTCCTCTTCCTTCTCAGCCTCATCACTCAATCTGTCCTTTGTGTGTGCAATTGCGAGAGGAAATTGTAGTGATTCGTGAAAAAGTTTTGGGAGAGAACAGATGTTTCAGATTTGCAGATTAGAAGCTGTTCATAATAACTTTTTTTCCGATGGCAATGAATGTCGCGTCGTCGGCAAAGGAGTTACAAATACATACATCAGTATTGAAAACATGACTGATCAAAGGGACACCCTGTAACCAACCTAACACATTTGAATAATATCTTCTTTGATAATCATCGAGATCAGTGGAACTTCAGCGGGAAACAAGTTCAGTTCAATCCTCCCAATCAATGATATATTCGCTTATCACCCCTGCTTTTTCTCTCTTCCGCCGGTCGGGATTGGGGAAGGAAGCCGGATCGGCTCTCGCTTTCCCGTTGTTCTTTTCTCACTTTCCCCTCCAAGAACTCATTCATTTCACCTTCGATCGAGCTGCGATGAGGGGAGTTGCTGCGATCGTACTGTGTTCAGGTGGGAATTCGTCCTTACATACCCAATTCGGGGTGCTATCGGGCACCTAACGTTTCAATATATGTGTCAGTTAGGCTTCAAGTAGTGTGTCAGCCTGTCAATGATCCCACTTCAGTGCTCATCTCCCTCGTATCCTCCGCTCTCATCGACACTCGCTTCAAGAGACAGACCTTCATCTATCCCGAGGAGCTCAAGCAGGTCGCCCAGGTAAGGATTATTGATTATTTCCCGTCATATCTGACTCTGTCACAGCAAAAACGTGTCATACTGAGGCAGATTTGTTTGAAATAGCCGCTCCTTGAACTCTAAAAACCTCTCATTGACTCAGATCCACCCCGGCACGAAGATCATCGTCGGCCATGCTGGCAGATACGCGCCCCAGGAGTACCCAGAGTGGTAAGTCATGATTATTATCTCCTCGATTGACTAAATGATCCCGTCAGTAGAGAATATGTGGCAAATTACACGACTCCTGCACGCTTTAGATTTCATATCTCATGATTTGCATGATTTACCGTCGAGTTCGCAGGTACACTCGTACAATGATGCAGTGGGAGGGTCACTCTCGTCTCGCTCCCTTCGCCTCCACTGATCCTCGCTACGTGCCCTACCACTCAGGCAAATCGTGGAACAAGATCGCCTAATTAGACTCAATCAACTCGACAAGCTCGTCCAGTTATCGCCTTTTCTTCTCTCACTAACCAGTTATCAGTCATAATATCCAAGTCATTCTAATATTTCGTGCATTCTAATCACCTACCTCAGTGCTGTACAAAGAATAGTCCATAAATTTTTATTAAAATCCGAGTTGTTCCAGCTGATTCAAATGCAATCCTACAGTGTATCTTACTCAATCAAAGAGGCCTCGCTGCACCTGTTATTCATTCCATCGCACGCTCCATCGCTAACAGGTGCTGGCAGCTTGTCAAGTACTTTCGAATAGGTAGATTGTCTGACTCTCTCCACTTCGCCCGCTCTCTCGCCCTCTCTGACCAGCGAGAGATGCTAAATTGGCTGCGGATTGCACCCTCATCGGAAATCCTGCAGACATGCCTGAGTGACTCTGACTCTGGTGCGAAATCCTCGTGAGAAGTGGAGGGAGTCCTCACTTTGATCTCTCTTCCTCCTTCCTTCCCTCCACTTTCCCGCATAATCTCTTCCTCCCTCGCTTCGGCACAATCATCATCATAAGTGGAGAAGATGCCCACCCGTTCCAAGTACCCGCCATTCCCGCTCTACTACTCCAGGTAATTAAAACTGTTTTAAATCTTGAATTTTTACTCTTTATTTTGCCAAAACACTAGAAACTCGGTGAAACGAGATCTTGCACAGTATCACAACCTCTAATTATCCTACGTTGCATAACGGTCTATTTGAAATCAAGAAGTTATGCGAAATTTCTGCCAGTTACTGAACAGAAGCCGAAAGGCGAGCAAAAAATGCAAATATGCGTTCGAAATATTCGAAATCTAATACATTTCAACGCAATCTCGGTTTCTCTGCTATCGACCGAACAGGAGGGATAAAGCGACGCCTTTGTCCACTTGACCTACTGGCGATTGATCGCGTCGGTGATTGAGATGGAAACGAGAGATAGCGGCGATCCGGCTCGAGGCACACCTCAAGTTTGAACGGTCAGAGAGGGGAATCGATCCCCCCCTCTCTCTCAAGGACACCCATTCTCTCGTCACTCACCACTCACTCTCTCCATTTCACCCACTCTCTCGTCCATTTCATCGCGAAGGCCACTGGAATGGACACTGTTTATACCTGTCCCTCTCCCATGCAAATGCGGATACTCAGTGACTCACCCAATCAATCTCTCCTGAAAGACCCCGATTCAAATCCTTGCGCTATCCTACTGGGCACAATGGAGCACCTGTCTCTGGCCTGGTTACTGGCTAGATTTCTTATCTTTACTATGTACATCTGGTGATAGCCAGCACTTAGCTTGTATCGGGGACATCTTTTCTCGTATGGCCACTTATTGTGTATTACTGTTTGTCGATATCTTTCTTTTCCTTGGCATTTACCGTGTTCCTTTCTTTCGTCTATTACGGGAAACTGAAGCCCTCAAAGTCGGTGAAGCGTTTCCTTACCAGTCACTATAATATCTGCCTGCATGTCAGTCTGCCAGGTAGCCCTAGAAACGTTGGGCCGCTCGAGACGCCTATTTGGCATAATTGTTGACCCTACTCAGGTATTAATACCCGCTGCCCTTTATTCTCCCTGTCTCGTATTCATGACCACTATCATTGTCCGTTTCCCGCGGGAAAAGCGATCAATCGATCCAACTGGTTGACTCCCTTTCGCTCCCATTGTAAAGATGATCTCCCCTCTTTATTTTCTCGTGAGAAGGTCACTCAATCTCGTAAAAGTTACCGAATATGTCCGTCTCTCGATTGGGGTCAGTGCATAACGGTACGTTGGGCGCTTAGCGTTTCTTTTCTTAGTCCTTTCTTCCGGAATCGATGAGTAGTGAGGCAGTAAACAGTAACTGGCTCTTCTGCTCTGAGACTCACCCGGACTTTCGCTTTCTTTCCTACTGAAATCCTGATTAGACTCGTTATAGTGCATCCAGTTTATCCATCGCTTCCCTTCTATTCATATTTGGATGATTGTGCCAATCTGAAGGGCACTTCTTCATTATGGAGAGGTTTCCCTCTTTCACTCCTTGGAAAGAGCGGAAAGGGGCCTCTAATAATAGTGACCGGCTGGTTCGAGTCCAAGGGGGAAAGGGAAGGAACGCGAGAGTGAATGAGGTCGACAAAGGGAGAGAGTGGAGGTGTAGGTGCGGCTCAGGAACGAATTTACTGCTTGAAAATAGTATCTCACTGTCTCATTTCCATTCCATCTTATATCAATCTCTTTTGATCAGTGCTAAAGGGTAGTCACCGGCTATTCACTTTTCTGTCAACCACTGTACAATCTATTGGATGATTCACCTTCTATTATGGCTAGACCGCCCCTTTTCATATGCATTCCTTACACAGACAGTAAAGTGTTCGCGTTTCTGCCTTAGTTAGGGCTTGCATGTCTCCTCTCAATACATTTTCCGTGCTGGTTTGATTCTTGAGATTTGTTTAATTCATTCCAGATCACTCATGCAGGAAGAAAGCAAGCGTTCGCACACATGTGTCCTCGTTCTTTCCCTCATTCTCATCGTTGCTGGATTCGGACTCTCAGCGGGAGGATTATTCTCCCCCTCGTGGCAAGTTGTGGACATCCGGGAGTTCAGAGCGCAGCATCACGTGAGTTTTACTGGTTGATACAAAGCATTAATTAAATAAAAAATAAAGATTTAAAAATATAATATATTTAGCATGGTCTCTGGCTGGACTGTACTCGTCCCGAGAGACATCTCGCTTCAATCGATCGAAAATTTGCCGACGAACAACCACTCCACTGCACTTACAAGTTTGACTACTCGGCCAGTCAGGTGAGTTGTTGATCTTACTTTTTTTTATTATTCTAATAATAAATGACAATAAAATAATTTAAAGCTTGCAGGTTATTGACGAAAACATCGAGAACATTGACATCAACAGTGCGGCTGGGGAGAGTGAGCATCACCAGTTCTTCGGTCGGTCGAAACTCTCATTTTATAATCGATTATGAGACACCAAAGCTAAAAAAACAAATTTTGTAATATATTTCAGGTTGGCACAAAGCCGTGCTCATCTTCATGGTCTTCTCTCTTCTCTTCGCCGCTCTCGCTCTCTGCTCGGGAATCTGCGCCCCGTGCAATGGAGGATGCGCAGTGATCTACGCCATTCTCGTGGCCATCGCTCGTGAGTTTATTTTTGACTCGATTCAGCTCATCGGCCGATTATATTAACAACGAATGAGTTTCACGGGTGAGGAGTCATGGGTATGCTCAGTTATTTGAGAATACTACCCACTTCACTCGAAGATTTTTAATGTTCCTGAAGCCGTACATGCCCGTCAATTGCTCTTGCGTGGTTGGGGAACGGACAATTAGTTGATAGAGGAAGCTATCAATCAAAATTTTGGATTGTTAACTACCAAGGAAGTGTTTCAGCAAGCTTCCACGCGAGGAAAACTAAATTAGTACATATTTCCAGTCATCATGGGTCTCGTGGGCGACGCGATCTTCTTCTTTGCCGCTCATCGAGTCGACTCACGATTCGTTACTGGACTCGTCGGAACTTATGAGGTAGATAAGGATCACGGATCTGTCCCCCTTGTCTAAGAACTACCCTCCTTTTCACAATAGCTCACCTGAAGGATGAGTATTAGTGTCGTATCGGTTACACTCAGTCAATGAGTTCCGCTTCCTTTCATCTCACTCCGAGTACCTGCCACCAGTCGGTGGGAAAGGCTAATTGACTATGCAAATAAGAGAGGGAAGACATCGATAGTAGCCGAGTACTCAATGTTTGCATGGGAAGTGCGAAGAGGTGGATACGCGAAATCTGACAGTTCTTAGGCTGAATTGCTTCAAATAAGGCAAGGACTAAACTTCTAGCGATCTTAGTTTGATAACTGACTTGTTGGTAAAGAGAAAGATCGGGAGGACTTTATAGCAACAAATAATAACTTGATGTTTCCAGCAACGGATCGGGATCGCCTTCTATCTCCACCTGGGAGGATCACTCATTCTCATGTTCGCCTTCATCGTTTCGACCATCTACTCTTATCAGGTTAGTTATCAGACATTCTTGTGCTTCCAACGAATGTGTTTCACCCCTATCTTCGGTGTCCTGACATTTCTAAACTCTATAGAACTGTTATAATAAGATAAGCCCTCAAATTCAGCCAGGAATTTTATTATTACGTGTTGCAGATCCTCCGACGGTCCAACGCTAACGGTGTTCTTCCTCTTCGCGAGCTCGCTCCTCTCTACGGATCAAGAATAAGGGAGACAATGGCCTAAATATTGTCTAATTTTCTTAATTAATTATCTTACTCCACAACTTTTTTTTGTTAATATTGTATCGCGCTTGCCTTTCTTGTTCTCATTACACCCATTGTATCCGGGTTTCGCCTCTATATTCACTTTCGCCTTTCGCTCATGTCATTTTGCTATTATCTTGTAACATATTCACTAGAGGAAATGCATACTGATCTCCATAGAGATCCTCTACCGTACCCTACCGTATTCCTCCCCTTTGCCTCCGATCGATCGTCTGTTTGCCTCTCGTAATCGAGCCCCTGTGTATCTTCGTAATTTCCCACCGTCATCGAGATTTTCTCAATCTTTCTCCGCTTCTCCCTTCTCATGTCGGCTTCTCTGAACACACAAAATGTGAGACTTCGAGAACTTAGACTGGCACTAATTCTCACCTTTCTGTACGTCGACTGCTTCACAGCTAATAAAGACATTCCATGAGCTATCCAATATATTATGGAGCTGTTCAAAACCTACCCTAAGTCATCCGTCGGTCAAGTACCAGCTCTGTACACTAATCCGAAGAGACAAAAGGGTGGAGATATGCGTATGGAAGTGATTAGAGGGAAGAGAGGGAAGCCGCCAAAGGAACACGTGCACTCGCTGTGTCAAGGGTGGCTTGAACCAGCCTTGAATCGAGAAGAACAATCGCTTCACTCTCTCTTATATACATGCTATCTAGTGAATCAGAGGAGTGAGTGAGCATGGGAAAGGGAGAGTGTCAGACCGTTCCTCCTTGAAGCGATGAATCGGATGGAGATCATGCTAATCGCCCTTTCAGATGCTCTTTCTCTGGAGCTTGCCGTCAAATACGGATCTTGACTCTCATATTATTCTGTGTTTATCGAATTGAACTGTTGTAGCCTTATTTGTTACCCTAGGCGTCCATTGTCACCATAATTATAGAAGCTATTCAAGTGCTGTTGTGTTTACAGATTCAGCACTTCTTCTAAATGCGTTTCACAACAAGGAAAAGGTGATAGGATTATAGTGATAGCTTTTTTATCCGGTGATTTTCTGTTCACTAGAGGTTTCTATATGGAGATAGGGAGCAGAAGCACCCCTTGGTTCTTATCGGCTGGTTGGACATTGCAGGGTTTCGTCGCCTTTTGTTTCCTCGATGCATTAGCACTTCTTTTTGTCTACCGGCCCATCTCAGATCGCTTCTCTAGGCTTCAACGATCAACAGGATCCCATTCTTCGATCGCTAAACTTCAGCCGATCCACAGCGATCGAATTCCTTCATTATGCTCGATCCCAAGTCGATTCTCCCTCACATCCAGATCCACTCTCCTACAGTATCAATATTTGCTAGCTCGCGAGCGCCTTCGGGATTGAATCTCACAATAGGGGCGGAGTAGATCCCTTCTCATCCCCCTCCTCCCCTTCACACCTTAGCCCTCCCTCAAAGGCGAGATCAAGCCAAACAGCGCCTCTCAGTGTGCCAGTCTACCCCTAAAGAGATCCGCCCGTCTGACTGGATACCGTATCTCTCCTTCCTCTCTTCCGATGACTACCCCCACCACGTTCTCGCCATCGAATCTCTCACAGGAGCAGCTACTGCATCTCTGGGGTATATCATGCACATATTTCGATCCAATTGAAGGCATCCCGTATTCATTTTCAGTTCATTTTGACTAAAATGCTAGCGCTGACTATAATGAACCCATCTTTGCTCCTTTTCTGCTATACTTTTGTTCTTCTTAGTTTTTTCTAATCACTATCTTAGTTCCGAAGTTGGCTACAATCTTCTTCACATCTTTGATATCGATGTTAAAACCGAGATTGTATCCTTCTCGGATCTTCTTCATTCATCTTGTTTGCGATCTGACACCTCGGAATCGAACTTCTCTTCTCATCTTCTCCCTCCTTCTCATCTGTATCCCTTCAAATACCTCCTATTCACTCAGGTGCGCGCAGCATTAGTCGACTTACGAAGAGGTACGCAGAGGGATCCGACGAGTCGTCATCATCGAGCAATATGTCCCCATCCGCCGTCTCCAACGGACAGAACGGCAATATCAGAACCGGAGCAGGAACCAAGCCCAAGGTGAGCACCAACTTGTGGGGATTCGGAAACCCGCTAGAGCCCCGAATAGCTCCTCGCATATTACGTAATTGGCAAGAACCCAGGCAAGAAATCCCTTAATCGAACAAGTTCTGCGACTATCACATTAGAAGTTCTATTTGGGGCCTGTGACCTTATCTGTGTGCCCTGATAAGTATGGTTCAACCCGTACCTTTCCAGGTCGCAACTCCGCAAGTGGTCGCCAAAATCGAGCAGTACAAGAGAGATAATCCGACGATATTCGCATGGGAGATCAGAGAAAAGCTGATAGCTGAAGGTACGGTAGCACACGACGAAAATAAATCTTTGCATAGAATGATCCTTTCATATATTGGACTCATTTCTCAGTATTCCTATTGATACCACTCGCACTTTCCACCTCCTCGCCTGCTTGCTCTCCTACAGTACTCTCCCACTGCTCAAGTGGAGGGCGATTCTCTCCTCAATCTGTATCCCCCTTCTTCTTCCCCAATCCAATCAGAGAAGAGATGTGTAATTCGAGTTGATCGAGAGCCGCCGATTGAGAAGAATTGTCGTCGTCGCCTTCTCAATCGTATCGCTTTTCTCGCACTCTCCCGCAATCCCGATATTCCCAATCCTGCAAACAGATGCATCCTTGCACGGTTTGTAGCTAGTTGGCGAGAATGTTTCGGATATCCCCAAGATTGGAGGGAAACCCTATCTTGAACTCTTTTCTATTCATTCAAGTAGGAAAAACGGCCCTCTGGCATCTTTATCAGCACTGAGTAAAGTATTGTATTGAGAAATAGTCATAGGAGCTCATTCGGAAGAAGCAGGGAGATCGAAAAGGAGTCGAAAAGGCTTCTGATAACCACTTGAGCGATGCTTGACTCCTGTGATCAGCGCCTATCGACAATGGGTCATCCCTCAGTCAGTAAACATTGTTGTCGGGGGTACTTCACTATCGGTATCGCTCCTTTGAAAGATGAGATCTCTCTTCGCCCTCTCACTTACTCCCATCTCATTGACACGAATGAAGAAGATGAGATGTGTGTGAGCCGGCGCGCGTCCTCTCGATAGAACGAAGAATGAAAGAAGATCTGGCAATCTGATCCCATGACTAACTTCCCCCTCTCTATTCATCGACACCTTTGGCGCAGTGAAGAGGCAGATACACAGTGTCAGCTACAGTAGGGACTCGAGTGTCATTATTCTGACTAGAACAGGACCCCCAGCACTTGAGAACCGAAAACAAAAGAAAGCATATTTCTTAAATTAAGGATGATATCAGTGCATTATTTTCAGGAGTGTGCACAACTCCTCCTTCCGTCTCCTCTATCAATCGAATCTTGCGAACTCGAGCAGCGGAGAGAGCCGCAGAGGAACTCTCCATTATTATCAATGCTCAAAACCTCGCGACCAGGAATCAACGACTACCCGGGCTGCCTGGACGGTGCGCATAATTGCAGATTAGATCACTATCTAAAGTGCATCCAACCTTTACGTACTACTAGGCCGAAGTTTTTCGCTAGTAGATGTATTGGAGTAGCAACCTGTCGATTAGAATGAAATTGAGCCGTCGCTGTACTTATTTGCGGAAAATAGATGGAAAAATAAGGTTTTTCAGACCCTTCCTTCCCAATCTGCCCGGCGCACCAGGAGCACCCGGATTCGGCTTCCCACCGCTGTGGCCGGGTTAGACATGGATCAGAAACAATAAATAATTCCGATGCAGCCAATCTAGGTCTCTTCATGAATGCCGCCGCCAGTCTGGGCAATGGAGTGCAGTTCCCGCCCGCATTCCCTCTCCAGCCCTTCCTATCCGCACTTCAACTCAACATCCAGGTAACCACTTGACTTTTTTTGATTACTTGAACATTAAAAATGTGGCTTCTGACTGAATGCCAGTCCCCCCAAGTTTCGTTGCAATGGCTAGCTAGAAACACTCAACCTGGTTTGCTGATCATCTGATATCACTCGAAACATGCGAGTACTCATGTTTTCTTGCAGAATGCAGCTGCGGCATCAGCCCAAACGGCCGCCTCCTCACCTGTCGACGGGGATTCGGCTTCCGTCGAGGATGACTCAGCGTCGCTACAGAATCGACGCTGCTCTAGATCGTCGTTCACTGCAGGTCCGTCATTCCTTACCTACCTGGTTCTTGGTTCACGGTATTTCTTCCTGGCTTTTCGTTTCTAGTTTATGGTTGGTGATATTGGCCCCTGGTACCTGATTCTTGGTTCTTGACGATTAGGATTCATTTGCAGTACAGATTTGTTTGATTTTTTGTAATGTCTAGACGCATTAAGTGCAATTACAGTGTAGCAAAACATACTAATCGCATCTAGAAGCGTCCACAATGCAACGCTCAGATATGTCTATCTCCCTCAATCTGACGTAAGCCCCTGATGAGATTAGTCCATTGCCGTCATTGCCCGTTGACTCACACTCCATGTTCTCACTCTCTCCATTTTGCACGATCTCTAGCACTTTCTGACCTGAGAGAGAATAGGATTAGTGGAGAGACGGTCGATTACTCAGCCACTCACAGGCCACTTGAACGTGGAATGGGCTGACGAAAGAGACCAGAATGAGCACAAAAAGGCATACGTCAATTTCGAAAATGGTCCGTTTTGACACGTAATATTGCCAGTCATCATGAAGACAACCGTAAAAAGCAGTAAATTTCAGAGCAACTCGAGATCTTAGAGAAGGCTTTCGCTAATGAGGCCTATCCTTCCACCGAAGAGCGTATCGAGTTAGTGAGAAAGACGCAACTCCCTGAGGCCAGAATCCAGGTATCGTCACACCGTTGTTGTACTCTAGGAACTTCTTCGCTGCTCCACAATCATAAGGTGATAAGAGAGAATGATAGGCAGAGCACACACTAGAGACCAGAAATCGAGGACCGGCATTTTCGAAACCGTCATTTGCAGGTCTGGTTCTCGAATCGCCGAGCCAAGTGGAGAAGATCCAATCCCGAGTCATCCTCTTCATCCGTAGAACGGGAAGAGCCCATCATCCCCATTGTAAGTGGCCCAATCTCCGAGCCATTACCGTGTCCTTCCTTCCGCTTTCTTACTTGTTCATGGTCTTTAGCCCTAAAAGGGATAGATCAAAGGGATTTGAGAGAGTTCCTTGCCTGATGGACACCTTTCCAGCGGGCCGATTCGACGGAGTGTTCACCGATCTCATGCACCGATAAGGGAGACGAGGACAAAGTCAAAGAGGAGATAGAGGAGGGAGGAGGACTCTTCCCCTCCACTTCACCCCTCTCCAAGATCCGATTCAAACCTTATGAGTAGTAGCCCCCCTCTCTCTCCCCCTTGCATTGTCTTCCCCCTTCCTTCTCCCTTCCCACTATCAGCAAGGCTTATCGCGCAATGGTCTCTGAATATCGCGTGCTCCCTCTTCCTCTTTCTCCTCCTTCCCCTCTCTCCCTCTCTCTCCCGATTGATCTGTATCGAGAAGAGAGAGAGAGAGACAGCGACCTAACTCGTTCTTCACTCTCGATTAGAGACGTCTCAATCTTTCTCACCAGATATATCTGTAATCCGTGTATATCGCATTGTCTCCATGTCCCCTTTCCTCCCATCCTTCTTCTCCCCTTTCATCTTCCACTTAGGTCTCCCCCTCCAAATCTCATCGCTCTGTCATGACCTTGTTCAGTATTTCCTCTTTCCTGTCCACTTCATCCTCTAATGAGTATTTTGTAGTAGAAAGCGTTTGTGAACCAGCAGCAGTGTGTATTTCTGTCATCCTCTTTGAGAGAAATGTATCTCGCTTATTTTCGCTTATCGCCTATTCGTCAAACAGTTCGATTCAACACAGAGGGGTCGACTCAACCGGAATGAATACACAATCGGTCGTTGATTTATTCCCCGTCTTTTCCACGTGAACAACTTTAGATCGATCGCGAATTTGGCTGAACAATGGCAAATCATCGGAGGAATTGTGAGGAAGAGTGGAGAGAGAGGGAAGAGAGTGAAGGGATCTCCCAACTGGTTCCACGCCTATCGCAAGTGACCCACACACACACATATTTCCACCCCTTACCATTGATTTATTGCAAAACATCTTGGCTCTGCCATAGGAGGAGAGGCGCAACAGTGATAGCTCTTCCTCCTCCAATATTTGCTCTTAGCACCTCTCCCATATTCGGCTGAATGAAGAACTTCCTCATTCAACCTCACAGTGGGAAATCACTCTCGATACGGTCAAGTACTCTCCTCTTTCGGGTCGTCGCAATTGTGTTAGCACCATCTTGAATACTTGCTTTAGGCAGTTTTGTGAGTCGGCAAGGAGAGGAAGGAGCTGGCAATTTGGGTGTTGCTGTAGATGGTGATTAGAGAGAAGCAGTGTGACTCGTATCCACACGCCCACGGGTACAATGTCTTCACGGGTTTCGACTAGAGGAAGCGACTGGGGATCGCACTCTCCTTCTTCCGCGTGATCTCCCGTTTCTCTGCCCGGTTAGAAGGAAATAGTTATGAATAATGCAATGCATGATTCAACGCGATTCATCCAATCAAAAGTGCCATCGTGCACACGTTTCAATCCGATTTCCTCGCAATTCTTACTGATAAGAATTTCGTATGCTACGTCACTATTCTTCTAAGTGTAGTGATAGATTTGTAGGTTGCTATCAAGCTATTTCGGGGCATTTCGGCAGTGATGGTAATTAAACCGTCAACGACCTGTTGCTTCCCCTCTCTTCTTCCCTACTAACTACAATCTCTTCATCCCAATAATAAATCGCCCGTTGCACTCATCGCCTTTTTATCGCTTTCGCCCAATTTATTACTGCTTTCGACTGAGCGAATCGAGATAAGAATCGATGCATTGAACATATTGAATCACCCGTCCGTCACCCTCGGTTTGCGCTCTTCCATTCAATAAAAGCGACATTCATTCGCCCTTTTTCATCGTTGGTTCTCATGCTTTATCGGCGCTTTCCGCTGTTTTTGCTTCTCCGAAACAGACAACAAAGCAATTCGACATAGACGGTAGCGGCAATAGATTTCCGCCGATTTCATGGGCACCGATCCCTCTCTCGATTGTATCCTCTACTCCTCCTCCCCTTCCTTCTCTTCTCTCTTAGCTGCCAACGGAGAGAGCCACAACCTCCAATCTCTCAATCGCAACAACTCCCCTTTTTCGTGCGTCCAACCACCAATTTCGACTTCGAGCTACCTGAAATTTTCGCCATTTCGCTATCCAGTTTCGACTCAAAGTCAGTCGGATTCAGGTAATCGAAATCGGGCATGGGCTCGTGTTGTTCTTCAGCGGCGACCAAGCCGGATATTGTGAGTACTTTCAATGACTCTCTGCATTTAGCACGCTTTCTCGCTATCTCTAATCGCTGCGAGAGGAAAATTTGTATCATTGCCCTCCGTTTTATTGCCTGTCAGACACCGGAAACGGGCCATCTCCTTAGTCGGGAAACGTGGGCAACGTGGGTCAAAACAGCGGTACTTGTGATGGGAAAACACCCTAATTATGCTATTTTTAGGGCGGCGACAATGGCGATATCAAAGACGACGACTTGAGAGGAATCTTCAAGGAGTTCGATCTGAATGGAGATGGATACATCCAGAAGGTACATGAAAATGATAAAAAATCTTTAAAAATTTTAAAAAATTGGAATTTTCAGGACGAACTCAAAGCAGTGATGCAGAAGATGGGACAATCGCCGACCGATGAAGAGCTAGAGGCAATGTTCCTCGCTGCAGACAAGGACAATGATGGAAACATCGACTTCACTGGTGAGATTTCGCTCCACTCCAAACAGATGGGGATCATAACAAGATATAGGGGGATCACTGACAACAACTGGCGAGCAAATATCTCTGCCATAACTGCACAACTAAAAGTTTTTCATTGCAGAATTCCTCACAATCGCGCATGCGAACCCGCTCTCGCTCTCCCTCAGATCAGTCTTCGACGAGTTGGATGTCGATGGAGATGGACACATTACCAGGTATGACGAATCATTGGTAAAGTTCTGGGATTCTACTGTCTACCGTCACAGATTACTACAATAGCCTTGCCAAAAATAGTCAGTAGCTTGTCCTTGTGCACGAATGACTCCAATGGGGAATTAGACGAAGCTAGGGAATTGTTACTATGATCATTACTGTGTCTTGGCAGTATTTCAGATGTGATCAATCTACAAATATCGTGTTTCAGATCCGAGCTGCGCACGGCCTTCCAGCGTATGGGGCATGCTCTCTCCGACCAGGACATCAAGGCCATCTACAAGCACGTCGACGTCAACAACGACGGCAAGATCAACTTCCAGGGTACGCTTTTTCTCTAACTCTCTCCATTTCCCATGTTCTCTCGCTATCTCTGACCCCGAAACATCACGTCCGTTTTGTAAGATTCTAGTTTGAGATTTGAGCAAAACCGAGTGGTGAAGGAGCATTTTCGAAAAAGAAATGTGCAGTTTCGAAATGTCACTGAAACGCACCAATTATGTTTCAGAATTCTGCCAGATGATGACAAAGAAGAAATAATCGGAATGATCGATCGCTCGCCCAGATATTGCTTCACCTCCCCGCTTGCCCACTCCATTCTCACCCGATTTCCATCCCATTTTAGCCATGCTAAGCCAGTATTCAACACACACAAAAACATACAAAAACCATAGTCATTCTGTCCTCGATCCCGCCCGTTTTTGCCGTTCTCTAACAAGGAAGTTCACGAAAAGTCCGCACTCGCTTGCTGGATTCCACCCTCTATTCCTCCTCCCTAATTCGATAATCTGAGAAAGGACGCAATGTGGTCCTACACACATATATTGCTAAGAATATTATTATTATATGGCCATCTCATAATATTGCTCTGATATCGTTGCGAGAACTTGATAAAATGCTATGAGAATTGGGAGAATGAATGGGCGAGGGATGGGTGGTAAACAAAATGTGTTGAATGTCTAGTAATGTTTTGATCGATGGTCCACTCTCGCCATTATAGACACATGAGAGAGTGCGTTTCTACAGCAATATCTGTAGTTTGGAAGATCTTACCGACATCAATAGATAAGGAGCTGTTCAGGTGTCAAAACCATAGGCTACTGTGTCGTTCGTGTTTGTGATTTGTGGGTTTGTCATTATTCCTGATTGGAATTCCTAGATGTCGGTCCGTACTGAGGTGAAAGGGAGAGCTTTTTGGATAACATTCGACAATCCGAAGAGAGCGAATGCCATATCGATCAAGGTTCAGGTTTTTCCGATACTATTTGATGATCCTACTGCGAATGTGACGTAAATTTGCTCGAATTTGCACTGAAAACGGCATGAAATCCCCAGATCTACGACGAGCTCTGCCATGCATTTGATGCCGCTAATGCGCACGAAAACACCATAATCACGGTGGTCACAGGTAAGGAGCACTCTGAAACGTATCCGAAGTGGTTTCGTGATTCTAGACTCTCACGGACTCAAATGACTCACTCCAGGTGTGGGCAATTACTACTCTAGCGGCAACGATTTCAGTCCCAAGGAAATGGCTACCCAGTGAGTCAGCAGACGGGATTTCGGAGTTATAAATCTCCGTTCTCTTCTGAAACGATTAGTTCGGAAAACATCATAGTTGAGTGGGAAGCCCACAACTTTTTAGCAATGCTACAAAATGAGGTTTGGCAACAAATTGCTGTCATTTGAGCGTTTACAACTGAGAAATACCATCGTATCTCGCAACAAATGAACTTTTTCTGTTTATTGCTCGAACCTTGCACAAGTTAGGGAATACGAGTGGGGAAACAAACATCGGTTATTTTGGAGTTCATCGCATACTGCACAATCCAGGCAAGGTTGATTTCCAAAACATGTGAAACGCAACCGTAACAAAAGCCACATAATTACATTGCAGTGATCACGCAAATCTGGATATCGAGGCAGGATACTCCAGATTCATCCGAAGAATCATCATGCACAGAAAGGTCATCACCATTCCGGTCTTAATCATCCTTCGAACAGTTTGATATTGTAGGTGTTGATCGGTCTGGTCAATGGTCCAGTAATGGGAGTTGCTTGCACGACGCTGGGACTGTTCGACTATGTCGTCTGCTCTGATTCGGTCAGCTTCTTGCCTTGCCTTCTCCTTGGGGGTCGAAGGTCACGTAGAGATTATTTTCTCGATTCAGACCTACTTTCTCTGCCCCTTCACTGAAATCGGCGTCTGCTGTGAGGGAGTCTCATCAGTTATATTCGAAAGAATCATGGGCACTTCGAATGTTAGTTTTACAACTTACTACTGAAAGTCGGCTTGCTTCAGAGCAAAGGGAGAGAAAACTCTTCGAGAAGCGATAACTATATCCTGAGACGAACCTGTAATTCCCCTCAGGCTATGGAGATGCTTCTCTTCAACGAGCCGATCAGTGCGGAGAACGCATTGGCTAGAGAATATGTTTCACGGATATTCCCCAAGAAAAAATTCGTGCAGAGAGCAACTGAACTAGTGGAGAAGTACTCAAAACTTCCCAAGCATGTGGGTAGTATCCTTTTAGTGCTGATCAGCCGATTTCTCATACTATTTCTCTGAAAGCATTTTCAGTTATTTTCTGAGGCGCATTTTGCTATGTATTGCGCACACGGCACCTAAGATGAACTACCTGCACTCTTCCTTTTTTCTGAAGTGATGGACCACAGTTTTGCGCCGTAATTTGTGTCTAAACTGTGACCATTCGTCACAATCACTGGCATTTAGTGCTAATTTCACGTGAAAATTGTTACTATGCTGTATAATATCCATGAAAACAAAAATTTCTAGAGCATGCTCGTCGCTAAAGAGGTGTGTCGCGGGCAGAAATGGCGTCGAGATATACTCGCTTCTCACAACGAAGAGTACGACCTGCTGAGGAAGTTATTCGTCGATGAAAGGACGATTGAACTGATCAATAGAAAATATGATAAGAACAAGTTGTGATGATCTGAGTAGGCAACGTATTTTACCGCCGACTTGGTATGCATTACTGAGCCCGATAAACGCTTGGTCAACCATTTCGACAATAGCACAACAGGAAATGCTGCACCGCGTGACTATTTTCATTTCACTGATTCGAGAACATCAAAAGATTGACTTTGAAAATCGGTGACCCCTCTTGAAGTATGGAGCAATATCATTTCCACTGCAACTTGCAGTGCAGACTCGATCAAGATACACTCCACCACTCTTCAATAAGCGCCACTCTTGTGATAGAATAGGTTGGACTCCCAGACACTAGACAGTTATCTTCATGATCGTTCTCTTCCTCCCTTCCTTTCCTCTGTTCCCAGGTTCACACCTATCCCAGTCAGCAAGTGACAAGTAGTCTCCTCTTAGACTTCTCCCCCCATTTAGAGCCTGCTCAATCCTCTGGCAGTCCCCTTTGTCACGGTGTGACACCCATGTACCTATGGAACAGACAGGGTTCACCCCTCTGTAGTTTGTCTGGTCCACTCTCTAACCTTGATAAGACACTCACCACTCTCTCTATCCGCTCTCTATTATAGCGTGTTGTTTTTCCTCGGGTTGCACCTTTATTTTCTAATATTTTCTTGATTATCGATTTGGAATGTCGATTCGCACCGAGATCAAGGGCCAGGCTTACTGGATCACATTTGACAATGCAAAGAGGAAGAACGCAATCTCGAACAAGGTTGGTGGCTTACTTGATCGATACCGATAACGACTCTTAACTTCATATTTGCGTAGTTTGTGAGCTTTCTCGGGCTTGCAACGGAACTGAAATACCAGGAAAATATATGTTTCACAGATGTACGATGAGCTGTGCAAAGCGATGGACGAGGCCAATGAGAACGAGGATATCATGCTGACGGTTATTACTGGTGATTTAGCAGTTTTTTCAACAGGAATCCAGATTATATCGTCATTTTCACATAAATATAATAAAAATTTAGGTGACGGTGAGTACTACTCGAGCGGCAACGACTTCTCGCCCGCAGAAAATGCAGGAGTGTGAGTTATTCCATCCACATTTTTTTAATGATTTTTTATATTAACAAACAATTAGTTATTATAATAAATTATTATCTATCTTGCAGTGACCACTCTGACCTCGACTACGAGGCGGGGTTTTCCCGGTTTATGAGAAGACTCATTAGACACACCAAGGTGGGAGTCTATTGTTTGACTTAATGTCGTCATTAATAATAATATAAATATTAATTATGTTTCATTATCTTCGTCATCACAGGTACTCATCGGTCTCGTCAACGGCCCGGCGATCGGCATCGCTGCCACTACGCTAGGCCTCTTCGACTACCTCGTCTGCTCGGATTCTGTTGGTTTCCCACCTCCATCATTGTGTTGATTCGAGAAATGTGTTTCACACGCTTCCTCCAATTCTGAACGCGAAACTGAAAAGACTGTTTCTCATTTATTCATCCTCCTTTTTCAGACCTACATTTCCACTCCCTTCCCCATGCTTGGAGTCTGCCCTGAGGGAACTTCGTCCGTCGTGTTCGAGCGGATTATGGGCACTTCCAATGTGAGTTCAAGACCTCTGATTAGTGCGGTCACAACTTCAGCATTCACAGTATAAACTGCTATTTATTATTTCAATTTTTTAAAATAATATTAATAATTATTAATAAATGCAGGCCACCGAAATGCTTCTCTTCGGCGAGCCGATGAGTGCTAAGCAGTGTCTCGATCGAGGATTCGTTTCCCACGTGTTCCCCAAGGCAGAATTCAGACAGAAGGCCGCTGCTCTAGTAGAGAAGTACTCGAAGTTGCCCAAACATGTAAGTGAATTTATATGTTTCACACTAACTTGAATTAGTAAGCGTCGCTTTAGTAATGGTCTAATGATCCAGACATGGCATGAAAATGCTTCAGAGCGTGCTCGCATCGAAGGAACTCTGCCGTGGTCAGAAATGGCGTCGTGAGATGCTCTCCGTTCACAACGAAGAGTACGACCTTCTGAGGAAGTTGTTCACCCACGAGGACACCATCAACCTCGTCATGAACAAATTTATGAAGGCGAAGATGTGAACTTGACAAGGACTGATGAGACCCGTAGCTATTCCCATTGTAAGCATGCCTGTGTAAATAAAACATATTAATGTTCTATCCTGAAATATTTATTGTCGGGATGCATACTTGTATTCGAGCGGGTTGACGCCTCGGAGTCATGCTAGAGAGGGTTATGACTAAAACGTAAGCAAAGACCACGTATCCTTGATTGGCTACGGAAAACAGAGCATAATTGTCAACATCTTTATTCTATTGGAAAGGCTTCGAACACCAGAGAACGGGAGCTTCTCAAAAGCACGACTGATAGCTGAGAAGAAGCACGAATTGAATAGAGGTACGAGAGGGTCAATTGCATGATAACATTGGTGTATCGCTCATTTCATAGCTGTACAAGGCTTATTCTGATCAACTAATGATCCATAATATTCTCATATAACCTATCTAGTTGTTGCTCCAATATGATCTTGCTATAACAAAGGGTACCGATAGAGGGTAGGGTGGTCAACAGAATCAAGGCAATACTTCTTACATATGATAGATAATTGCGCTGCTCAATAAATAATAGGTGATATATCTCTGTACAAATATACTCGACCGAGACGAGGGGAAGGGCAATGACAAACACTATACTCTCTTACATGTGGTGGGGTAATTGGTCGATTATGCGAGGGTCACCGATGGAAGAGATGACTGGGATGGCGATTAGATTCCATAGGCGGGATCCTTGGGGATATCATGGATCGGCTGGTGGGGCTGCACGGGCACTGGCTGCGCGTGCTGCTGCTGCGCCTGGAAATTATGTTTGATCGTGGACTCGGCGTAGTCAATTGTAAACAGTTATGTTTTACAGTATATATTCATCGAAATTGAGATGATGTGAAGAATGCATAGAAAATCGATTAGAATAAATAAATAAATAAAATATAACCTGCTGAGGCGGGACGGCTGCGTGGACCTGCTGTGGCTGTTGTTGTACGGGAGGCGCGGGAGGCTGTAAATATTGCCTGTTTTATTGCTAGACACACCACAATCGACTAGCTGACTACTCGCTGCAAGTCTAGAACCTCCCTCCAAATTCGAAAATGCAAGTTCTAGTAATCTGATAGAATCGTATTTCCGGGCAGTTGGCCCTTCCTATTCTATCGCTTCTTTATATATCTCCTTCTGCTCACCTAATGCTGCACGAGTTATTGAAAGACGCTTAGCATCACTAAAAGTCCCCCTTATAATCCCTGATTATCAGGGCCTGATACCTAGCAATCATCTCTGCTCACCTGATGCTGTACTGGCTGCTGCTGGACGGGCGGCGGCGGGTGTCCCTGCTGTCCTCCCTGCTGCTGCTGAGCCTGCTGCTGTCCTGCAGGAGGAGGGGGAGCGTCGACGGGCTGATACGCATCCGCGCCCCAGCCTAGAGAGAGGGGGCTATGAGCCAAGCACAGAGGGAGGGAGAGAGGGGCGATCGATCGGATTTTTTTTGTTTATTAATTATTGTATGATTATATAATTAATGATTGGCGTTTTTTCATAAGCTGATGTTAATTTTTTTGTGTTTTTAAAGTAGAAAATTGAAACAGACAATGAGTGCTGTGATTGGAGATTTGATCTCGTCGATTATTGACAACTAAGTGTAGTGCAAAACATAGAAGCGATCGATCGCTACTCGTGTGTTAGAAAGCGATAGCGTTAGAAGGGGCGACAGGGACTGAATACCAGAAGACCCCGAGTGAAGTCGAGGACTAACCCATCTGCTGGGCGTATTCGGCCTCGAACTTGCGCAGCTCCTCGTCGGTGTAGACCTGAATTTAATTATTTAAATAAATAAACATATGTAAAAATGTGGTCTGCTACATACCTGATTATGGTCCACTTGCTGTCCGGCGTCCTAGATAAATAATGAAATAATATATTCGCAATATGATTCATACCTGATTGTGATCGAGCTGCTGGCCTATGTCCTCCCATCCGGGGTCCTTGTTGGCGGTTTGAGCCTCGGAATCCTGAAAATATCATATTTATTGTTATTATTGTTTTTATTATCATTGTTACACTCGTTTAACAGCTTACCTTCATGAACTCCTCCACACTGATCATTCTGTCGTTGTTCTTGTCCATCTGTCTCACTACATGCTCTCGCATTCTGTTCATCTCTTCGTATTTCTCTCTCGGATCATCATCGGGATTGGTCTCGTTGTACATCTTGTCGAGCTCGATCTGAATATTATTTTTATCGTTCAATATTTTTCGTTGAAATCGTACTTGCAAAGAATGGTTGTGTTTAACGGATTCTTGAATATTTGATTATTTTACCTGGAAAAGAGCCTCAAGTTCGTCGGTGTTCCAGAATCCGTCTCCGTTCAGGTCGTGCAGATTGAAGAAAGTGCGAGGGTCGAAGCTGTCCTTGTCCATCTGTAATTTATTATTATTATTAATTTAAAATGTATTAATAATTTTTAAAAAACAAATAAAACTAACATTATCGGTTTCCTCCCACACTTCCTCTAGTTGATCTCTGCTTCCGGGATGCTTCAGTTTCTCGTGTTCGTTGTGTCTCTTCTCCTTCTCCTCAATATCGTGCTTCGCCTGTTCGCGTTCCTGGGGAGGCATCTGAAAATATTTCAATTTATGATATGGATTTATGCATTTTTATTGAATAATTTCATATCGGAATGACCACTCCTTCCCCCTTCTGGAAGTCTTACTTTCGAAACCGAACTACGCGTTTTATACAAGCGGATATTGTTCGTGGCTAGGATAGGAATATGGAAAATATTGCCTATCCCGCAACCACACATTCCACAAAAAAATATTCGATTGCGATATGGAATATTCCAATCGAATATTTCCTCTATTGTGTGAAACCCATCTTGTCTCTCTGCACTAGGTCCTCCGGTTTCAAATAATTTCACCGGAATTTCAAATAAAGCCAGAAAGCGGATATGTGAAACCCAGCCGCATCGCATTCATCATGACTACTATTGAGCTTTCTTATTCCCTTTCTTTTCCTATTCTTGAGCTCACTCGCACTTATACTGTCGACCCATTCACACGTCAGATAGTCAAAAAGAGATGTAGGTACCATCCAGAGGGTGTGATTGCCGACTGCTAGTGTGAGAATGGTTCTCCAATTGCCTAAGACCGACTACCCCCCCCCCCGGCCTTCTCTCTGTTCACCTCATTAGGAACACGGTAGTCACTGTCCCCTTATCTCTCTTTGTGCTCCCTGAACGAGAAAGGCACATGACGTCGTGACCGCTACGAGTCGTCATCATCCTCCCATTATTTGAACGATTTGGAGTTCACGCTCCCCATTTCCTATGGTCTCTCACACAATAGAGGCGAAAGAATAGAAAAAAAATCTGATCATTTTTCCCATTCTTTGTCCATTTCGGATATTGGTTAGCCTTTTTGCTGAGCTTGAGAGGCGACAGGGGGAATAGAGAGAGACCTCTGTGCTTTTTCATTTTCCTTTTCTGTATGCTCACCTGGGCCAACTTGTGATCTTCCTCTGCCTTCTTTTTCATTTCGTACTCCTTGAATTGGGCCGCACGCTGACGATCGATCTCTTCCATGTCGGCGACAGTCTGGAATTATTAATTAATAAAACATTAAATTAAATTAAATATAGTACACGCCGTGTACTACACGGACAATAATTCACATGCCCTACCCAATAGTAATCTAGGTTAACGACGTTCACTAGAGTAATGACTCTCTAGTGAAAGTACACATGGATACATTGAATAGAAACTAAAAAAAATAATAATAATAATGTACCTGTTTGATGAGCAGTCTGAGATCCTCCTTTCCGAATTTCTCCCAGTTCTGGAGGTCGAGATGCTGCGGCATCTTGATGTTGTGTGCGCCACCGTCAGCCTCGATCTGGAATTATAAATTGTTATAATTTAAAAAAATCTTATTAATTATTGTTTTTAAAATTGTTATGGGAATCTACCGAACACAGCAGTGGCTGAATTGATAAGGTTGATATCAGGTGCTAAAATCGCTATTGTGTGCAATGAAAATGATATTGAATAATAAATAACAAACCTGTTTGGCCAGCTGCTCCCTCAGTCTTTCCAACTCCGCGACCTTCAAGGTGTGGAGTCTCTGCACGATCGGGTCGGAAACAGCGTCCATATGCTCGGCGATCTTTCCTTCCTGGAATGGAAATAATAAATAAAAAGTGTTTTTTAAAATAAAAAAATTTAAATTCAATATTTATAGAATAGCACAACATTTAGATAACGCCTACCTTGATATCAGCCTCGGGCATCTGTCTCAGCTTCTCGCTGAAGACTGGGTCAGTCTCGAGAATCTTGACGACCTCCTCGAGATACTTCGAGTATGTGAACTCGTACATCTGAAGGGAAATCGATAACTACCGTTACCGACCGTAACCCGAATTATTGCTAAGTTCAAGAGTACGCATCATTCCATAAAAATAATAAATAATTTTTTTGATAGTAGCCTGATTTACACTACAGCACGCTACGATGACTAAAACTCGATAATATCTACAGCAATATGCTCCTATGCACTTCAATACGAAACAAACACTGATTGACAAATTTAACTGTTTTTCTACTAATACAACTAATATTCACTAGTAATCCACTACATTATCCACAACAAGCAGTGAGTATAGAGACAGTCAGAGAGGGGAAAGCAAGGGAGGCATGCTACTGACAAGTTTCCGGCCCGTATCTTGCTGTTGCTGCTGCTGTTGAGGTTGCTCACCGGCCGGGTAGTTGTGCTGAGCATCGACCTGCAAGGGGGCAAGCGGGGGTTCATGCGGGGAGGAAAATATACATTAATAAATCGTCGATAGCCAGTCCTGGAGTTGGCGAATCTTGCATATGCCCTGTTGGGCAGAAATAATCTGACAGGGAGTGGAAAACAGGGATAGGAAAGAGGAAAATTAAGGGGAAATGATTATTGAAACCGAGAACGTGAACGGCGATTAGGTTTCACGATGGGTTTTACTGTCCCACTAAAGCTGAAGGATAGGCTGAGGAAGTCGTCCAAGATGTTATTTTCAAGGCGTGAAACCTAACTAACCGGTCTGTCGGGAGGTGGCGGGGGCGGCGCCTCTCTCCTTGGTGGAGGAGCGACGACAGTAACGACCACAACGGCCGCGAGCAAGTAGAGAGGTCGCATACCCCTGGAATTACGTAGTTTAGTCATCTGACACAGATTTAATGACGTTTCGCAACATAAAAAGGGGAGATAGGAAAATTTGCGTAAGTAAACCACATATTTTCGAGGATTTCAAGTATGAACTGGCCAATGAACAGCGAAAAAAAGCCAGTGAGCCTGTTTTCCACTAGCAGAATGCGAAATGAGCGAGGAAAAGAGATATTAGTCGAGGGAAAGACGTGGGTTGAGAGAGGGGGAAGCGATATGGGAGCTCGGAACGAGAGAGGAAGAGAGGAAGGGCACGGGGACCGGTCAAGAAAAGTGCAAACTAGTTTGGACTGTGAGAAAAGGAAGGGAAACGTGGCCAATCCATGTCTAATCGGGCTAATTTCAAGAAATATAACTAAATTGGGCCTAAATCCGACCAACGAGCTCAATTAAGTAGCAAAGTGGCGGATTATACACGTGTATCAAGCTAGATGGGGGAATGTGTGTGGGAGTGAGGCGGGAGGAGGGAGAGAGGGAGGGAGCGGGCGGAGTGGAAGAGGATACCGCGGGCTCCCTTTCCGTGCGGGACCTGAGAGCGGGCTGTTTGAGTGTCATATCGCGAGCGAAAAGTGGACGGTTGTGATGCGTATGAAAAAGTACACTGATCGTCAAGAGTTTTCTCCTTTTTAGCTCACTTCCCTTCTCCTTTCTGTTTGTCTTTTTAGTCAGTATTTTGTTGGTTGCTCTGTTCCTTCTCCCTTTCCCAGCCGTTGCCTGGTAGGTTGCCAGACCCCGAGAGTTTTTTTGCATAGGGCAATCGATGAGAGAGGCCTCTCCCTTTCTCATTCGCGCGTGACTTCGATTGGGGCTCACACCTCTCCTCTCCTTCCTGTTACCATAAGGCCTGGCCTTGAGTCGTCCCTATCAGCCCCTCCCCACTCTCCGTTCCTCTCCCTTCTCAGTCTATCGATAGCGCGCCACTTGTCCGAGGAGGTGCGGATAGGTGCCTTGGGAAGAGATGTGAGATGATCGGTCTCAAGGCACCATTCAAAGTCTCACAACTTGTTTACCTATCGTGCCTCAACTAACAATTCCTTCCGCTTCTTTATTTTTTTCGATTATTGACCATTTTGTTCGAATTTGGCCCTAATTGGAGCTAAATTGACCACCCATTAATTTTTTTGTTTTTTCAGAGTCAGAGCTGGCGTACAACTCATCAGAAGTTCAGTAATGGACGTCAACGTCGAGACGCCGCTAAATTCGCCTCCGGCAGCACAGCGGAACGTCGAGCAGGTCATTATTTATTTATTTATATTTATAAATGTATTTCACGCTTCAATCTCAGTTAGCCCACTATATGAAGTGTTTGTTAGAGCATTCAAAGATTGTCGGACGGTCTTGATGTGGTTATTGCAGCATGCCGGCCCGCAGGACAACCTCGACTTCTTGCCCACCCATTTCGTGAATTGGGCGAGACTGGAGGATTTCAGCAAGAAGGCCCTCGATCTTGATGTGAGCCACTTTCTTTTCCGTTATTCTATACTTATTTGAGGCTTCTTTGTGAGCGATTCGATTGAAATTTCAAATTGGAGCTTCCGTTTATAACACTTATCTGCTTTTCAACTAACTTCGCTTGTGGTTTCTGGTCGAAGCTTTATAAGGGCTATTTTCAGATGGAAGTTACGATTAACAGTGGGTTCACTCTCAGCCAGACCACTGGATTCTACACCCACAACATAATGGATGAATTCGAGGTGGGTTGCTCTTCTTGGGCAGTCACAAGGGTAATCACATAGTCTTGAACATTTTCTCTCGAGATTGGATTATCAAGAGACAGAGTAGATGAGAGAGGGCACTAATCCGAATTAGATGCTAGAGGAAGCTTCGGTCTAATCGGGCTGTAGCGAATCTTCCAATATCTTCCAATCGGTAGTCCCCGAATATAATTTCGAAAATGATTCCCATAATTGCAGATCAAGGCTTCCATCACGACCAACTTCGATGCCCTGAGCACGTATATTATAATGGAGAATGATGACCAGCAAAAGGTCATTGCATGGAAGGTTCGAATTATTATTGATTTTAATTATTTATAATTTGACCTCTTATGGAATAAATTCAGGTGTCCTACTCAGTATCGAAGCATGACAATGACAAAGAGATCGATCTCATTCGCTGCCGATCTGGACTCGAGTACGAACCATTCCAGTGAGTTTCCGTCCCGCGTATGCCCAATGAATAGGGGAAAAGTAATGAGAATATGTTCGCACACGCATTCGATGGTGTTCTCCCTGAAGATGATATCGGCGTTACGGTAGAACGAAGTTCCGTCTGGGGAGTGCACTTAAAACCCATGACCAGGGTTCATGGTCCAAAATAGGTCGGAGGTTGACTCTAAGTACAGTATGCCCATGGTGTGTTACCGTACTCCACCGACATACCGTAACGTAAAATACCGTACCCCGGTTGTTTCAAACAGACTGTTTTTTACAATTTTTATTCTTAAATTAAATGAATCTACAGTAACCAAGTGTCGTACAGCAACCCGAACTATCGAACTATCGGTAGGTTATCGTGAACTGGCCTTATTCAAAAAGAGTATTTAAATTAGGTTCTTTGGGTTTTAATGAATTTTAATGGCTTTTTGAAAAAAAAATTATTGCATGTACCCATAAATAACCAATGGATCGAAAAAAACCTATTTAAAAAAAGGTCAGTTCGCGATAACTTCGCGATAGTACGGTAGTTCGAGTTACGGTATAGCATTTGGTTACTGTATTTCATCTAAGAATTTTTGAAAAAAAAAAGGAATTTTTTGAAAAATCAGATTTCAATAACCGTGGTTCGGTATTTTGGGCAACGGGATGTTTGTAGAGTACGGTAACAGTTACCCATTAGGCCTTTGTTTGAATGGGACTGAGGTGGAAGAGTGGAGACAGCGACGGGCCGATGAGATTGACATGTATAATGGATGGAGATGGATGAAATGGAGAAATGAATTTCTGTTTGGGGCGAAGATTGAGACTTGCCTCGTAATCTTAGACGAAGACGGAAAGGCCTTTTCAAAGATCGAGAGAGAAAGAGAGTAAGGAAATGGAATGTGGATGGGGTTTACGATAGAGAGAGAGAGAAACTTAAGCAGACAGAATGATTGGATTGCGGGAGGATGGAATCAAAAGAGGTACGAGATGATTGAGCGCATTTTAAAACAGAAATAATAGAGAATAGATAGGCATGAGGATGCCTGAATAAGTTTTAACCTGTCCCACTGAACCAAATATGACTTTCCGAGCCACGCTGGATCACGGAAATAGGTTTACGATATCGATTGATGACAATATTCATGAATCTGACGCTAGAAATTAAATCGGACATGCCAAACCCATCGGGATACTAGGTTTTTGTTACCGGGTGACATAATAAAAAATAATCATAACTCCAGTAAATATTCGTTGACCCAACGAGACGATTACGCTATCGGTCATTTTTGGATCAATGCACGAGTGATTTGGTGAAGAAAATGACGAAAAAGCGTCAAAACTAGTTTGTGCACATAAGATGATGATGATCCCTTGCAGTATCAGTACCCTCTCTCCTCGAGTGACTACTAACATCGCCATCGATGGTCTCTACTTTGACGAGCAGTGCCTCAGACAGTTCAGAGGAAATCAGAGATCGGTGAGAATGAGAAACTTTATGTAGGGGCCGCTCCGGCCACTTGGTGTGGACATAATTTCGGCAGAAAATCAAGTAGGAAGGAGCACAGAGCTCATTATTTGCGTGATGCAATCTTCCCTTGTAAAAAGCACATCGCAGGCTACGCCTTTAATTTTCTGGCTCCCCTTGCGGTTGGTTTTTTTAAAGTCAACTATCATAAATCTAACCTAAGGAGATAAATCTGACCCACCGAGCCCTCTTGGGATATCGATCGGAGACGAAATCAATAATGATCATAGATCTGATCAAAGGAACTAAATATGGCACTTGCGGAGTTCCCGGAAGAATGGATGAGTTTCTCACATACTTAATTTGAGATGGCTGACGCAGCGTTGGTGGACGGGGCTATATCCCTTCTTTTGGTCGTTTGTTACTGGATATGTTTTTGGATGACGGCGAAAAGTTCATTTACGAGGGGTGCGACTTAGCTCGATTCTTTAGTGCCAGGAGTGATATCTCACTACTTCCATTATCGATGAGTGGTTTCGTATAGATTGGGCGGATGTCCAATCTCCGTTTTCCATTCATTTTTTACAATCACTCCCTCCTCTCACATTAGTCATCATCATTCATTGCAAGGGCCAACCATAAAAGGTGCTCTTGATACTAATATCGCTCACTCATCTCGCATTCGGCCAGAGGAAACTCTTCTGCTATCTTGACAGCCGTATCCCTCTCTTCCCAACCTTCCATGGCCACTTTAGAAGATTCAAACATGTAATTCCTCAGAGCATAGTCTTCCTTGTTGCCCATTGTGATGAGAGACATCAAAGTTGCCTATGCTCCGTGGATTCATGAATCTTAATTTTTCACAAATATCTTGTTACGCCTTCATCCAATTTAAAAATGAGAGATTCTGGTTGGTTGCATATTTCACTCCTCTTGGATTGGTTCAGAGAGTAGGATAGGTTTAGAAGGCTACAGTGGTCGTGTATGCGGTACTGCTAGATTGGGACCAAAGTTTGGGACCATACTACACAATAACTGTTATAATTTACTCGGAAATTTAGTAGAAGTCGAAGCAATCCGTACTGAATCCTTTTGTGATGCCGAATTTGATAATCAAGGCAAATAAAGCTTGCTGTCGATCAAATGTGCATAGTTTATAATTCCGATATGTTTCAGTTTATATTTGCAGTGCTTCGTCATTACGGTCCGTCTCATTGCCGTGTGCGGAAATCGAGTGCGCATCGTTCGCGCATTCGAGTCCGAGTTCTTCTCCATCAAGGTATTTATTTATTTCGAAAATAAAAAAAGGAGAATGTTTTTTATCTTTGATCAGGAGCCGAGACGTACTGTGTGCGAGCGTCCGAGCCCTCGGTTCGAGCAGCAAGTAGCAGAACGACCACCGAATGTGGAGAATTTAGTGGTGCCAATGGTGAGTAGAATTGTCCTGATAACAGTAATGTGGATAAGGGAAGAAAGAACGTCACTGTGCTTGAACTAGAAACAATATCGAAACATTTTTTTTCGGAAGATCGAAGTATGTAGATAACAGTATTTTGTAGGTCACTCCCAAGTTCAATTTTACGCTTGAAATGGACGACAAGAATCTGTACGACGATCTGTTCCGACAACTCAATAAATATGAGGTAAACACATTATTTATTGTTTTTAATGTTATCACAAGAAGAATGATGATAAAAACTGAATAATATTCGTATTCTAGATGTCGGTGACCGTCGACGATAACATCGGCTACTGCCCTGCCATTGCTGGCTTCATCACTTCCAGATCCGCTCCATTCACGGTACTTTGGTTTGATTTAGCGTATTTTTTGTTGTTTCTGTGTGGTAATTCGTATTCGTTTACTTTCAGATCACAATCAACATCATGAATCGCAATCGCAGTGCCTCGCAGTTTGTCATGTTGCGGAATCAGTTCTCTCGCGTCATCCAATTCCAGTTGTGGTTCAAAGCCTTCAAGGATGATGTAAGTGCTAGGGATGGCCTCAGCCTTGACTGATCTTTTTGCATCAGCACTCATAATTACTGTGAGCTTACTTCCAGGTAAGGTAGCGAATTTTTTTTGTTTATAAGATACTACTTTTTGTGCAAAAATGAGATTGGGAGTCATGTGAGAATTCCTAGTACCAAACCGTATTGTAACTAACCATACCTACCATACCTATTGACAGGTTCCCACTCACTGTCAGCGCGTCTCTATTCAATCTTCTCCCTCCCCTTCCCTATCCCTCCTCCCCTCTGCACTGGGTAGATCAATGCCCTGCCCGTTCGACTCCATCCTCCTCTCTTCCCGTCGATCGTGCTTCCCATAGAGTAGCAGGTCTTCCCTTGTTCCCTTCCTCCTCCTTACTAGTTCAATCCTTGCCCTTCTATTTTCCCCCCAAAATACCTTTGAACTATTTCAAAAAACTTCGTTTGTTTGATTCACATAGATTATCCCCACCCGTATTGTTCACTTGCGCGAAATTACTCGTTTACTCGTTAGTTGTTTGTTGTTTTCTATTATCTTAATTTCCCTATCTTTACTTTTTTCCCACTCACGAGGGGCGTCGTACTGACGAGGTCCACCCTTCGTGAGGCGGTTGGGTGTCTACGACCCAATGGACCGAAACATCCAACCGCTTATTTAGGAAGTATTCACTTATTTCCCTTTCAAGCAGTTTCACAAATCTCTTTAAGCCTTATACCAAATTTCTTATTAATTTCATTTTTGGCTACCGTACTCTACAGTACCCCAGTTACAGTAACCGCGATTGGGAACCGTTCTATGTGTAGACATGTGTAGATCGTCGAGACAGTTTGTTCATTACCGTACTCTGAAATACCGTATCTTACCGTAACCTACAGTATCCGGTTTTCCTGGCCGAACATGCTTTCCTGGGTCCCATTTTTCACTTATCACTATTATTCTATCGTTTTTACCGTAACCCTACAGTACTCGCTATTTAGAAATGTGAACTGATTATTCGTTTTAAACAAGATTTCAAAAAACAAGAAAATCTTTGTTAGCCCACAAAACCGGGGTACTGTAGGCTACTGCTGGTTACGGTAGGATACGGTATCTCAGGGTACGGTAAGGAAATTTTACAAAATATGTTTCGACGATCTACACATGTTCGCATAATGAATGGAAAATATGTCGATTTTAGCCGTCAAATGAGGATGTTCGTCTCAAGCAACGCGCGACTACTCCAGACTTCCCCGACTATGCTCTGACCTCAATGTCGTAAGTTTTTCCTCGTTTTTGAATACTTGTCTTGAATCAGATGGATGAGACGTCAATGGCATTAAATAAACTCGTTCAGACTGACTTCTCCTCCTCCTCTCAACCAAATTCACCAGAATATTGCCTCCAATGTCTTCTTCGCCCAGAATACGGAGAACGTGTCTGCGGGACACCTGAATCAGGTATATTTCAACCATGTGCCAATTCGACAAGTCTTTCCGCGTGTCTGAAACTAAAATTATGTCTCAAACAACAAAAAGCAAGGGCATACAATACCGGATATATATATATAATATAGTATCAGCATTTGCGAAAATCATTTGGTTATCATCCAACAAGTGCCAGCCTATCCATGAGCGATCTAATTCTAACCAATCAAAATCATTTCAGCAATTCTTCCGAATGCGCATCTATCTCCGAGTGGTCACTGAGAGAAGCAGAGATCAAGCGATTCTCCTCTCCTTCATCTCCGATCCTATTGTTGTTGTCGATTAGCCATTGATAACCATCACACGGAATCTTCTCCTTCCCCTCTACTCTAATCCTGTTTAGATGGCCCTAGTTGATTTGTATTATTTTGTTTGATTATTGAAGCTTGTTTACAGTAAGAAATTCTAGAAATTTCCCCCAGCAACTGTTTGTTATGTCGTAATGATCTGATAGGACTCTTTTAGTCGGCTAGAAGTCGCCTTGTTATTAGCTTGTTCCCCACTGCTTGTAATTTGAATGTGCTGTAGTTTTTTGTCACTTATTTATGAGCGTACAGAGCATTTTGCCGTGCATGTAGATAGCCTGTTGATAACCTGTATATTATAGAACGTCGTTTCCAGAACATTCCTAATAACTATGTAAAGAGCTGTATTTCTTGTTATCTAACACTGTACCAGTACCCTCTTCAAGCCCTGTGGCTTCATTTCTATTATCCCGATCTCATATTATTCCAATCCCAGAACGTTGCCGCACATAACTACTTACCAGAAGAGCTGTAAACCCAGCTTCATAATGATTGTATTACTTTCCTGATCACTTTAGTCTGTATTCGAGATAAATCATCGAATGGTGAAACATATGAAGCCGTTTGCGAGAGAGTCGAGCAGATCCGACTGAGTCTGGCACAGCCCAAAAAGTCGATTCTCTGAAACTCTGGGTTTTGGGGTTCTCAAGGGTGCTGATGATCATGAGTATACTCATTTTCCATATTGAGCCTCCGTTGGCTCCAGACGACGTCACGTCGAAAACGGTTTTTAAGGAATTTCTCCGTCAACGAGGTCGCTAAAATTAAGTGAAAATGTTTCCTGGGATAGTTATCGATGCTGATCACGCCTGTATACTTCATTTTTCATGAATCCAAATTACAGTGGAATGCCTATGATCATGTTCCCAGAGTTTGTGCGCCCAATGATCGGTTTGACAATTTAGTGCTATTGCCTTTTGTGCGTTGTTACAGAAAACGCCTTTAGATAGCAAAACCGGATCAATGCATTTTCAAAGTCTAACACTTTCATAGGAAGCCGATGTAAAACGTAATAAATTCTCTCTCTTCTCCCGAAACTTCTCCGCCATTCGCTGATTCAGCATCGAAATGAACAATTCGAATTTTTCCTTTGTTTTGTCTGTTGCTTCAGTATAAAAACGCGGAGAAAAAGAATAATACAGTGCCAATTTTTCTTGATTTCTTACAACAACACTCTTTCTGTACCTCCGCATTGCCAGATATTTCAGATAGAAGACAATGCGCCTTTTTCTTCTGCTGCTTTGTACGGCGACGCTCGCTAGTAAGTCTGACTCTGAGTCTGACATCTGTTTCCGTTCTAACCAAATACTGTCTCTCCCTTATTGTTAATGTGTGGAAAGTATCATCTTATCAAATTCAGGAGGCATCACACGGGCTACAGTGAACGAAAATGGCATCGAATGTTAGTGGAACTTTTGCAATTTACGAGACTCTCGATTTCACATGTTATCCCGAACAAATAGTTCGCTAGAATGATAATGACATACAAAGTTTTCATATTTTTTCGACCGGTTATTAGAGAAAGAGTACATGGCAATATTAACTGCCCCATTGAAATCGGGCAGTTATTTTAAAATGAAAAATTTTACTTGCAGGTGTCAAAGTAGATGTAAACTGCTTCGTTCAACGCAGCAAGGGCCAATGTGAGAGGATTTTTCATGACAGCATCTTTGTTTTGATTGCATTAATTTAACAGATTTTGGTTTAAAAAAGAGTGAGAAAGCAAGGATTTATGATGGGGAAATCTAATGTTTTTAAAATCAAAGAATGAAGAATAATAATATTGCGCACTCTCGATACTCGTAAGAGGCAAGAGTAAGGCATGGAAAAATAACCACATGAGGTATTTATTGCAGATGAGTCCAGCTGTAACATTGATAAAACCGGAAACACGCTCACTCTGACCGCGCACCCGGTGTATAATCGGGAGAGTACGGCCAATGCCTGGACGAATGCCGTGAGCGAAGCTGGAATCAAATGCGAGTGTCGAATTTTTTACGAGGGAACTGTATTTCATGATTGTAGGCGTTCACATTGCCCCAGACTGTAATGTACAACGCAGTAACGGCCATTGTAAGTTTAGTGAACTTTTTTAAAAGTTTGTTTTTAGTTTTATTTTTTTTCTCGCTAACACTATCGATAACTAAATCGTCGTTAATTAGCTGTTTTGGATCTCATGAATCATCTATACAGATCGTTCGAGCTGCGACATACGAACAGAGAGCACCGACAGTCTGCGATTCATCCCCATCTCATATGGTAGTCCCTTGGACATCTTTTTTATGAACATTTTTATGGTCAACTAAGCAATTTCATTACTTTTCCGACCCGTATCTATTTTTAACTTTATGTGACTTTGGAATCGATTTACACAAATCAAGGCTACCACTTGACTGACAATAAAGTGAAGTACTCTTCAGGTCCGAATCGCTTTGATCATCTTTATACTATCATTAATGGACAACGTGGTCAATACAACCTGGAATCAGACAGCTGCAAAAGTAAGTACGGCGAGTAAATTGTAGTAAAAAGTATAAAAATAAAAAAGTCCGCAGCCTATTTTTTCTATAAAAAAAAATAAACAGAATGCTGAACATATGAAGCCTCGTATGTACTAAAGTGGAACGTATGTACTAAAGCGTAAAGTGGAATTTACATTATTGCATATTTTCGAATTTCATAATTTTTCTGAATGCAGCTCTTGATTCGGTCGACGAAGGATGTAACGTCATGTGCAATCACGGCTATTGTAAGTGCAGTCTGCGGCTTTACGCCGCTTCCATAAGGAAAATATTATTTATATACATTCTCCGTTTCCTATTCCTGAATGAATTAGATGAGAGAAGAATTGAAATAGTGACTCAGTTCTCAAGTTACATGTGTAAAATATCGTTTACAGACCGTTCAAACTGCAAAATGACTGCTTTCGGCAACATGATCTCTGTCGACAATCATTAATTACGAACGTTCAGATGACAACAACAACGTTTTTATTAATGCTGTATATCTTAATTATTAATTCGATTCCATATGCGTATTTCATAGTTCGTACACATCCTTCATTGCATTGTTCCGTTACTCCGTTTCTTCGCGACGAACGCCAATTCGGAAAACGATTTTTCTTATTTATTATTACTATCATTTATTTCATGGACGTGTATAAATTCTACACTTATAGAAGTACTTGACAGCGAGTAATTATAAACGATTCAAAATCACATACCTTAAATTCTATAAGCATGTCCATTTGCGGACCATAGCGCGATGAGCTTGGAAATTGTAGGCGAATGCGAGAGAGGTGGAAATAACAAATGAGAATGGAATCAATGAGCGACACTGAAGGAGAAATAGTGTGGCCTTCAGTCAATAGAATAATAAATAATATACACATTTTGATGAAACACACGCGTACTCCGGATAGCGGAGAAATGAGAATTGACGATCTTCGACTTGGGAATTCTAAAAGGCATGGGTTTGAAACGCAGCCAAGATAATTAGAAAGGCCAAAGAAATAAGGGACTTTATGAGGGGAATTCTACTCAAAGACTCAGCCCTCAAGCCCTCAAGAAAAGACGGTTCACAAAGATTATACTATCTGAGAACATTTAAAGGATCTGAGTGGGAGTGGATAAAGCAGGAATAATGGAAGAGGGAGAGGGTCTCTCCCACTCTTCTAACGAAATGGCGTGAAGGGGAGTTCTGTCTTTCTTAGCGACCGAAGCTTTTGAGGCCGTTAAAAAATCAGGAGGATGGAATGTTCGTGAGAATGACGCGATTGAAGGAGGGGATGATCTTGAAATGAGATTGAGTAGAAATACGGGGCGAATGAGAGAAGAGCGCCTGAAAGAGAAGGTTATCGCATTGAGGGCATTGAGTGTGCAAATTAGGAGAAGAAGGAAATCTGAAGGGATGATTGATGAACAAATTAAGCGATTTTCGTTCAATTGCTGATGCCAATATTCCTTCGTTCTGCTCTTCACCGTTCATTCCATCGACATCAATATTACGTGCATTTCACCTTGTCCGTCGGTATCTAATGACTTCCTTCTAGTTAGTCATGCTTTTCGAAAAAGTAGGACTACAATATCTGAGGAAAGACGTCTTTCTCTGCCCACATCCGGCACGTTTCACCGCCGTTTCCTTCTATGTATAAACCCCGTAGTGCATTTGTTATAGTGGTAGGAGGAGATTTCACTCCACCAATCGTTTTCGATTAAGCTGACGACTATTGATATTCTGAGCACTTGTAAATTTTTGACACTTTTCGTGTTTTATAAATTCTTTTATTTCAATTTTTTAACGTTCGTCTCATCTCCCTTTTTCAGATGACCTTTCTGGACACATTCAGCTTGGCTTATGGAGATGTATTTGAACCATTATTCGCCATTCTCTATGCCTTTCTCATTTATCGAATCATCAGAAGTAGGAATCCGATCCTCCGGTCTCAATTTTTCTATTCACAATGGCGACCGGTGAATTTTTTTTACTGATTATTTCATTTCATTTGAATTTCCAAGGTGTTTGCGCTATTTCGAATATTCTTCTCAACTTTGCAATGCGAATAATTGACGTTCGGACAAGATTGCTTTCGGAAAGAGGTAATTTCGAGTTAATGAGTAGCTAATCCAATCATAATAATAGGCGTGCTTTGTACAATTCTCTCTTGGTTATCTCACATATTTGCTCTTTCTCTTTCTCTCGGGAAAATTCTCACTGTCACGACTCGATTTACTGCAATTTGCATGCAGGACAAAGAGAAAAAGGTTGGTTACTCTATTTATTATTTTCATTATTTATTTATTTCTCAATTCTTTTTATAGTTTTGGACTCGCCGAATGACATTTTTACTGCTGATTGGAATGTTCCTCATCCCCTTTCTTTTATTGGCATTCTTTCCCTTCCAATCGGCAGTATTAGGATGAACAGACGATGGTTATGGTAGATATCTTGGAATCGAAGGAAAATCATACAAGGATGGTTATCTCTGTGTAATTAATGAACTAAAGTAGATTCAGGTAGCAAAATCAATCGGAACTGCTGGATACGCGCTATTTTTTTGTTACTACAATTCCGATGTGTGTAATGGCAATATTGAGATTGAGGAAGGATATAATGGTGAGAAATGAAGACTGATGAAGAGTGAGAATGGAAAGAATCACTTTATATTTTGAGACGATATCTCCGGGCGGTCGTTCAATTCCAAAATACGAGATAACACTTCTCGTCTACGCTTTAGTCCTTACTGCAACCCATTTGCTCAAGAGTATTTTCCAGGTTAGATTTTAATCGAAATCAAAAATAATTTTATCATTTCATGTGATCTGGTTCATCGCCCTCTTTTTTGATGCAATCGAAGTTCAACATGCGATAATAAACCATGTGGGTTAATCAAATTCCCTCACTTACGACTCTTTTATTCCAGTACTTGATACCCAATGCTCTTTCTTCCTTCGCCGAGCCGATTCTCCTTATCATAACTTCTTCGCAAGTGCGATCTGAATTGTTTCCATGCAGAAGAAAGCAAGCGAGAACTCCTTCTATCGCAATGATTACTCCATCCAATAGACCTGGTCAATCACCCTCGCCTGTGCAAAGATTGTAATGCAGCATTATTGATAAGCTTCCTTGACAGATTTAAAGTGAATATTGCACGCAAATAAATACAAACAAAAAACAAATAACAGACTAACTACTTGTAATGATTAGAAACACGCGCACAAGCAAGATCATAAAGAAAAAGATGTGTGATAACGGGATCCATAAAAAATCGCAGTCAATCAACAAGGTCAGATACTTCATGCATACTAAAACCTAAAGATGGCAGTAATCAACATAGAGAATGAGATTGTCATTTGAATGAAATCACACATTGTTAGATCGAGAGGTTTGGTAGGGAATGGGGAACAGCTAGGCATAATACTGGCTCTTGAAGTGGTGACCGAACGAGTCTGAGAGTCTCTGATAGAATTTCGGCTCCATGGTCGTTCCTCCGAGGGTGAGATCAAGACCCATTTGCCTGAACAAGTAACGTCATTCATATAAAACCCAAATGAATTCTCATGAAATCACCAAACTTGTCTAAAATCACGCCAAATGAACTGTAAACGCTCTGCACTTCATTGTGATAAATTTTGGAATAATTTATGCGACTCAATCCATAAAACCATTCCCCTCTCCTCCACTCACATCGCCTCCTTGTAATTGTTCATCTGCCTCTCGGCAGCCTTCTCACTATCTGAGAGAGGGACGGGAAGGCGAGTGGGAGAGGCAGCGATACCGTGGAGATAGCAGAGCGAGTGGTAGACGGACTGCAATCTCTTCAATACATCTCTGTTCATAACTCACTCCGAAAGGTGGTTATGATCCTCAAAGTAAAGGTACATCCCGACTTCGAGACTGGGCTCGCGGGAGGACACTGCTAGGCCAGTATCACGCCCCATAGTAGTTGAAACAATACGATACCTGCAGCTCCGGCAGCGTCAGCCTCCTTCCATCTCTTCCCTTCTGATCGTAGGCGACAGTGCATCGAACGGGCTTTGATGTGCCCTGCAAGAAGTGGTTAATTTATGCTATTTCAGATTTCAGAGTCAAGCTATAGAGTTCAGGGACAAAAAAGAACAACCTTGATGGCATTATGCCCTGGAGTTTTTTTCGTTTTATAATGCCTCAGAATAGGGTGAGATAACGTGTTCTAATTGTGAAATGACTTGAATCAGTGCTTAGCAAAAAACATCGTAAGGTCATAAAGTAAGGTATGCCCACCTTGATGGCATTGTGTGCGACGATGATGAACTCGGCTCTTTCTGGATTCGTCGCCTCCTTCTCGAGAACTGTACCGGCGGGAACATTCTCCGTCCCGCCCTGGAATAAAAATGGTCAGGATCTCTCACTTTCTCATTCGCGCATCTCTGCCGACTAGTTCCAAATCGTTCCAGCTCCCTTCAGCTCAATAGTGCTCCGTAGAAATTCATACTCGATCATACCTGGTAGAAGAGTCGATCCGACGTGTTCGACATGCACACGAGACACTGGAGAGTGGGGCTGTAGGAGGGAAATTAAAATTAGTTGATCTACGGAACCCAACAGAATAGAAAAAATCACTCACCGATAGTCCTTCAAATCGTTCCTCTCCACACTCAGCTTGATAATCGCCTCCTTCAACTGTCTCATTTCGTAGCCAGCCTGACATTCGGCGGTTAATGCATAGGTAGCAACCCCACCATATTATTTTTTCCCATAAAATAGGAAGAAGCAGCTCGTACCTTGTTTAATTCTCCCTCGCTCATTCCATTTCTGAAGACGAGAATGGATGAGGGCATCTTTCCCTTGTTCGACTCAGCGTAGACATCCAATGCACGAATAAAATGACGACCGATATCGTCGATTATCGGCTGAAAGGACAGTCGGATCACATGTTCCGCTAGGAAAGAGCGAGTGATTTGCGAAAATTAATTTGGAATAAAAAAGCGCTATTCTGATAATAGGCGTATTTTAGTGCACTTATTAGTCACTCACCCGTCTCTTCTCGATAAACCAACTGAGGGCGGTTCTCTTTCCGGGCTGAGCGAGAGTGAATGCCATCTGAAAAAAGGTTGCATGGTGGTAGTTGGACCTTTCTCTTTGTCTTACCCCAACACAGCTCGGTTCCTTCACTTCCTCTCCCACCACCCGATCAGCATACGATTGAGCGCCAGCGTGCGACAGAGAAAGACCGATGAACATTCGGTTCTTGAACCAGTCTGATTCGGCCCTGCAGTGGATCAATTAGTAATAAGCAGCCTCTCAGAGTAAAATCATGTGCACAACTCCAGTTGCACCCAAGCCGGAGATGAAGCAAAAGAAAAAAAGAAAACCAACTTCTTGTGAGCGTCTGCATCCCTAGTCTTGAGCTCAGGAGGCACCTCGGGATTGACAACCACGCCTGAATTGAAAGAAATATCCGATATTTTAATATTGTATTGTTTTTTTCTGTTTTCTCGTAAATAGAAAATTAAGAATGATCACTTTTTTACACATTGGATGAGAAAATGGATGAGTTGAATTTCTCACCTCCGAGCTTCTGGTTCATCTTCGCTACGATATTATAGCGAGTTACTCTTTTGTCACTGATTATGTCGAGGGCGCTGCCCTTGAAGATGAGCTGGGTCACCACTCCCAATTCCTGCTCGAGCTTCTTGACCGTATCTGCAAAGGAATCGATAAATTTGTGCAGAATTACAGTGGTTTAATGATTTGCTCGCATATTCGTTTATGAAACGGGTTATTTTGAATGTTCGAACTCACGATGATTCTCGTCCATCTTTTGGGGTGTGACGAAGAAGAACATCGAGGCCTTATTCGTCCATTTCATCATCGTCTCTCTCATTTCTTCCACTGAGCCACCCATGATTGACTCCGAGGGCTGCATTGAGTACAGTCTAATTAATGGCCTTTCCTGCATATTTCAGACCCTCTTTCGTGTCTCCTTCAATAATTCAGCTGAGAACTCATAGTTTTAGTTTTTTTGATGGCTACAAGCAATGTCGAAATGTCGAACTCACTCCATCGAACGTGATCGTCATCCCGACGACCATTGCAGTGGTGATCAGTGCGCTCTTGAGTTGTCTGCAATGATAAACATTAAATCTGTACAGAAAGACGTGAATATGCCACCCATTTGAATTGTGTCCAGAATTGCACAGAAACCATGATAATCGAAAGTAATTCACTCACTCCGCACTCACACTGTCGATGGCGTTATCGACAACGAAGAAGACAATCGCTTTATCTGGTTTGGCGGGATGGGCGAACTTGAACGAGGCTCCTTTGCAAAAGCCGATCTTGCCGACTTCGGTGATCTGAAAAGTTATTCCACTTGGCTTTTTTCTTGTCTCACAGCGGGATGCTGTAGGAAAAGTAGTGAGAAACCACAAAACTGCCCACATTTCGTCTCTCCGACGACAGGGTTAAGATCATGATGAGAACAACTTGAATGAGCTCACTTCGGGTTTGATGCCAGCCATGCCACTGACGAGCGGCTTGGAGAGAATCTTGGCAGGCATATCGCAGAATCCGTCCTTGATCTTCACCTGAATTAGCGGATTCTAGGTCAAATTCAATATCGTTAGGGCACAATGCTCAGTACAAAGTGTACCTTGTTATATCGCTTACCTCGAAGGCATTCAGGTACTTATTCTGAGCATTCAGCTGTGCGATGTCTCTGCTCATCTCGAGATCTTTCGCTAGGACAGCCGGAGCTCTGCAGGATTTCTGAAGATATATTACAACTAATCAGAGCAGCGATGTGATCTTTAATATTTTTTTCGTTACAGACCCTAACCACACATTCTCAAGGCTACTCACCGAAATCATCTCCTCCTGTGTCTTCCAGCTCATCTTTTTGTTCGAGACCCTCACTCCCTTGTTGATGTCGAGACACTCGATTGGGTGGTACGAAACGATGCTTCCTGAAAAGTCGTTTACGTACAGCACTAATACGCGGCCTTTAGAGCAGAACTGTAAGTAAACAAATAACCTTTCCTCTCCAGAATCAGCGGCAGTTGAGGATGCTTGAGGCGATACTGAAAAGGATCAGTTGACCAAAGTTTCGCCGTCTGTGAGAAACACAACAGTGGTGGCACGTCTTTATAGCATCTTAGTGCGATTTTAAGACTGGACTAACTACTGAGAGATGCACACCTGATATCGTTCCAAGAAGTAATCGGCGATTGTGATGACCCGATCGTTGTAGGAGAACGTCACCCTGAAATGTTGTCATTTACTGACTCAGATACCGCCTAGAACACACCATCTTGCTTGGGGAATTTGGCTACAGAACGCATCTAAGATAAACTCACTCCATTGCATTCATCGTATGTAATCCCTTGGACTCGAACGTTCTCTGGGTGGCGAGGTGCCTCATCATAAGAGGGAGATCTAAAAGTCATGAGCAAGATCATGGGGAGGGGATGGGGAGATCTTGAGCAAGGAACGATAAGAAAGACATAAGACACTTACTAGACAGCTCCTTTCGCAGTTTCTCACTAGCTCGAGGATTCATCAGATAGGCGGCCAGTTCCGCCTGAAATTATTTTTGCTTAAAGCGTAGGACTCTCTCACTTTCTCATGCTCTCTCGTCGATCAGAGATGCTAAAGAGTATGAGAAAATAAGAAACTCAGGTATCAAAACAGTCTTACCGTTCCCCTCTGCCCACTGAACTCTCGGATGTACTCCAGTAGTGGTTCAGCTTTGAAGAATAGACCAATTTTCGCTGAAATTAGTCCCTTATATTTTTAATTTTTGCGATACTTTGGCTTATTTCTAGGAAAATACAAAAAAAATGACTGACAGTCCATCTGGATGCAGACATCCTTTCCCACACATCGACTCGCCGCGACGATTCCCTTCCGAAGCTCCTGAGAGAGGACGATAATTTCCAACTTTCTTGGAGAACACAAAAAAATGGGAAAAGAACACAAAAAGAGTACACTGCACCAACCTTTTGCTCACTTGTCATCTCTCCCTCGACGAGGTACGCTGCATCTTTCATCACAGTGATATTCTCGTTTCTGAATAGAATTATCGTTTTACTCTCTTTCCAAATCACGGGTTCTCATAGAAATATTTGGTAAAAACACCTTGAGAGATGTTGATTTGCGAGGATGGTAATGAACGCCAGTGCCTGAGGCGACTTGGCATGTTCGCCCTGGAAAAGACATCACTTTTACTATGCTTGTCCATTGTAAAACATTGCTACTATGCTAGATTTCACTCACATCAATGCGAAATTCTTCCGCCTTCTTCAGCTCCCACGTGACTGGGCCGACACAGTTCACAAGGAAGCACTGGATTGACTCAGATCCTTTCCAGAGATCCTGCAAAGATCAGGTCTAACGTCAATCTTTCACGATCTGGCTAGATCGCCGTTCAAATCGATATTCAAACCTCGGGTATTTCTCCCTTGTGATTGGGCAGATCGACAGCAGTGAAGTAGGCATTCCCGCAGTCGAATGCGCAGCAGAATCTCCACTGAAATATAATCTCTTCTTCACGATTAGTCAGGCCATCAAGTACTTTCATTCGAACCTATACACGAAGAGGAGAATAAATCTCATTGTCTCACATTAATCTCACATTAGAAGTCATCATTGTGTCAATCATTGCGTCTATGGCAAGGGAACTCACATAATTCACATCAGGATCTCCGAGTTGTTGTCGTCTGAAGTACTCCTTGTCAGATTCGTGCGCTGCTCGAAGAAGAGCCGTGAGGGCGTTGCGCTTATTTGTTCGGATGTGCCTAATATATATATATTATATATAACAAGTTACTATACTACAGTCAACAGCTATTTCACCCAGTAACAAAATCATCAAATATTACCTCAGAACAATAATATTATGAACGAACTCACTCAGGGACTTTGATCAGTGCATTGTTGACCTCGAAGTCTTTTCCACTCCTTCTCTTGGCGAGGAATTGGAGATCATATTTGATGATCTTTCCAGGTGCTTTCTCCATGTGCACGCGGAAGACATTGAGAGTCACCTGGAATCGGGTTCAGGTCAAATCTTTTAGCATTGCTTAGCATAACCTCAAAATGAAACTCAATATTTGAAGAAACAGTACCGTTACCAGTAGAATACAATTTCGAAAGTGCATTCCCGTTTAAAATAAGGTCGTTCAACAGAGTCGATGATAACCAATAGAAAAGAAATACAGACCTGGGTCGGAATTCCAAAGGCAGATTCATTAGACGCGGGCTCTCCAGCTGGAAAATACTAATTACTGATCTAAAGTTCCTTTACTATTCCCTTCCTAATAGTACTGTAAGCTCGTTTTATGCCCATTGAAAAATGCAAAATACTCACCAGTGCGGGGCAGCGTGATCTTCTCTAGCGCGGCAGCGATCTCATCATCAGTTGGCTGATGATGAGATCCACTCGGTTTCTCGGTCGATCCTGCAGGTTTCTGGGCTGATGGACCTGGTCTATCGGCCATGGAAGGACGACAATGGGAGAAGAATGATGGAAGGATGGAGAAAACGACAATGATGTGTACGATCGTGCTCTGGAAACACTCAGTTGAAGTAAATAATACAATAGAAGTAATTTTAATACTATAGCTCGTGACGCGAAAGTGGAAGTGATTGATACAAGTCGAGATAAGCGAGATTGGATGGCTCCGCAAGTGTACTAGTGCAAGAAATGGAAGGAAAACGAGAGAGGCGAGAGTCATTTCTGAGAAATGACTGTACAAGATATAACTCTCGTCCAAGGCGCGCGATGGTGCAAGGGGAGAAGGAGCAATAAAAGCATCGCACAGTGTTCCCCTTTCTATCTGATGGTACGGCCCAGAAGAGATCCGAGCAGTAAGCACACTCACTCAGTCTTTGTGATAGAGTTTGCGAAAAAAATAGGGAACGGACCCTTTGTAAACACCGTCCTCATCGCCTAATCCTCTCTCTCTCTCTTCCCCACATCGTTTGGTTGCGATGAATGGGAAGAGGAAAGGTGTCGAGATTCGAGCAAAATGCGAGTGTTATCACATAGAAATGCACGCGAATCGAGAGTGAGAAACGAAACGAGAGAATACAAGAAGAGAACAACCAGACGAACGGCTTTTTCCGTCGTGATAATGAATCAGCGCCCGATCGGAGGAAGAGATAGGGGAGTTTACATTGGCATGGAAGGAAGCGAATGAGTGGGGACAAATTACGTGAGTCAGTTAGCTGGGAAGGGGTGGAAAGCGGGGTCATGAGGGATCGCTCTCTTCAATCCTCGTGATCTCTCGTCGGTCAGAGAGAACGAGAGTGCGCGTGAAGAGAGAGACGGGTCAGAATTGGATGCAACGTCTGCTTTGTCTTGGAGATATGGCGACTGGAGGGGCTCTTGCTTAACTCGGACAATGGAAGGGTTGTAGGGACAACGGCTAGATGCATAAACAGAGTAGGGAGAAGGAGCGTAAGGGGGAGGGGTTATCGCATCACGGATCGACACATTAAGAGAAACGTGAAGCAACGAACAGACAAGGGGTAAATGGATGAGGCTCTCTCCATTTCACCCACTCTCTCGCCTCTCTGACATGCGAGATATCATGAAAGATGGAGACAATGGGACGTTACCCTGCGAGAAGAGAGGGTGACATGAGATCAGGAGGAAAATTGTTCGAGAATTGGAGGCAGATGGCATCTCGCTAGAGAAAGAATGCAAGAGAGGATGAGGAAACAAAGAGTAGAGGTTGTAAAAAAGGTTGATTGATAGGTCAGATCTGCAAGTAGTACTCATACACAACAGTCTCAGTTCTCGCGCTGTCACAAGTGAGATTTGTCTCGATCGCGAGAACTAATCAGTGCACAATAAAAGAAGAGCAAATCAAAGCAGAAGGGAGAAAAAGCCCCCGAGCGAGCAGACACTCTCGCGACTGATGACAACAGGGGCATTAATCACTCTTGGACAGATTGGAAACGGGTTAAAGGGGACCAGAAGAGGATGCGATGAAACGCCCATCTGACAGGCGAGAGAGGGGGAATATATGCAATGAAGTCACGCTAGGCTGAATTACTATCCTCTCGTGATGTCTTTGTTTGACAGTCTCCAAGGGTAATCTCCCCTCCACTTGACAGATACGAACTGCGTGCGTAGTTGATAAGTGATGAAAATACTGTCAATCAAGAAATAAAACAAAGAAAAATTGCGATTTGTACACGTAATCATATCAGTTGCAGCTGCTCAAGTCGGTTAATTAAGCGCCTTTATATCAGATATCATCAAACAAAATGGTAGCAAAAGCAAAACTGCTTCATCATTCAAGTCCAACTGTTCGCAATTGCCTCACGATCTCACGCGTAACTGTCGAACCAATAATTCCAGGCTAGACAAAAATATCTTCGCCTTTTGGCTACTAGCTGCTCGACCAGTGATGAATGAAAACAAGTGACTTCATAGACTGCGTCTTAACCGGTCCCGAAATGGCAGAGATCCATAGTCTCCCGCCTATTTGACCGAGGCTAAAACATGGCGCAAAGTAAAAGCGATGGATGAATGTTGTTGTGTTTCTGCTATGCACTGAGCACTCTGGTATTTTTTTCCCAGCGGGAAGAAAATTCTGCCAGTGGTTTCCTAGCCATTTCCCACTGGTTTCCCAGCGGCTCCTTTGATCTTTTCCCACTGGGCAGTGAGGTGGGATTCCATTGGCAAAAAATATCAGAGCAGGTGGATCTAGAGACTATACTGATAAAACGGTAGTTGTCTCGTTGTTGACATATTTGCACTATATCAGTGAAGTTATCAGTGAAGATTGCAGTGCAAATCTTCCATGTGAAAAGTGATAAGAAATAAATCGAGGCACTCACTCTATTGGACACAGATTCAGGGATGGGTAGGAAATATTCCGTCGAGAGATGATGGAATAATAACGGTATTTATTACCTTGACGTTTGCTGGATCGCAAGCGCAACTCTCTCATGTCTCATCCAAGACTCCACTACTGCCACCCCTCCCTCCGATCGCATCACCCCTTTGTCCACACTCCCTTTTACACTCGCTGATCATTTCTCTGCTATCTCTCTGTTCCCCACACTGTCTCGACTGATATAGAGATAGTTGTATGGATCGCTCGGCATTGTGACCGCCCTCTCGCCAGTGTGATCTACCCTCCGTCGTTATATTACACCTTCTCTCCTCCATTTGCCCATATTAGTTGCTATCTATTCTTCTCCACTGTCCACCCAGGATAGCACGCGCTATCTTATCAGTCTTGATAATCTGTTGTACACGAGAGAGGGCAATGCTTGTGTATCCACTGTACGATTTTTCACTCTCTATTAATGTTTCATCACACTTAATGTAATCCTGAGATTGTCCAACTTTGTCGCGTTCTTAACGTTCTATTGCGCCGCATTTTTATATTTTGTCATCTCTACATAATCTTTGAAGATTGTTCGATTTACATTCGAACGTTCGCTCGACACTGGAGCAATAACCTCATCAAAACATGGTACTCTCACGATAATTTTGTGAGGAAGGAAACTTGCAATCGTGATAGAAGGATCGAATCAGGCTTCCGCAGAACACAGTAAGCATTTAACTGAATATCATGACTTCATGTTTTCATTGAATATGCAATTCGGAACATTGAAAAACTGTCCAACTTCATGGTGTCACGAAAGACCTTATAGTGTGAATGATGACATTTCAGTTCGTTTTATCTCTAATATTCCTGTTTTCAGAATCCGTCGTCGTCAATGCAGCTCAATCATCATTCTTTCTGTCGTTTGGGCTGACAATCACACTCAAGCAGATGTAATAAGGATCTATCTATGAAGGAGACAAAAGTTGAAAGAAATGATTGGGCTGCCTGATAGTATTGTGTTTCGTCATCTTATTCTGGTCAGTTATTAGGACTACTGCGTCGATGAGCCTTGCGATACGTACTAAATACTGTTACCGAGACAATTAGTATTATGTGATGTAAGATCAAATGATGTTTATATCTCATCCGAATTGGTTACATCTACGGTATTGCAGGAGCACATCATCGCTTTTATGATGGAAGAGCAGAGACATCGACAGGGAAAAGCATACTCCATTCTGGGAAGGGGATCGCGAATATTAATTGTTTGATAAACGCTTTGTCTATATTCGTTCGTTTGAGCCAAGCACTGTACGAGCGAGTATCTGAGTATCATGCTCTCTTCTTTCAAAACATATTTATAATAATATTCAAAATATACATTCATCATATTGTGCATTACCTTCCTCTACTCACTCATTGCTATACTTCTCTCTGGTCACAATAACACTCGCTCACTTATCAGTCTTGATTACATGAGAGAGCATTGTTCATGAGATAGGGTATTGCTTGCGAACTCACTATACGCTCTCATCACTCATTCTTTCGCTTTCCTCTGATGCTGTGGAAAAAAGTCAGGGGAGATTTTCTCCTTGGGTGGAAAAAGTCGACATGGAGAAAAGAAGAAATTCAAAATTTTGAATTGGCGCCTTTTCATTATCTCGGTCCCCCTTGGAGCTAGCGAGTTGAAATTTTGAAAGATGGGTTTTCCACCCCTCAGAACCCTATAAACCAAGTTTCAAGTCGCTTGCTCCACGGGAAACCGAGATACTGAAATGGCGCCAATTCAAAATTTTGAATTTCTTCTTGTCGACTTTTTCCACCCGACTTTATCCTTTTCTCTTTCCTCCCCCCACTTTTTCCACAGCATCATATATGGGAAAATAAGAGACACATTTTGTAAATGAATGTGTGGTGTGGTCAGCTCAGGAATATCTAGATGTATATTTATTAGGATTATTTTGAATAACAATCTACGTGAGTTTGGGCATTGCATAATGCTAAATTTCACTTATCATTGTTAATGTCAGTTGATGTATCATCATTCTCCGCTTCAACCTTTGACTGACTCGATTCCTCTTCATTCTCTACAGAACGGTTCATATCCTCGTGGTGCTCGATCTAAAATATTATCTATTGATAAAAAAGATTCGAATGCTGTTGTGAATGTTTTAAAACAAACATAGTACTTCTCATTCATTTTTACTTTGTGAAGAAGTAACTCACAAGTTCCGGAACACTTTCAATCTCGTCAATTCGTCCAATCTCAGAGGGTATGTTTGCATTTCGTGTGGATAATGCTCCCATCTCTATGTCCGTAACCTCCAACTGTTCGGGATTTGGATTCTTCTGAAAATCAAAAGAATCTTGTGGACGAATGATTAAAGACTAGGAAGAAACAGGGTGGGAATCACAGCAATAATAAATATACTAACGTAGCATAGTATGCAGCAGAAGAGATTGAAGAGAACGATGTTGTATGCGATGACTAGGAACTTCCAGAGTACAAAATCGGTAGTCTGAAACGGTAGATTGTGATTGATTCAATATCAATTATTGAATTATAAAAATAACGAACCTCCTCATCTCCCCTATCTCCATACGCCATTGATGTTGCCGATTGAGTGAAATGACTGGCCCATCTGCCTCCACGGTCCAACTCCCCTCCTTCCTCTTTATTGGGGTGAGAATCTCAACTCGCCCTTTGCCACAAGTCTCTTGTCCTTCCATTCTCTCTCTTTATCAAGGTGAGACTCTTCACCCTTCCCTCGCCTTCGAATATTAATTTATCGTGAGAACTTAGAAGGGAAGGTGCTGTGTTATAACAATTTGAGTGTAGCACAATTCATTCAGTTGGTTCAGTAGTGAATTTTGTCAAATGCAACATCAGTTAGAGATAATATTTATCATACAGATGACATAGAGAGCGAGAGACGAAGTTGATTTGTATGATGAGTAATTGCCACTGATGATGATGGATGGGGCAGATAAGACAAGAAAAAGGGAGGGACAGTCTTCAATTGTCCACTCCATTCTCACCGGAGAGATCGATATCGTCCCAAATCTCAGCATCATCCTTCTTTTGATTGGTTTCCTGTGCATTTTCCGTTTCGCTATTCCATTTCACCGGGCCATAGTGTATGGCCACCACCTGCAACGAATTCATGCGAATTCCAGAAGCACATTGTGTTTCAATGTAATAAACACGACACTTTATATCTGATATTCCCACAATCAGCTGTTAAATAACTCACTGGATCGAAATTCTGTTCAGTCTCGGCAATGCGCAGATCTTCGCGAGGTTCGGTAATGGAATCGGTGATGAATGATGTTTCGGTTTCGTTTGATTCTTCTTCGTCCACCTGAAATATGTTGTTTGAGAATCAATTTAGAGCGTTGGTGTGATAACTACTGAAACGAGTTTGTGAATAATAGGAAACTTACATTATCGTCATCTTCATTCCCGTTTAATTCCGAATTTCCGAAGAGGCGGCTGTAGGGTTGAGTGAGATTTGGCCAAACTCGGATGAAAGTCGGGTCATCTTGCAGCGCGTTGGTGTAGCATCTCTTCAAGAAATAGAACATGTCTCAGATTTTTTTACAGTATAGGTTAAACTAAAAACTTTAAAAAAAAATTAACGTAGAATAAGTAGATGGCGTATCCAGTCACACAGAGAAAAGCGAAGAAGATGAGTGCGGCAGCACAATTTCTAATAGTAGGAGGCAAGACATCGACTTTCTGAAATATACGAAGTTCAAAACTAAAAGCTGTGAAACTATTACCTGGTCTTCGTCAGCCATTGCTGTTGTCAACTGAAATGGGCCTTGTCCCCGCCCATTGGTTCTCAGCCGTAAACACAACAAATTAGGGTGGGAATTTTCCCTGATAGTCACTGGAGTATCTGACCGGTCGTGATCGATTGGTGTGGGAATCCCGAGCCGATTCCTCGTGGTGTTCCTCGTGGTAGTTGAGGAACTGCAGCAAGTATGATCTCCTTAGAAAGACACAATTATGACGCCGATAACAATGCAAAAGCTTTTAGTAGACAACATTTGTCAATGCGTTGACATATGGCTCTACACATATTCGATAATCAGCTCTTTATCCTCCTCCTCTAGGTATGTGCCGATCCTTAATTTGACAATCAGCCTGTCTCTCTTCATTTTTGTACATCTTCCAGATGTCGAACTGGCTCAGTGTCTTGTGGTTTCCGACAACGAACCTTGCTCTTCTTCCCGTCTCGGAATCAGTCATCTCTGATTTTCCCTGTCTACTATTCTCTATTTTCTATTTTGCTACCTTGCATCAGCAATCGTCTATACTCGCATTATCCTTACTTTCCTTACCCTTACTTCTTCTCCTTTGTTTCGTCCGTACGTTTCCTATCTGTTTCTCCCTTTCTTATCTTCAGTCACAACATCTCCGTCTTGCAACTCTTGTCCCCCTCCAACTTCATTGGATCTCCCCAACACCCTTCGAGTAATATTGATCTGATCTTCCCCTTTCCATGTATTCTTCCCTTTCAGTCCAATGTGGGTCAATCCAATATAACATAGTCCTTTATTACTTATTCATACTCCTCTCTCTCACTTAGCTCCTTCTCATCTCGTCGCCTCTTCTCCTTCCCTGCTCCTTCACACCATCTGTAGACCTCCGTTGGGGAAGAGGACCAGTGCATGGGCCTGTAATCATTTTACTCACCACTTTTCCTTGCTCATGTAACTCACCAACCTACAGACCTCGAATTCCCGCATGATTTTGCGTTTTACTCCCGCAGTCTAACCAGAGGTCGCCATTGACGCATAAAACATTGCCCCTCCGCCACGGCCAACTGGCAGATGCGGATAATTGCTCGATCGCGATCACTCTGAACATCTCTTTATTATCTTCCATTACCCTATCACGTACCGTTGCGTTGTTCCTGCACGTTGCCATAAATCCAGGAGCCACCTGCTCTTCCTGCCTTGCAAACTGGAGCATCCACGCACGCTCGACCATTCGAATTTTTGGTTTCGTTAAAAGGGCAAGGAACTGGGCATCCGGTTGAAGAGCCATCTTGTCAGCATTCTCCTCTCCCACCAAATCCCGCGGGTTCTGAATAGTCTGTATTAATTCCTCATATCATCTAGTATCGCTTACCGTTGTTTTCGTCGTGGTGGCGTTGCACGGAGAATCATCAGATATGTAACAGAAGATGATCAGAAGTTTTGCATGATGTTTAAAGCAGTATGACCAACAAACCACGCGAGTGTAATGTAGCCCTATTGCACTATTGAATTCTTTTAGGTGTCGATTGTTGGTGAAAACTGACGACGCATGTATGTAGAACATGAAATCTGAAACAAGGAAATGAAATCGTAGTAAAGCAAGGAAAGAGGAATAGAAAAACGGATGAATAGCCAGTGCATGGAAAAATGATATTCAGATAGGAGAGAAGAGAGATGGATGATTCACTGCGAGATATGGTAAACGAGAGAGTGAAAAATAGATACTGATTGGGGAAATGAAAGGATGAAAGAGATCTGATGTAAATGTTCCATCGCCCAGCTCAATCGTTGAGAATGTGAGGAAGGCTGAATCATTTATCCTGACGAGATTGAAATATATCGCACTCTTCTCTGTATCGTTGAGTAGGCATTCTTAGTTTTAGGTGGAATACCAAGAATGGCACAGCATACACGTATCGATAAAAACATAAACTCTACAATTGAGAGGGGGTCAGCTACCGTATCTTTATCGATTTTTCGTTGTGGCTCCTCCATTCACTCTTATACTAGTCCCCTTCAGCTTCCCATTAGGTACCGACGTTCCGTGGTTTGATGTCGACTCTTCTGACTCGGTGACTCTTCTTCCTTCTTCTCCTTCTCGCTTTCCCCTCTCGAAATGGTTGGGATATCCTCATGCCTGTGCTCGTATGGGATCAAGCACAATAGAGAAAGAACGAAAGAAAACGAGAAATCTCGAAAATCATGCATTATCATGCGTATCATGCATAGGTTCATGCTAATCAAGCCTGTGCTCGTATGGGATCAAGCTCAACAGAGAAAGAACGAAAGGAATTCTATGGTGTTTTAAGCGGAAATGGCTGTGGGAATAGGTCTGCTACTAGTCATTAGATCTTAAGAAGTCGCACAATTTGAGGGTATAATGCATTGCAGACCAGGGCGATGTATTTCCGTAAGAATCAGCACGTGATGAATGAGGAGTTGAGGGTGTGTAATTGTTCTCTTAAACTCACAATATTTCTCTTTCATATTGAATATGTGGCAGATAATAACATCAACAACAAATAATTGCATTTTTATCAATATTTTTCAGTCACACAATAACTAGTTGTAATTCGTTTGTACAGGATCGCTGGATTGATCCTTGTACCCAGAGTTGGATTGGTCCTGGTATCCAGAGTTAGACTGATCCTGATAGCCAGAGCTGGGCTGGTCCGGTTTTCCAGAGTTATATTGATCTTGGTTTCTCGAGTTGGTTTCTTCCGGGTAGTCAGTCTTGACTGGAGCCTGGTTAGCATAGTGAGATTCGGCTTGGGCTATAGCTGACGCTTTTGTCTGAATGAATCAGTTTTGAGATAAACCGTTTCAAGAGAAAAACTCACAAGTGCCGAAATTCCTGAGAAAATGCTAGTCAGAATGCTGCTAGCCTGAAAATCAACGATTTTTCGGGAGATTGATTTTTTTCATGAAATAAATTTTTAATAATATTCCCCCGCACTATTTCATTTAAGAAACTATTTTTCGTTTACTTCTGGCATAGAAGATCATCCACATAACGTAAAAATACTATTGTCGTTGTCGGGAACACTCCTCACTAATCACCTCACGCTCACCAGCTCATCGACTACTCACCGCAGTGCCTTCGTCTAAAATACTCGGAGCGGCAGATTCGTCACTGTTATGGTGATGATGATGCTAAATTTTTATATATCGTAAAAGTGTAATCTTCGTACGCTTGGAATCCCAGACATTTTCTTGGCATTATCTCTGTCAGATGAGCTAAAAGGGGTGAAGAATTGGATTTATATACCTCATGCCAATGATCATGATGCCACTCTGCTGCGATAGCAATGGCAGATACCAGGAGTACAATAATAGTACAAGAAGAAATCGACATTCTATAACAAAAGAATGGGTGATTGCATGGAATAGTGAGGTAGAAGATGACAACGAGATGTTTCTCCATGTTGACTTTCACGGCTTAAATACGATGAATTCACTGCCTCTGGGCATGCAAAATAATCTCGAGCCACTCGAAAACAAAAAATCTTCCGCCTCTGTTCCTCTCTGCAAGCATTTCCGGTACTCGCTAACATTCTCTTACAGATTATTAAGTGAGTGGAATGAAGAGACTGGAGCGATTGTTCTCTAAAGCTTCATTATTCATTCACGCGAATGCAAAAGCGACATTTTCTCTGCAGCTTAAAATGCCGAGGTATTCCGAATCAGAGAATAGCGGGCAACTTTGAAACATAATATGAAGAATAATTTTTATTCTATTTACATCTATGATTATAATGGTTATTCCTCTGATATTTAAAATTTTCTGAAGAGACAAGAAACGTACGGCTTCTAACTTCACTGAATGGGTGACATCTCAGAGGTTTGTTTCCAAGTTACGTTCTCGTTTTGTTGTCAAGCTTGCGCTTCTTCCTCGATTGCTCATTCAGAGTTGGTCTTCAAAAGATGGAGATACATGATAATACATGGCCATTTTGAATTGCTTACAAAATCAGAATTACTTAATCAATTACAGTGGTCTAGTTGTTCTTGATGGAGGACAGTGCTTTGAATGCGCAATAGGGAAGTAAAAAGCATAAATTTGAAAATAACGTACCTATGTGTGCAGGTCTTTGGATATCCAGGCAACGTGAACCAACAAGCAAAACTTCGGGATACATCCAACTCTGTTCCCAGTTGTAAAAGCGTCTTGGAAAGCCGGTCGTATCTCTCTCAGAAACCATGACCTTCATCAAAGCGAGCCTGATACTGATACTAGGCATTTGTTGCAAGGTAAGTTCATTCTTATCTGTGACCAGCTAGAATTGATCATCTTTATAGATGTGTGACTCTCAATGTTTCGTTGAGGAGCTATCAACTTCTCCAATGAAGGCGCTCAGGTATCCGCAAAGATTTATTACATACTTTTAACAATATCTCAGCATTATTACGAATGTTGAGTCTTGGAGAGTATGCGTGAGGGAATGCAAGAACAACGTAATGGTAAGTTTGTAACATTTTGTACGGTAAATGTTAAGTTTTTTTGTTAAATATGCAATTCAGTGAATATATAATGAAAATGGTTTGGAATACGCGAAGCCACATTTTGGCAGAATGCCAATTGCTCCTTTTTTTTGGCTTATCATCTATTCAATTAATTATTATTTTCAGTGTGTCTCCGCAACTTACAGCGATCAGCTTCGTATTTGTCACCTGCAAGAACCGACTGAACATCCCGGTTTTCCTACATGCAATTTTTCACCGTATAGAAGATTCCGAAAAACGAATGACAACTGCTTCCCCGACCCATCTTGGGTGACTTATAGTACGTACTTCAATCAAATATTCTCCACAAAAGCGATCTTTCAAGAGCGTACAGACGTCTCAAAAGAACATGGGATTGATCCGTGCTATCCGGATCCTTCATTCCTTCATCCTGAATTGGTCAACCTCACAGGAGGACCCACTTGCCCTCTCAGAAAATTTGACGGTTCTCAGGGACCACCGGTCGTTCTTAGGTAAGAGGAGACGTTTTTCGTCTTTTGTATTCCATATCAGAGAAACAAAAGCCAGCGAAGTATCCTTATAACGCACTTTTTTTAAACGTTTCTATTAATACTTCAGATATTTGCATTGCGATGGAAGTTACTGGAACGAGAATTCTCAAGCAAGAACCTCATATTACACGCAGGGGAACTATGTGAGCTTCTTCGGCCCTATCTAAATATCACTTTTCTTGCAATTGCATCTAGGCCGTGAAAGATTTTAAATACCTTTTAAGCCGTATAACGAAACAGTCAGGTTGGGGGGGGGGGGTGAAAAAAACTGCTATGCTACGACATTTGGGCAACGGTTTTGCGAAAGTGTAAGAAAATGTGGAAAAACGCTTCTGGAGCGATTAGTTCGACGACAGCTATGACCAGTTGCCCAATTGGCGTTGTCAAGTTGTCACATCTTTATGTTATACGAGTTATGATCAGTGGAACATTGCGATGCCTACCGACGCAGGACCATATACGAATTGCGCCATCTCTGTATTGTGCGCCGAGTTAGGTACGCGTTTCATTTTCCTTGATTTCCTGAACATCTAGAGCTCGTTTCACCTATACCAGTCTTCATTCAGGAGACAGCTGCCCATGCGCGACATCTCTTCCTCTTCATCCCATTAGCGGAACTCGACCAATTCCCAACGTCCTCGGAGCTTGTCCTCCCGGCCAGAGACTGTAGTGAGACAAAGCTGTTTCATCGATTATACTACCTTTCCTTTCGAATGCAACTGTATAAACGTGCCAGCCAAGTAATGGCCAGTAGACCCCTTGTTGTGTTGTTGATTATGTATCACATTTTCAGTCAAGTTCCCAAAAAATGTTCCGTTTACATTAGCGTAAATGCTGTATAGCGAAACCGTTTAGCACAATGCGATCAGGATGGAGAGGAAATAACCACATAATAAACGCCGGCAATGCTATACTTTTCTGCTCTGTGAGTTCATGCACTTGTTTTGTGGCAAAAAATACTTTGAAATTCACCGACTTTTAAAATTCGACTGGATTAACAAGAGAACACTCAAGTCGCGGCATCAATATAATTTCATTCAGGGAGGAACCTGGCAGGCCGGAGAAATCGACACTGGCGCTGCCTATGCCATCGACAGAGCGTCTTGTTTTTGACAACCTGGCAAGGGAAAATTCGTTGTATTTGTGGAGGAGACCTTGTATTTAGTTCGTAATAAACTCAATCGTTGGTTGATATATAGATCAATTAAGGGCATTTGCCAATTCAGTTGCAATAATTTGCAAGCACGGTTTCTTTTGTGGAGTGTGCAAGTTATTGACATGAACGGATTTATTAATCCAGTGCCGTTAATAATAGTGAAGCTGGCTGAACGATTAGGAACAAGCGGACTATAATATTGTTTACATCGTCATATTATTTGTTTCTATTATTCTTTGTTCTTTTAAAAGACTCCTTGTTACTTTTTTCTTACTGGGAATATTCGTGAATGTACCCCCATCTCTTGAAGACCAACGCTGAATGAGCAATTGAGGCTTGACAACAAAACTGGAAACTAACTTGGAAAACAACCTCTGAGATGTCACCCATTCTGTGGAGTTAGAAAACATACGCAAATGTTTATTCTGAAGATTTCAGATATCATAGAAATAACTCTTAACCATCAGCAATCATCAATCAATAATTAAGATACGTAGTCAAGATCTTCCACAGAGATTCAACATTAATAGGCGTGATTATATCAGAAATATTTTTGTTTGTTGAATTTGGTGACTTGCCCTTGCAAAAATGCATTCGATGGTCAGTAAAATTCAAATGTATCTTCCTGGGGCGCAAGTTCCAATTTATATTTAAAACACAATGCGACAGTAGCGAATTAAAATTTATATGAGCTCCATATTTTGCAGCATCACGAGTTGCATGAGTTGTTTCTGCACCCTGAAGAATACATTTGTAAATATAAAAAATGCGATTAATAGAGTGAACAAAACAATTAGTCAACTGATGAGTCAACAGCACATTTTCTTACCCTATAAGTCTAGGATTACGGGATTGGTTCGCAGTTGAAAGTAACAGTCGCAGCAGCAGCTGATTCCGAGGTATTGATCGAACCAATGGAGAACACTGGAAGAGCCAGATGAATTTTTAGTCTTTGGTTTTTTGCGATGTTTCATCATGATCACCACTTACTGATCCAGTTCGTTCCTTTGAGAGTCGCCTCTGCGAGTTTTAAAACTGGGTCACTGCCTTTGTTTCCCTGGAAAAAAGTATTTCGTGAAAATTAATATTCCTCCTATAAAAAGGAACATAAAAAGGTAATTTGACTAACTGACCAACAGTCGGTATCCCTTATCGCACATAATTGTGCAGTCTCCCTTGTTTCCCTGAGCCACCATAATCTTGGATGGGTCACAGTTATTACAAGTAAAAGTCTTCCAAGTATTCGTAGGGCATGCTGTAAAGTACGTTTAGGTTCGGTAACTATGTGATAATATTTGAAAACGCGAAATACGACTGACTCTTGGGTGTTTCCACCTTGATGCAAGTTAAGAACGGATTCTCGATCAATTTCTGAGTAGTGAAAGTTTCGCGTTGTTGGCCTACAATGATTTCCTTTAATTTTTAAAAACGCAATAAAAAAGTGACAAACCAATCCAGTTTACTCCATTAGTGCACTCGGAGTAAGTAGCGGTGTTCTAGAAAAGTAAGTCGTTACAAAAATATAAATAAAAGTTTGAAGGAACTTTTTTTTTTGGAAGAACTGATTTAGAGTAGTACTTTTTACCAATATTAATATTTACCTCAAGCTTGTAGCCGCTTTCGCAAGTGATCGTACACGACTTGTTGGACGCATCCATAACTATGAGCTTGGAGGGGTTGTATTGGGTGAACAATGGACCGTAAACAGCTGTCTTTGGCTTGTATGGACAACCGCATGGGGGCTGGCCTGAAGGGAGCAAGTTCAGGAGTACAGTTGTTGGTTTATGGATTGGAGCCCGAAACCGGAACAAACTCGGTACCACACACATTTCCGAAACCAAAAAGCCCGAAATCAAGAGGTACTGGAAATAAACCTTGAACTTGAAAAGCTATTGCCAGGAAGACCATAACGAAACCGATACGAATCATCCTGAAAATATCAAAAGTATTTATTTACTATTACCATATGAATGCGTATTTTTAACCTTCATAAAACCTAAAAAAAATTTCATTTCAGAAGAGATACATTTGAATCAGCACATAAATCTTTAAAAATGAGTGTAGATGAGACAATAGAGGTGCAGTAGATTGGTAATAATTTGAACAACTGCGGAGGGATGAAAGAAAATATTTCGATATGGACTGTTGCCTGGAAAATGGAGTGAATCAAGAGGAGAAGGTTAGTAACGAGAGGCGAGATCCTGTTCCCATATTCCTGCATTTTATAAGGAATTCAAGCAGCTGATATAACAGGGCAAAGAGTGGGAAGGAGAGGAAGAGGCAAAGGTGTTTATCCTTTGCACGCATGGCAAATATGCATTGTTTAGAAAGAACGAAATTGCAATTCAGAATGTCCAACTGTAAACATGTTTCAAGTACTTTAAAGCCAGCGTCGGATAAACACTAAAGCCCGTCGAGAAAATCAGATTTCATGGAGGGAGGGCATCGAGCAGTCGTACTCTACAGTTGCATTGCCTAGACACGAATGTACTACGGAAGAATTATCAAAACACACAAAATACGATGAGCATTATTTTATCGTCGACTTTTCTTTAACTGCTCCTCTTTGCTATCCTCTCGCCGCCCTCGGTTGAATTGTGTCATCAGCTGGTAAGGTGCTCCCGATACGGTTCTAGATTCTGAACCACTCTCTTGGAATGAGCATCTATTTTTCTCATTACTCTCTGCTTCTCGTTGTATTTGCGTCAGCTTCCCTTACATTCTATTCGAATTTTCTCTGTGTACTGTCTCCAGTAAGCATAAGCACTCTTCAGAATTCTGTTGTTTATCACAGTCTAATTACGTTTTATTCGCACAATTACACGGCAATGCGGAAGGGGTTGGGAATAGGGATATAATCTGCATGCTCAGTGCGGAGGAGAACATCAACGAGTTGAGAAGCAATGAGATTAGCAGGAATATTGATGTTGGCAGCAGGTACAGGAGGCGCGTTCGGAGCTGAAATCAATCTTTTCATGATAAATATTTTCATCAAAGCTTGACTCGGAATCACTTCAAATTTCGAAAAGAACTGTTTGAACCGGAACCCGGTAGAACTGTTGGAATCACTCACCCTGATTCTCCGCTACGCCTCCGGAAGTGGCGTCGATGCCGTTGTTTCCCATGGCGAAGAGTGGATAAGTCGAGGGAAAGTTGAGGAAACACGCCCTCGTGGTCCTTTTAAGGCCATCCAAGATCTTGATCGTTTTGCTGTCTGCTTTTTGCTAACGGAGAATGAAGCGCAAAGCCGATCGACATTACCTAGCACGGGGTCAGATCGCATATATGATAGCGGATCGCCTTGATCGGGAATGTGAGCGCTTCAAGGTGACCCCGTCCACAGTTGAGATGCGCAATCTGAGCGGAATGTGTAGTTCGCAATCCTACTGAACACACAATAGAACAATTCCCTCGAATATGGAAATATTTCTAGTATTAGAGAAGAGTCCTTCGTGGACTCCGGAGTGGGAGTCACCCGTGTATCGATTAACCTTCAATTCGTTTGAGGATACTTACTTGCACGTACTTCTATACACGGTCGTACGAGAGCTTCTCTGCATGATTTTGAAGATGAATTGGGAGCAAAATGGAGAGCAATACTAATTGTCGAGAATGTGAAGAACAGCAGGGGAAGAGTTTCATTGGGCTGGGCATGATGACACTCCTCATTCCATGATCCCGTCTGTCAGAAACATCGGCAGAGAATTGAGAGAGTCGTAACATGTTTGCATATCTCTGGTTCATTCAGAGCGATTCGACCGGGATGATTTGCCGTTCTCGTTTCGAAACGTTCCAAGGGAGTTGGGAAGCTGATTATACATTCCTCAGAGGGCAAAGAGGAAGGAAACGGGAAAGCGAAGCGTGATATCTTCGACCACGTGCAATAGGCAAATATGCGAGCTTTTGAAGAAAACAAACTCAATAATATTTGCGATGCTAATTTCGTCGATTTCATACAACTTCCAACGATTCTACGCAACACAAACAAATTCAATACTAAATTTGCATAATTGCTGCAGCTCCATTATCAATATTTAGAATAGCAAATAAATTTCATTTCATTAATTGCAATTTTTTCTTCATTTTTTTCATATTTGGCATGCACCTACTTTTGTTCTCTCTCTCTTTTCACTCTTTGCCCTTCAAGAGGTGTATCGGCTGCTTGAAATATCTATAAAGCCTACGATTATGCGACCCGTTCCATTCTTCTCTGTCAGAACGTTCCTGCTCTTCTTTCAAAAAGCTGGTAAGCCTAATTTACGGAGGGCTAGGAGTGAAATGGACAGCAAACAACAAAAAACTTTCGTAAATGCGAATTGAATGCGTGAAGTTTCAATTAGGGAGAGTCGAATTGAACGTTTAGCTTTATCCTTCAGTTTATCCTTCCTAAACTCTTTGAAACAGAGAAATTCAATAAAAAACTGTTTTTGGCGTGATTCCATCTGGAGCCAACGGAGGCTTCAAATGCAAAATGAGTATGTCCATGTTGTTCAGCGCCCTTGATAACCCCAAATCACTTTCATGAAATCGACCTTTTTGAGCCGTGTCAGATCCTCCCTGGTCAGCTCGATTCTTACGCGAACGGCTTCATATAGTAAACTTCGCTCTCGCGCTCTGTCTGATCAAGAGGAAATTAATCCCTTAATATTACTTTATCCCATTCATTTTCCTCCACAATAAATACAATCGAACTTGATGAAACACGCCATTAGTCTCAATTTTTCTGGGTAAGTATCTAACATAATGTAGGTTATACAATGTTGAATACTTGCGTGCTAACTAGACAAGAAAGCGTGATGATCCGTTATGGAGAGAAGTAATGGTCGAACTCAATCTTATTAATTTATTCTCGTTTATATTGACCAAAATAAAGGATAGAGCTCGACCAACACTTGTGAGATCAGCTAGTTTGACTAATCGAGAGCGTGGAATTTATGCATATGAACAAATGATTGGGCGTATCTCCGGACAGTAGGACGAGCACAGTTTCGAAATTATACAAAAAGCAAGATAACATTAGTATTACAGAACCGGATAACGGGATAAGTCTCCGTAGATAGTAAGGAATTCGGGATCCAACACACAACCCAAGGTTATACAACAAGCGAGTCCAGGGAAAAGCGAGATAAGAAGAATAAAAAGATTCCTCTGGACAGTAAGATATCAAGCATTACGAAATAATAGTTACACAATCACACAAATGGTTATACAGTAAGCGTTGTCCGGAGAGAAGCATGGGGAGATTGGATATTCTCATGCGCTGGGTCGACCGTCCTCCACGTCGTCAAAACTACCTCCCTCAGGAAGAGAAGGGGGAGGAAGACGAGATGATGACTGAAATTATGTCATTACATTCTCGCAAAATCCAACGAAAGATGCTCCCGGTCTCTGCATTAACCGTTGCTATCTCTAATGAAATTGCCTTGAGCCTACTCGGCTATGACGAGAGTAATCACTCAGATTAAAGAAATTTGCCAACCTGTCCATTGTCCGCTCCTATTGCCTGCAATCTCTTCAGTCGCATCAACTCAAAGAATGTCTTCCTCTCGGACATGAGCTTGGGAGGATCGGCCAGTCTCAACTGTAAATTATCGATTTAAAGATTTATTCATGACTTCTTAGGGATTCTAATGACTTAGAAACCTAGGAAAAATCACTCACCGCTCCTCTCTCCGCTCCACCTTCGAAGAGACAGGGAAGGGAAGGTCTCTTGGGCAGTGGAGCCTGAGAAGCCGATCTAATTCGTCTTTTGTGAGTGAGATCCAACGCATCCATTCTATTGCACACGTCCGATGGCATTCTGAAACGTATTCATTGTAATAATTATTTCTTAAACCCTTTGATCTCACAAATCATTACGATGCCTTCTCATGCTTTGAGATCGAGAACGTTGATAACTCGATTATTGATGAACTTGAAGAGAGCAATGAGATGCCTCACCTTCTCAGTTCCTGGGGTATCTCAGCGACGGAATTCAGACTAGCAGAGAGAGTGGACGGGGCGGATGTCGATCCCGTGGGTTGTGAACTATCGACCGAGGCTGTCACTGCAGCGACTGGTTGAGCAACTTGAGCCTCTATGAAGTTGGCGATTTCGGTTGATCGAAGAAGGTGCGAGGGCACCGAGTCGTCTGGAAACGTTTTATTGTTGAAACACTGTTCGGGCTGGCATACCTCTGAGGGCCTCCTCAGTAACTGTCTCGTTGGAGCCTTGAGATATCGATGGTTGACCTGAGAAACATTAGTCATGCAGTAGCTTATAACCTTATAACCACCAACCTTCCATTGGAGGAGCCATCAGAGTGGATGCTGAACCATTTTGAATCCCGGATGGTCCCTGCCCCGAAGTCCCCTGTTGTGCCATCCTCGCGTTATCTTCCATTTCCTTCCTCTGTTCTTCCATGAACTCATGGTAAGGGTAGTCCTCGGGACCAGGCATGTACGATCGCCAGGGTACTCCTGCGAATTTCTTTTGCTATATGGTTACTAAATCCCTGTTGTTTCGAAAATAACGTAAAAAGAGTCAAAAGATTGTTCGCGAACGCCAATCTTACGGATGGTAAGCACGCGTTTTTATTGGAGGTTCATGAGAGAATTAAGAACTGCCACTGACCATTCTCATCGTCCTCTCTGAGATTGAGATATCTCAGTTCGAGCATTCCCTGGATGGGATCTGATTCGATCGGAGTGATCACAGGAGGGATATTGATTCGTCCTTCCGATTGCAGAACGTGAGCAGCGATGAAGATGGCCATCGTACTGAAGGGATGGATTGAAGGAGAACTCGACAACAGATTCCTCATCGTTATCATGCCACCATACTATGTTGAAAACCCTTGACCCGAAATCACTCATTGAAATATCCTGTATTTTTCGGTGATTGTATTCGCATACGAAGCTTTCGTTTAATAGGCTTACCCAATCGGCAAATTAGCAAATAAGGGGGTAATCTATACTCGTGATCATTAATTATACTCACTTATTGTCCGTCCACACCCTCCTCAGTCGCCTCGCTCTATATTCCTTGACGAGCAGACGGTTCATTCCGTCGACGTTGTCGTAGCGACCGGCTCTCTGAAAGAACGACACCAACTAGATTGGAGGAATGCGATGAATGCGACATCTGATTCTCTAACTTCGCAATGTTCTCTCGCTGATTATAGGAGCCAGAGAGCCTTTGTGAGGCCGTTCATCACTGTACTAACCTCTCTAAACTGCTGCTCGGTGATTCCCAGCTCCGTCAGACACTCCATCGTCAGCTCTCTCGGAATGTTGTCCATGATGAAATTGTAGATCGTGATCTGCTATTTCGAAATTTTAAAAATCAAAAATAAATTTTTCAAAAATAATTCATCAACCCATGTCCTCACCGAGTTCTGTATGAAAATGGGGATCTCATCGTGGTGCAGCCATCTGTGAGCAGCCACTTGCTCAAGTGTAGCGCGACGAGAGACGTCTCGTTCCAGCATTGTGTTGAGGAGATGAGCGGCGTCTGAATAGTCTGATTTCTCAAATATCCTCGCCCGGCTAGACCAGAACTCTCTCAGTTTTACGTGCTCTCTCGCTTTAATCGTCGCTGTGTTCTGTAAAAGGGACAAGAAAACCAACCAGGAGAAACGAAGTCTGGGTACTCGATATTGGCATTGAGCACACGGCCCTTGATCTCGTCAATGTCCACGCCCTCGAAGGGAGTCGAGCCAATGAGAAAGACGTGGAGAATCACTCCCATGCACTGAAATGACATCCATCTACTTCACTCATCTATAATTGAGTTTGTGGTCTCATCTAGGAATGAATTTGTCAACAATCTAATATTTGGTGGTTGCTGTAGTGAGATCTACTGAGAGGTGAAAACCCAGTACGGATCCTCCGATCTTATCATGTTACTTCTCCCGTTTGTTTAACTCAATCATTAACAAATTCTCACCCATATGTCCACTGCGGGCCCATTGTACCGTCGAATCTCCCTCTCGAATATCTCTGGAGCCGCATATTGGGGCGATCCACAGTACGTCTTCAGCAGATTGTCATCTCCGCAGAAATTGGCGAACCCAAAGTCGGCCAGTTTCGCATTGCCGAACTCATCGATGAGAAGGTTCTCCGCCTGTAAATAACAATATCGAAATTAGAGCGATCACATATTACATCCGCCTCTGTAATCGCAGTGTCTGTCTCAGAAATCCTCAGCCCAATCTAGCCAAGAATTGGCCCTTCGTCTTTCAAATCGCCTAGCAACTCATACGATTTACGATGGAGCGCCTAAGAGGAGACAGACACGGATGAATGAGTTTTATGAAAACAATACGAATCGGCCAAACTTCCGAACGCTAGAGATCGGCAGATTTTAGGTCTAAAAGAGTAGAAATCTTACCTTGATGTCTCTGTGCACGACCTTTCTCTCGTGAATGTACTGTACAGCGGCTACCAGTTGAGAGAAGAACTTGCGAGCTTCTTTCTCGGAGAGAGGTCCATGCTTCTGGATCTTGTCTGAACGGTAAATGTTACATCAAGTCTGGCTCATCCTTTGGTATGCTCTCTCGCTTTCCCATACTCTATCGCATCTCTGACTGACGAATAAGCATGAAAAATGAGGAGAGTCAGACGACTGTTCGATTGACTTGACAGTGAAGATAGGCATGAATGATGTACTTACGGAAGAGTTCTCCTCCCTTGCACAGCTCAGTGACCAGATAGATGTTCGTTTCCGTCTCCATTACCTGAATTAGACTAATTAATTAGGACATTCATCTGAATTTCATCCTCTTTAGTCATCAATACTGAGAGTAATCATGATTAACATTACTAGGTATGATCGGATAATGCGTAGACAGTGACATTTCCTATAGGGCGCAGGAGAGTGCATTGAACTACGTTGGTCAAGTGATTGGCTCTCTGGTATCTTGGTGCACTCTTTATCCAATTAATATTGACCTGAAGAAGATCCAGGACGTAGGGATGATTCAGCCTCTTCTGCACTTCGATCTCTCGGTAGATTCTGATGAGAGAGCTTCTGTGAGGACGAAGAGATGACTTCTTGATGATCTTGACGGCCACCTGTTAATTTAGGATGAAATAGATCAAGTTCTATAGAAATTTGACCGAATGAACCGGATGGGCCTTCTCCAGACCCCCACGGGCACCCACCAACCAACTTTCATCGAAATCGGAGACTAAAAGTTTTTTTCTAGCGGCAAAACGAGTTCGTTTTCCTACACTCTTACAGGAAACACGTGGTATACTAAACGAATGCCCTTAAACAATTATGCTTCACTCTGATGTAATTTCAGTGTGGCCGATGAGGGAAAGGGAAGGATTTATGGCTAACTCACCTCTGAGTTGGTGATATTGTGCGTTGCTCTTCTCACAGCACCGTACATTCCATCGCCAATTCTCTCGTGGAGAGTGTAGAGACCGACCTTAGTCGAGACGTAGTCCTGCAATTCATCTTATTCCCCACCGAAAAAGAGGCTACATAGCCCTCGACTGAAGGAAAACGGTGGAATACGCATTCATCATTTCAAAACCACAGGGATCAAAGGGGCAGTACGCATCACTCTTATCATTCCTTATCAAAACATAGAGATTCAATCAAACTGTAATTCAGCCCTTATCAGAACTGAATGGTATTCATCACGTGTCACTAATCAAATGCACGTAGAAGTTAAAAAAGTGACAAAGTGGCCATAAATAGAGATCATCCATTCGAATAACGCCCCCATCTACCGTAATCGCCCCCTTCTTCCCTCTCCGAGACCTTTTCATCCCATCACGATAGCCCGAGATGACAGAAAGGGTATTCGAAAGGGTATCGCTAACGTGACAGACAGCTCTCAAGGAACAAGGAACTAGGTGTGGATTACGGTAATGCTTTTAGTGCCCCCAGTGGTCTAAAAAGAGATTGGAGAGGACATTCTATTGAAATTTCGAAGGTGGTCGTTCTCTTTCCTCGAAGTTCCTTAGACAATTCAATTGCCGAACACCTCGGTAATGGAATACTTCCAAATGTTTGGTTGCGGCAAGGTTTTGAGGCCAGGCCCTCACTTTCCCCTGTAATCAGCGGGTGCGTCAAACGGTGAAAAATGCCAGAAAGTGCCAGGTACGAAGCTGTGTCAGCAAAATGACTTGTGATTTGGGAAGTGAAGAAGTTTCCGGCTTTCTAGGGCTTGCCCCAACAGTTTTTAAAGCAGATTTTGAGTGCAAAGTATCCTTTCTAACTCCACCCGACTATTGCAGCTCTGACAGTTTTCGAAGAGAATTTAGAGTGTCTGGTATCTTTTCTTAGGCCTTTCCCCGCACTAGAGGCGACTATTTCAGCTGTCACAGAGAGGGAAGTGAATGAGAATAATTGAGAGAATAATTCGCACCTGGCTTGAAGAAGTGTCCACACGAGGACGTGGAGGCATCTGACGAGGAAGGACAGGGAGGGAGGGAACACCAGGAGGAAGAGCAGGCAGACGACGTCCTAGATGATGATATGTCTGACTCTCTTCGATTCACACACTCTCTCGCTCTGTCTGACCAGTCTTCACGTTAACAGTGTACGCTTTTAATTCGGTTTCTACCGGGAAATTGATCAGTTAGGAAGAAAATTGCTGACAATAGACCAATGAGTAAAGTATCCTGTGTTTTCCACTGCGCGTTTTCGATTTCACTTCCAAATGAGCAAAATGATCAGCGTTCATTGAATTAGATATCGTGCGGAATTGTCCGTCTGAGCTCTAACACGCGAATCAAGTAAATTTAACGCAGCAGTCAAGATATTTTGATATAATCGTCAATTGTCGCCTATGACGGAATTGGTGTGTGTCCAAATTCGAAATGCGTCAAGGTAGGCCAATTATAGCTGTGATTGTAGTGTTTCAATGAGCGATGGTCTCTATGTCACACTCGATATCGAAAGACGGACAGCGCTAGAGAGTGTGGAAAATGGAGAGAGACAAACATAATGATTCTCGCTGAATAGAGTGAAAAATGGCTGATACGTGGTGACATGCGACGAGAATCGAAGCGAAAGGTGGAATAATGATGCGATTCTCTCCGTTCTGCACGCTCTCTTCCTCTCTAGATAGCGCTAGATAGCGTGTGGGGAAAGGAGAAGAACATAATGATGATTCCCGTGAAATACCCTTTCGAACGAATGGAAGGTGTTTTGTTAGGTGGTTTCTCTTCGCTTCTCTCTCTCTATAGGCAGAACATCAATGGATTCAGATGATTCTTTGAAAATCTTTTCGAAAATCGAAGCGAAAGGTGAGTCGGCAACATTCGAGAGAAGAGAGCCCTAACGAAGTCAATCCCTCAAAATTTCGACGAACAAATGCGCCAATTTTCTCACGATTTTGCGCAACATGCGAAATGGCTGCTTTCGAGGGGCTAAAAAGAACGTGAGAACCACTCGTCAGCACTATGGAGATCTTTGCAATACGCTGCATAGTACTGTACTGATTAAGGACTGACTCTCTCATTTCGCAATGCTCTCTAGCCGGTCAGAGAAGCGAGAGAGTACGGTAAAGTTAGAGGGACAGTCGATTGCTCCAACAAATGACTTACTTGCTCTTGCTCCCTGCTGTCTCTGTGGCTGTTGTTGAACTGCTTGGGGACGATGGTAGAGGTTGTGGCCTCCAAGATACTGCTGTCCTCCATACTGCTGTGGAAATCCGGGATATGGATACTGTGGCTGGGGGACAAACTGTCCATGAGGGACGACGTTGAATACGGGGACGACGTCTGGATACTGTTGAGGGACCACGGGGAAGACGTTGACGTAGTGCAGTGGCTGGGGCGGGAAATCCAGCTGGATCCACTGCTGCTGGTCGTGCATCTGCTGCAGTTGCTGAGCGGCACGATGAGATGCCTCCATACCGTCGACGACGAGACTCGGCGAAGTGCAAGGATGGTCGAATGGAGAGAAGAGATGCCCTAAGGGGGCGGAGTCGAGAAGGGAGGAGGAGGAAAGGGGCGCCTCCATTGAGGGAGAGAGAGAGGCAACCTGAGAAAGGGTAGGATCTCTCGATTTCACATTATCTCTCGAATATGTGAATTGGATCAGAGAAGGGCAGAAGATGAACAAAGAAGATTCCGAATTAGAGAGAAAATGGGAGAAATGGAAGCGCGTATTGACAAAAAAATGCGCTCAGCGATCGAATAGTAGAGAAAAATTGGACGAAAAAGGAATGCAAAACGCGGGGTATCTAGAGAAACGGGTGTTAAAGGAGCCGACAAAGAACACGCGAAATGGCTATGATTGGTGTTGGAAAAAGACAATGGAGGGGAGAATATTGCTATAAATCCGCTTGCTCGAAACCGATCAGCGCAGACAGAGAGATGCAAGAGTGTAGTTGAACGGAGATTATCTGTGAGTTGAAAGAGCTAGACACGTCTCCTCTGGGTAAACTAAGGGGAATGGGCGAGAACGAGATTGTTATCAGAGACTGAAAGGAGTACAAGGTGAAACATAAAGAGGGCGAGACACATCCCTTAGGAGCCCCAAGCATGGGTAAAGGTAACGAGGTAAAGTGAAGTTGCAACAAGAATCAAAGCGTTTTGCTTCCTGTGGTATTAGACCGGCTACTGACATCGGTAAATACATAGAATGTTTTCACGACGATGCGCGGATAATCAACGGCTTACGCCAATTAGCGGCTCTACACAACTTCTCATGGGGGAATACCTGGAATACGATGAGGAATGAATGGAAGATCGGATGACGACTAGGGTGAATTGATTATGAGCGCCGTGTCGTGTGCATGACTGAGATGGGAGCAATGATCTGATGGAGAGCGTGAATGCAGAGAGGTGAAGGTTAAGTTGCGGCACTTGTTCCCCGGAAAAATGGATGCGTTTCACTCATTCTTTCGCTAACGCGGATAGGGGGATGGATAGATGATAGAAACTGTTCGGGGAACTCCACAAGTACCGCGAAAGACAACGACATGTTATGTAATCAGTGTTGGAGGAGCTATTGAACACGTGAAAAGGAGAGACAAAAGCTGAGGTGTCTGCCTTTTTGAAGGGCCTTACACTAAGTGAACATCGTCAGAAGCCTTCGCTTTTCTCTCTCGTTTTGACCTTCAAGGGAGATTCGCGTGACGTAGTTTCCCTTGCAAGCTTCTGTTCTCGCTCTCTCCACTTCCCACACTCTCTCGGCAGTCAGACACTTGCTAGAGAGCACTAGTAATCGAGAGAGTCTCCTTCTTTCTCTGCTTTCCTTTCTTTTCGGGCTGTCGTTTCGTTTCTATGCGCCGCTTAAAGGTCTCATCAAAATGATGACAGGAGATCGCTCATCGCTCACTCTCTCACGTTCCCGTGCTCTCTCGTCTCTCTAACCGCGAGATAGCGCGCGAAATGAAGAGAGACATCCTACGATGAGCGGAAAATGGGACGGTTTCTTAGCAGCGGAAGGCGTATCGGCGGAAGATGGGTCACCCCTAATGTTCCCCCTCCTCCTTCTTCCCTTCTTTCTCCCCAAACAGATGTTGAGATTGACGTAAGGGACGAACGCAAGGGAATGAATAAGATACATCGAGAGGATGAGAATTGGGTCCGGAGAAAAAAGAGAATATCATGCATACGAGCAATGGGGGTTCCTTTTTTTGGAGCCAGGAGGGATGCTTCATATCCAGTTGTCAGTTCCCCCCCCCCCTGCCGAGTATACGAAATTGTCTCGTTTTGATGGTGCCCGAAACGGCGGGGTATAGATAGACAATTTCGAAATGTTACCAAACCCTTTTCCCCATTCAGCCTACTTCATTTCGCTCGAGCAAACAGTGTGTGTGAAATGAGGAGCGGCGTCTAGCTTTTGATGAGTGCCCAATAAATGGATGAGGAGGAGATAGGACACTCGGTGACAGCTCATCAGTGGAAAGCGAAAGGGATGAATGGATGAGGTAAACGGGCAAAGAACAGTCTGGCGCTCTCTCAATTTTACATGCTATCTAGCTCGGTCTGACCGATGAACCGATAAAGAAGGATGAATCGGGCGAAGAACGGGGTTTGCCAATACGCTAGGACACAATAACGCAGCTATTCTGAGAGAAATGAGGCGGAATTCATCTCGAAAACGATGAAAGAAGTGATATCTAGCGATCTAGGAGTGTGAAGCGAGAAAAGACCATCCAAATGACGCAACCACCTCGCGCCTGCCTTCATAAACAGCAAGCGCCTAACAACGGCACCGGAATTATTTATCACCAGCCAACACTTCTGACTAGTCTCTGCACAGGCTCGAGCAAGAGTTTGCTGTGGCGTCGACAAAACAAGGCCGGGTTTAGGGCTCTCTTCACATCTCCCGATCTCTCCCGGTTCTCGCACCTCCTCTTTACTCATCCGTCCCAGCCGCCCGGCTCCCCTCTCTCGTCGGTCAGAGCGAGGGAAAGAGTGGGGAAGGGGCCAATCCGCTGCTCACAACTGTCTCAAAGACGTCATCAGGAGAGGGGGGAAGACGCGCCTCTCTCAAGGGGAGAACGGAACAAAGGAGAGAGCAGGGAGAATAACACGATTGACGTGAGAGAGGAACGATCCGAACTCTCCTCATTATGCGTGCTCTCTCGTCGTCTCTGATGGGGGCAAACGGAAGGTGATTAGCAGTGGTGAACGTCAGCCGAGTACGATTAGTAGAGCAGCTCTTTCACGTGAAGGATTCTCGAGGATTATCTCCCACGCTCGTTGTTTTTCGCTTGCTTTTGCAGCCTTTTTTTCGTACCCACTCGCGTAGAGGGGGGCGAAAAAAGCAGAGTGCGAAGTTAAAAGTGACCTCCTGAACATATCAAACTCATCATTGACGCACTTCCTTACAGTTTGTGTGCAAATCTCAGTTCTCCTGGGGAGAAGAAACCGGAGAAAGGGCGGCTGGATAAATCGGCACGGAAGGGCGGAAATAGGTGCTTGGGCGAGCGCGCGCGGAATGCCAGCAGGAAATCGCGCCCATTTGTTTACGGAACGGCTGAGCAGCCAATTACCGGTCTTCCTTACTTGGAAGAGTAATGAGGGATAGCATCATCTGATTGATTCTGAGGAGGAAACCGAGAAGAATATCTAAAGTTCTGGTTTGGCAATGTTTTTTTCCGGCAAACACGCCTCCGTAGTGACGAATCTGCAGGAAATGCCCTCGTCTAGGACACAAATCGGAACACGAGAGATATTTCTGGCCCGGCCTCTATTTTCGTTTCACCTGCGTAGATTGAGGTTCTCTCTAGATCTCTCGATGAAGGAAATAACTTGAAGAAGGAAAAAAGCTCAGAACGTATTTGAGCAAATGCTTGAGCTTCAATGCAATTAATCGACTTGGTGTCACTGATTACTGGCTAGAGAACAGAAAAGAAGAATTCGAATCATGCGTTTCTCTTCGTTACCTTCGTTTGTTTGTCAAACAAAAATCCTCGTTATCATAATTATTTTCCAGTTTATCAAGGGAAATGGGGGAAATGATAGGGAATTGATAATGTTATGATAACGATGGGACGAGAAAATAGCATAGCGACAAATGGCAATATTCCGATTCATATGAGGAGTACCCGAAAGAACGAAGAGATTGGTGTAATCTGTTACTAAATGATAACTCTTTGGGAGATTCTGCGGAGACAAGTGGGAGAAAATAAAGCAATGAACGCCTTGAAGGGCCATTCCGGGGTATGACACTGGACTAGAAGAGCTGTGCGAGTCAGGGAACAGAAAAAGCGGACGAAATAGTGATACCGGATGTCGATTGGAAGGTTCGGATGACTGGTCATGGTTCGAGGTGTTGTTGTGGAGTGGTACGACTGATAGGCAAGGGGGCAACTGGGGTTCACTGACTCTTCTCTCTCCACGTCAGAGAAGACGAGAGAGTGGGTGAAAGTGAGAGAGTTAGACAGTCAGAGATCAAAGATCAGACGTGGGTCGACGTTCGACTGATGGGACGAACCACTCCGTCGATAGTGGCGAAGGAGTAAGTGGACGCCTTTGGGGTATCAACCTCGGGAAGAGTCTCCAGAGGCGTTCCATCCACTCCAACTCCGGCTCCAGGAGCGGGCATGGGCTGAAAATAAATTAGTATTCGCTGTAAAAACCGGCAAAAGATTTTTGCCGCCAGCAGGGGTCGAACCTGCGACCTTGGGCTTATTAGACCCACGCTCTAACCGACTGAGCTATGGCGGCTCGCGTTTCTGCGCGCGCTAGTCGGCGCTATGCAGACAGCGAGAGAAGTGTACAGAGAGGTAGCCATTTTTCGCCTCCATTCTCTTTCGGGCTTACACCCGCCCGAAAGAGAATGGAAAACACGTAAAAGGGAGAGAGGTCTCGTGCTAAACGGCTTGTCATTCGTTTCTTATTGTAAGAGGGATCCGAGATAACGACTATGACTTTATTCTTGGTGATTTCTCGCACAGTGGGATGGCAACTTTGATATTTTTAAATCCCGTAAACGAACAAACCTTATCCGACGTGTAGATCTCATTGTGGTGCGTGTTGGGTGTGCTGCCTCCCGAGATGAAAGAACCGTAGGAGTGATGGTCAAAACGGTAGTCGGAGATCATCGAGTTGTCCAAGTACTTGGGATACAGACCTGAAATACGAATAATTGCCTATAATCTCTTGGAAAGCTGCGATTTCAGTCAAAAATGTCTAATAAACGAGCTTTCAGACAACTTTTCCATATGATTTACCTGCCACCGCAGCTCCAGCAAAGTCCAGGTCCGGATTGTTCTGCGGGACGGAGATGTAGTCCTGAGGATATCGCATTGGTCGCATCGCTGATGGCGATGATGTCTAGACAAGCAGATTATTAGCCGTCAGAACTACCACCGGCAAACAGCCAAGCGCCTTAGTGTTCTTCGGATAAGTTTCACACATAGTTTTGTGAAACACAACGTTTCTAGGAATATTTAACATCGAATCCCGTGAAATAGTAGTTCAGCAGCAGCCTAAACACGATAAAAACCTACCTTGGAAGTGATGATGTTCGGGTTGTCGATCGGGCTTCCGTACATATCTGGGTAGTAATTGCCATCGAGTGCCTCGCACTTGACTGTCACATCGGATTCCGCGTCTAAACAGAGGGTTACTGTAGGCCATTATGAATTTCGATGCTAAAGACCGGCCTATTTGTCGCTCCAACTCATTCTAAAGCCGTCTTTTTGACGGCGAAATGGTGCATGTATTAGACAACTGGGTGAGGAGATACGAAGTGACTGATTGCCCGAAGGGTTGAGGTGAGAAGGGATTTGATGGGGAAAGAAACACGAGTTTCGATGCGAGGTGACTGTGATTGTGTCAAACGGTCAGGTGAGAGGTGCTTGGTAGGAAGCAATCATATGTCTCTTCACTTTCTCGTGCTCTCTCGCTTCTCTGCCCGACGAGAGAGCATTACGAAATGAGAGAGTCAGACCATTCCTCTTGGTAGGTCACGTTTGGTAGGTGAAAGATATTCGAAATATCTCACCTGAGAACTGCGTGCCCTTCCTGTTGGAGTAGCACAGTCTCCTGCACAGGACGCAGCAGCAGAGTGACAGGATGAGAAGGACCATCAACCCGATGAGAATGGGAAGCAAGAAGTTGATGTCGGCTCCCACTGCAATGTTTACTATGGAAAAGAACAACAACAACAACAACAGCAACAAAAACAAAAAATAACTCACTGAGCGAGTCCATGAGACTCCTCTGCCTCAGCATCACCTCTCCGTAGTCTGAGCCGAGTCCATTATTCGCCGAGCAATTATACAGTCCGAAGTCGTCTTCGATAATATCGGTGATGATGAGACGAGATTCGACACCGTAGAGACGAGGGACTTGATGGACCTGAGACATATCGATAATTACATCTTGGAAGCATAAATTTAGTGATGATTACAGAAAAAATGAAGGATTAGACCCTACCTGATGTCTTCCACTCGCGTAGCTCAGCTTCTCTCCATTCTTCGTCCATTGAATCTCCCTCGTCTTCGGTCGACCGCTCACTTTACAGGTGAGTTCCACAGATTCGCCTGATCCTCCATGGACAACCGACTGCACGGAGACAACCGGAGCGCCTGGGATGCGTTGAATTCCGATTTTGAGTCGAGTCTGTGCCCACTTTTTCGATTCCCATTCAGAATAAAAAATTAGATACCAGTCTCCATACTACAGGAATGTGGTTGCAGGATATGAAATGCAATGTCTATGGTGCAGTAACTGAATTCATATGCAGCAAAACAAGCAACAACTAGCTTAGATACATTTAGTGACTAATCTCCTACCTCGAATGAACAGATGGTGACTGAGCTTCGCGTGCTCGAATGTGTCCACTACTGCAGTGCAGATGTACTCGCCCTGCTGCCAGGCCTCAACCGCGTCGATTGTGTACCTGAAATTATTTATTATTGGTTGTTGTTTTTATATGTTGTTGTTATTTTCTATTAACTGTTGTTAACTACTTACGTCTCTCCCTTGGCCAGAATCTGTTCATCTCCCGCTCTGCTCCAGTAGATGATCGGAGTGGGATTGCCAGCGGCCTCGCATTGGAATGTCACTGACTCCCCGACGTTCGCCTCCTTCTCTTGACTGGTGGACATCATACGGGGGCCGACTGAAGAGGTTTATGGTTCAATTTGAGAGGACAATCAACAAAATATTGCTTGATGGGGCATTAATAACGCCGTGTTGTGCACTGACCACTATCTCTAGGGCAAGTATACATTTGAAATCAGATATTGCGCTTTGCGTGCAACAATAATTTGAGGAAAGAGGCGGTTCAGAACCAGTAATGTGAGCGTGCACTTGAGTTCACTGATTGCGTGTGATTTGTTCCCGATTTATTCACTACTGAATGTGATGTCGTCTCAATTCCACTCCCTCGTTCATGAACTAGTCGCAATGTCCATCTCCATTCATGTCCACTTTGCCTCTTTATTACCCTCCTCTCTATTGGATTCTACACTCGAATTGCGCAAGATATTCTCGTGAATATCTGCCCCTGCGTACAAGTGCCACATGGGAAATGAGGCGAGCGGGTGGTCCTCCCATCTCTTCATCTACCATGCTCTCTCGCCTTCTCTAACCGGCTAGAGAGTATAGGGAGAGAGGAGAGTCTCTCCTCCCCTCTCCCCCATTTGCATAAGCGGGTGTCTGCCTCTATTCTTCAGTTCAACAAGGTCGATCTGATTGATGAACTGCTTGTGAAATGAGGTCCGGAAGCAGTTGCATTCGCTTTCCCTTCTCTTCTCCCGAGAATGAAGAGTGACAAGTACTAGTGCGGGACAGTAATGGAACGCGACTAAGAGCATTGCGACTGCAGCTCATTACAGAGATACTGCAGAACGCATTGAGTGCAGACTAATTGAGACACTAGAGAGCGGATGAAATGGTGAGATTCCGGAATAGTAGTGTGACAGTAATACTAGGCGACTTAGAAGACTACAAGTCCAGAAATATTAGAGATGGGGAGCGATTCCGCTGTAGTGCCAGACAGTAATACTAGGAGGTCAGAACTAGTAGAAATCATGCAAAATTGAGGCTAAACTCACACTGCACGTCCAATTTCATCGTATCCTTTGATGTTCCGATCGAATTGGACGTCTCACAAGTGTACTCGGACTTGTGATCCTCCATCTTGAGTTCCTCGAAAGCCAGAGTCTAAATTAGTGTCATTATGCCTGAACAACCGCTGAGAAAGTTGGAAAGTTTCCCGAGAAAAATAGATTACTGGACATACATCAGTGGTGTGTCTCAGCAACTTGTTCTGGTTTCGGTACCAGGTGATCTTCAGATCATTCAGAGGTCTGGCGTCGACGTTACAGGCGAGTAGAGCAGGCTTGCCCTCCCTGAATGATCTAGTTTGATATGTGATCTACCGTACCATCATACCATACTACCGTATCTTGCGTGCACTCACCTCAGTGCACCGGGTCCAGCCCAGGTCAGATGTACTCGAGGGGCGTACTGCAGGTTGAATCGAACGGAGTCGATCTCCACTCGGTCGGGGAAAGTGTCGTGTTGGGAGATGCAGAGGAGGAACTTCTTGTCGTCTTCCGGACGGGGCACGAAACTGAAAATAATAATTTGCAGTGAACAATATAAAAAAAACTCGAAAAAATGAGTTTCATACCTGATATTACTCAGCGAAGATATGACATCGCCCTCGATTCTCGCCTCATCGTCGATCTTTGCCGACAGAGAGACTTGAGTGCCGATGTTGTGTTGTTCTGAAAGTATCCGGTCACAAATTGACTTTTTTAAACGTTCTACGCTATTTTTCACAAAGAATTGGGAAAAAACTGACTGAACAGGTTGCCGAACTTGGCCCTGCTCTCTCCCAGCCAGGCGGTGACTTCTCGGCCTTGGGCATCAGTGGAGATGGCCCAACCGATGCGTGGAGCAGGTTTGCCACGACGAGAGACGCAGGCCTGCAATCATCATCATATTTGCCATATTTATCCTGACATCAAGGCAATTTCTTGGGGAAGGGGCAATATCGAAGAGATGATAATTCGTTAATCATTGAAGCGTGAGAATGGTTTGTGGTCAGGAACTGCATTATACCTGTAGCAGTGTCTCTCCAGCAATCGCATTCAGTGTAGGCGCGACCTTCTCGACGAATTTCACAGCCGTCGGTCGAACTGAATTTTATATTTTAAATTTTTTTACCTGTTTTATTTCCCAGAACTATTCCTGGACCACATGGTTCTTCTTTTATTTTTAAGATAAGCGAAACTCAATCCAATTTCGATATTTCCGGTTATGCAGAGAACTCGATGTTGTTTACGCTCACTTACAACTGTCCAGAGAATAGCGAACAGAGTGAGCATTTCCGGAATCCGGATAGAAGTGTAATACCTAATTTTCAGAACTTATTAATCCATGGATTGACTCCTTTCAATTGTTTCCCTAACAGCAGCGGCTACAATAAATATCAGAAATATTCCTCAAATTATTGACCCCTTGCTCCTATTTTCCATGCCTCTCAACTGTTTATCCCTCACCACCGATTTGTCACTTCTCCTACTCATCACACTGCCCCCTGATCCCTTTCGGTGCTCATCTCATCCCTCCTTCAAGCCTCGATCCCCTCCCCTACCCTCTCCCTCGCTCTGACAGACGAGAGAGCATGGCAAAGTGAGAGAGTCGCGGATATTTCGTCTCCTTTCCTCTACCATCTGGTCGCCTTTCTCGGCTGTCGCAGCGCTCGCGCAATCGTGACAGAGCGAGTTATCGTCAGAGGAGGAGCAATTGAGACCATGAGGCCAGAGGGCAAAACAACCCGAGAGTACGGTAGCCCTTTGAGCTTTCGTAGAACCCCCTAACGAATGTAGAGAAAATCGGATTCGTTGTGTCAAAATCAGAACGAAAACAACAGAAATAGAGGAAATTTCAATTGAGAACCGACTAGTGAAAATAGTACGATGTAGGCACTCTAATTACTGCGCACTATCTGAAGAACCTTACCTAGTACGGTTAGTCGAGCGGGCGCGGAGATAACTGACGACTCTCCGTCGGCTTCAGAGATTTGACAGGCATACACGTCATCGTCCGAGACCGTCGTGTTTTCGATCTAAATAACATCGACTTAGCAATTTAGTTCATCCTGTTATTTCCATGAAAGGGCAGACACCTCGCACTTGTAAGCGGTTTGTAGCACTACTATGATTGAAAAGTGCAGCTACAAACGCGTGTCTGAGGGGTATTTTCAGCACGTTATTGACCAAACTTTCTCGAGTTCAGCGAGGCCAAACAACTTAGATGAGCCGTGTAATGCGATCGCTCACCCTCAAGTGATACTCTCCTTCCGAGTTCGAGCCAACCATCGTGTAGCGAGGGAAGAATCGGAGAGATCGATCCGTGCCCAGGCCGAAACCGTTCTTCATCCATTGCACGGATCCTTTCTGAAAAAAAAACTATTTTTATACATTTCTATGTCGATTTCGAAGCCTACTAAAAGGGCCCTGGGGCTCTATTATCATAATTCAGAGATCCTGCGTCACTTTTCCCATCCATAGCTCGAAATCCACACCCGCCATCCGGCCGATGGCTCGCGGGCGCGCCTCTTTTTGCCGGTTCTCATTCCCAATTCATACTTCTTCCCTACTCTATTTGCGAGGACGATGCGGCAGTGAGGAACTCGAAATTCGACATCCCCCCGTCTCCCTTTTGGTCTTCTTCGCGGAATCCTCGAGGGATCGCTCAGAGTCTCTTTCTCCTTCCCACTCGCAATCGAGAGACAAGAACACTGATGACCGATGACTAGGAGGGCCCCGCCGCCCCAGGAGATTGACTGACTCTCCACATTTCCCGTGCTCTCTCCCCTGTCTGACCGGCGAGAGAGCAGGCAATTTTGAGAGAGTTGCGTAGGAAGGAAGACATCCATGACCTACCTGTCCGGAAACCTTGCAGTTGAGGGTAACGACTTTGCCCACGTGCACTGAAGTATCGCGAGGACCTGAAAGATGGAAATTTGAAAGATCAAAGATCAGAAATCAAAGATCAACCTCACCTTCGACAATCTCTTGTTCTGCTGCGGCTGCTGCAAGAGCAGTCAAGAGGAGCAGCAACCTCATGAGTCCGCACCTACCTAAAAAGATCAAAGATCAGATGGATTCCACGAAAAAAACGCGAAATTCGACAAGATCTCAAAGTTCGGATATGTGAAGGGATAGAGCGAAATACTCAAGTTGAATAGGAAAGAAGAAGAAGAGAGGCCAAGAGATACGGGGGCTAAATCAAATCCTCGCGCACACTTGACAAGAGGAATTGTAGGATGAGGAGGAAGGGGGGAGGGAGGGGAGGCGGGAGCAGAGGGGTTAAGCCTAATCTGAATACTTCTGCTGCTTCTTTGGCAGTTGACCATGCAGAGAGATTTATTGCTGTGAGGAGTGGCAAAGAGGGCAAAGACAAGAAATAACACGAGAAGAAGAGTGAGAAGAGCGCTTGCCAAGTTAGGAATTCGGCAGAGATGAAAAGGAGGAAGAGAGGGGGAGGTCGACGGATGAAAGAATACGGACTAAATTTATTGGCCCATCGCGTGTTAGTCCATCCCCAGGCCATCCCTATCTCTCGTTAAATTGTAGTCCCTCGATTTGTCTGACCTGCGAGAGAGTAAAAAGAAAGTGGAGAGCGCCCATAAAGTGGCGCATTATGTCCCGTGTTTTGCCGTAGTTAACACACTCCTCAAATTCCCGCGTTAGCCCCATCTCAAATGACCGTCGCCTCCCCACCTTGCGGACAAACTCAATAGGAGAAGGAAGGATGGACTTGAAGGGGACAAAGTTGTACTAAATATAATCATCACCTCATCCCGCTCGGACAAGTGTGGAGAAGATGTGAATAGAAAGGAGAAGGAGGGGAGAAAAGAAGGGAAGGAAGGTACTGGGGATGAAGATGATAGGAACAGGTGGAATGACTGGGATGAGCCACAGGGTCTCTGTAACATAATCTGGCGTCGGGACAACACTTTTATGATTAGAAGAATGACATTAGTTCTAGAGGTAAGCTATCGGGAATGTTCGATGATTCTCTTCGTAACGGATAAAGTTCCGGGGGTTATTCTTAGTGTTGCCAAATTGGGAACGATGGAGTAGATGAGAGATCTCTAATCAGAGGTAAAAGGTTAGGTTCTAGAGATCTTCGCGAACTGATACTAGAAGGGAACGAGAGGGGTGGATGAAGTGCGTGGGGATCCGCCTGGTCTGAGTAACCAATCGAGAGCGCGATTGAATTACATGAGAGGGAGATCCACCCCTCGGACTAATCTGTTTAACTCGAAATTAATTACCAATGGGGTGATTAGGGACTATGTTCGAAAGGCGGATCATGACCTTCTAGTTACATTTTTCCATCCGAGAGATGTCTATCACACATTTTTCTGCAATTTTTCTAGAGCATACTGAGGTTTTGGTCGAAAAATCGAGCGTAATAGATAGAAAAGGTTCGAAAATAGCCCCTGAGAAGGAGCTAAGGGGAAGAGATGACCCACACGGATCATCACCTGTTATGAATGGCGAGAGGCATCAAACAGGCTCTCACGAGTATGTCTGCTCTCTCACCGGTTAGGCAGGGCGAGAGAGTGCGTAAAAATAGGAGAGTGGGGTCATCGGTCCAAACAAGGCTGAGATGGTGCCACTGCTGTGGGGGCAATTGCGTAATGAGTGGTGGGAGAATGGTAGGGAGAAGAAACATTGGAACACATGGGCTAACTAGAGTGAAGCAGTCAAGTGAGAAAACAGCAATCAGACTAATCAGAGCGGATAGTTATTGGGGGGTGAAATGGTGTGGAGGTCGAGAGGGAGAGGAGAGGGAGGAGGGAAAGAAGAGTCAAGGATAGCGAATGGTTCACGCGAGGATAATCCTATGGAGAGAACACTGCATATTCACTGGCCGATTAGAGAGGGATGAGATATTCGTCAGACTTCGTTATGACCACGACTTAGTTAGGACGAATAGCTTCTAAGAACTGACAAAATCGTGTTGAAAAAAGTACCGCAGGAACGAGGCGTTTCGCGCCTCTTAATCCCGATTTATAGGCTTATTTACTTCCTAGAACTCCGTCATAATGAGAAGATTGCATCATTGACGGCGTCTCGCGGCGACGCGCTTCCGGTCTCTCCCTTCTCTCGACTCTCTTATTTTACCATGATCGCTCGTGTGCTAGAGAGGTGAGAGAGCACGGCAAAGTGAGAGGGTTCACCAAATTCTCTCTCTTCATCCACACAGACTACTCATTTGACTCCCGGGGTCGCTCATTAGCCCCTCAGGCCCAATTGTTCGCCTCTCTGCAGAGCACTTGGGTCTGGCTGGTCAGAGATGGTGAGAGAGCAGGGGAAATGGAGAGAGTCAGACATGTCCCAGTCCATCTAATCTCGTCGCTATTGTTCACTCCATTGAACTCTCTTCTGGTGGCATTCATCCAAGGTAATCGGTCGAGTTCCGGAACGCGGGGCTGGGATAAATGGATGAGAGACTAATTCCGGGGAAAACTGCGGCCTGGGAAGCAATATAACAAACATTCTGAAACTCTAGGCTATGCTCTTGGATTGGTGAAACAAGGTGTGACAAATTCTCGATTTCAGGAAAAGCTTCGGTCGCAATGTGAAGTAATGCGAGAGATGCGTTCTAGATATCGGGCCCTCAAAAAGCGCGAGGCCTCGAAGAAGATGGATGGAATGTGTGTACAAACATCGTTGCAAGGATTAATCAGTCTGGTAAAGAGAAGAGGGAAGGAGGGGGAAAAGAGAATGGAGGGATGACTCGAGAGGCGGAATATCGGCTAATGGAAGAAGGAACGCGACGCAGCTGCGGATTTTGTATAGAAAAAAACGCACAGTCACCAGCCCAAAAAAGGCGACTCTCAAGGGGTTCTCAAGGGGAGAAATACGGTGGGAACACGGGGGATGAGAGGGGATGAGTGAATGGATGGAGGAGGGGATGATTACCGTTCGGACGACTGACCAATTGACCTCCGGATAAGCTGGAGGAGGGAGAGATCACCTGTCTTCCTTGGTGGAGAGAAGGGCAGAGCTATGCAATGGATACAATGGACAGGCCCCCCTGATGTTTATTGTGTCTCGAGATATGTGCGGACTTGGGAGGAAGAGCAACAGGTGTTGAAAAGAAAGCAGGGGCCGGGGGAATCCGATACTGGGGATATAAACACGCCCGTGCAGCTATAAAATGATTACATTGAGCAAAAAAGGGACTCGTAGGCGCTACATCAGTTGTTATCGGGACAAAATGATGTTGTACTGGCCAGTCATAGCGAGATAAGGAAGCCAATCTGGAGAGATCCAATTGTTTCCCTCTTTGCGCTTCCTTTTCACTCACAAATTGCACTCGACAAAGATAGCTGCGCAAGGCTGAGGAAGTCCTTTGTGAGTCAAGAAGAGGAGAAGGACCTCCCCGATTCTAGAAGGGCCTTTCATCTGTACTTAATGAAGGCAAATGATAGAGAGAATTCATACGAAAGTCCTTTTTGATTCTAGAAGGGGCTCTGTACTGGCTTTATGTGATAAGGAAGACCAAAACGAAGTAATGAAGAGCCAATATACGAAAAGAAGGTAAAGACAAGAAGCCGTGTGCAGTCCGGCGGAAATCTACATGCAGGGCTTTGTTTTGGTTGCTGCTGCACAGTCGCAAGGCTGATACAGTCTATACAAGAGAAGAGAGGAGTGGAGGAGGGACAATGATGGACAGAAAAGGCTGGCTATGCCTCTAGTCCAGTGCGCAACATTCGTCCCCAGACGCGCGTTTGTCAATCGCAGAAAGAGGGGGAGGAGACAGGGGATGGGGATAGGGGAGGAATAGATCATGGAGGGATTCTTCCCCCCTGCTCGATCAGAGATGACTAAGATGCGATGAAAAGGCGGACCGACGATGATCGAGCTCTCTCGATTTGCCGTGCTCTCTCGCTTTCTCTAACCTGCAAGAGAGCACTCAAAATGGGGAGAGTAGAAGAAGAAGAAATAGATCAAATGAAATTGAGAGGAGGGGAATGATCGAATGCGTGAAATGAGGAAGAGGAGAGGCGATGGTCAGGAAGGGCGAAAGTACCAATATCCTGTAGATAAGTGAGAATGAATTGACATCTGCCGCGAGCGAGAAGAGCGAACGAAGCTAATCTTGATGGAAGAGAGGACTCAATCCCCCCATATTAGAGGGATGAGATCATGAGATGCTTAGACGAGTCCAGAGGGACGAAATGGTCGGCCCAATTACTGTTGCTTGTCTCTATGAGACTCGAGAGACCCATTGCGAGTCAGCCCGATTAGAGGGCTAGATATCAATCGGGAGAGAGCGAGATGGACCCAGCCGGGCTAATGAGGGGAAGAGTAATGGAAAATGCGCCAGGTGAGGGCAATATTGGCCAGGAATAGATCAAAGAAGGACTCATAATTGATAGGAGCACTCAACACGTTCTAATGACTGTAATGGACCTCCATTCATCATAAACTCTAGCTAGAAAGTGATAGAACACGGGAATAGAGAGAGAAACGGAATCATCACTAATGGAGTATCCTCACGCGTCGTGAATACACTGGCAATCAATCTCATATTGAGGGAGAAAAAGCGGCTCTCCTGAGGGGTTTCGGCCTAAAGAAACCCGCACCGCAGGAGGTGGCAGGGATCAGGGATCTATTCCCCAGGCTAAATCACAGCTAGGGGATATGAAAGAGTGCGTCAGCCAATTCTGCTAAAGGTCCTTGCGTATGCTAGGCACATCTAATAACAAAGAAAGAATATGAGAGGCGAGAGAGTGAGACCATTGATAGATTAGACGATTCGGTAGAGTGAGTGTGCAGTTCTCTGCCCCCACTGGGCAAATGAGCGCCTGCCAAACAACGTGGACCATCGAAGGTCTCTTAGATCTACAAATAGTAGAGGGGGATCGCTTCCTGCCACCTTCCGATGTTCTCACTACCCCCATATCCCTACTTTCTCCTTCTATTTGACCGACGAAAGAGCATGGGATAAGAGGAGACTTCGCACTACAACTGAGAACATTCGCCACTATTGGTGAAATTCGAGAACAGTTAGGGAGCTCTCACGATCTCTTTCCGGGGGCTAAGACCATATGCAAATTGGGCCGGTGAAATGGAGAATCCTCATCGTACTCGAACGGGATATTCGAGATTTCGAGCGATGTTGCAGGATTGAGGGCTAGTTGAGTATGAATTGAATGAGTTTCGCGGTTCTGTGAAAATTTATCAGGGGAATATTTATCAGAATGACAAAGTTGATCTAATTAGGGTCTTTTGGCAGGGACTTCAGGCAGAAGTCAAGATAATGGACAACATTTCGAACCTATTCAGGATAGTTGGGAAGGAGACGGTTCTGCGAAACAAAAGACTGAGATTTCTAAGAATTAGAGCGAATTTAAGATTTGTAGTCAGCTTGGTGGCGCGAGATTGTGTGATATTGAGAGAGTCATTACTGGATATTGCCAAGGATCACGAGCATTCCCACACCTCTGATCCTCAACCCGACAACATTCTCGAGTCAAAGGAGTAGCCATAAATCACCTTATCTGTTGTGCATCAAAGTGGCGCCCCGGCAGGAAAACTACTCAAGAATGAGAGGCTGATGGCAACCAGTAATTGTGTGATTGTCAGACCCCTTTTTGCGCCCGCGCCCGTAATCGAGTTCTTTGTGATCTCGGGTTACAGGGGCCATCTAAAGAAAAGCACGCAAAACAACGAGTAATTGGAAGATGACAGGGAAGGGTAGGACAAGGGACAGGGGCCAGCAGATCGGCTCAAGAGATGAAAAGGGACAGTCTGGGAGTTGTCTATTAGTATTTTTAAGATAAAATAATTCGATAAGTGGGGGAAACGCGTAAAAGTAGATCAAAGCTGAGAGGAAGCCCCTACCTGGGGAGATCAGATCGGAAGGGAGAGGGCTATCACAATTGTAGAGAGGCAGAGTCTCTCGACAACTGACTCTCTCTCCTCTCTTTCTTCCTCTCCCGGATCACCGGTGTAATTATGGAAGAACGAGGAGAGAAGCGGGGCTTCTGAGTCCCCGATCAGTCCCTCTTCTAGGTCAGAGACGGCAAGAGAGCATGCGGATTGGAGAGAGCGCTCCTCTGCCTCCCTCGTCGGATCGAGAGGACAGATTGAGAGATGAGAGTAGGAAGGGAGGGGGTTGGCAACAACTAAGTGCCTCCCATTCCCGGACACATCCAAAGGGATCGCAAAGTGTGAAGTGGAGAAGTATGTGTTTGGATGCGAGCACTGTACACAGATACTCTGCAGTTTTCAGAGATAGAAGCAGCAGGAAATAACAGTAGATATCACGAGAAGCGTGAAGTGGCGTGATGAGTGTTTGGATGCGAGTATCGCACACAGATACTGGCGAGTTTTTGCCAGAGAGATTGCGAGATAGAGCTAAGATTCAAAAAAAGATTTAACCGCAAGCAAGAGGGATTCAAAAGTTGCAGCAAGTTTCGACATTTTCTATTACTTCGCTCTGTCGTTTTCAGGCTTACGAGGTAGTTTGCGGACCCGAGAGAGTCAAAACATTGCTCGGCTTTCAACGAGCGTCTCGCCCTGAGAGGCGAACTTTGCAGTGTCATCCATCACGGAAAAACGATGGAGATGAGTGGAGAAAGAACCCGCGAGGAGGAGTGGAGAGGGGAATGGGATGTACTAAATATCGCTGTCAATTGGACTCGCTGTGGATTACATCGCATTCGAATGCCGTTTCACGTTAAAGTAGGGCTTACCGGACTGAAAAAAGAGGAAAAGATGGGTAAATACCGATATTTTCGAAAATGAGGCAGGAAACAGTGGCGGATCCCAGTGGATGTGGCGTAATCCAAGCTACGGATTACTGAACGGAGGGAGGAGGCATTTGAGTGACGGGCAGGGGAAGGAAGGGATAGGAGGAGGTGATTGTAACCCGAGAAGCTGCGAGTGAACAGGTACTTGAGAGAGAGGGGGGCAGAGGGGAGGAATGATAGAGACTCGCCGGGGGTCATTCGGGGGTTCTTTGTCGGAAAACAACGGCGGTTTTCAGTCATGAAACGGCACATGTGGAGCGGATTTCGGAGATCATGATCCTCTGAGACAGGGAAACAATGACTAGGTCAGACACTGGCGAGAGAGCAGGGGAACTGGAGAGAGCGCAGAGAAGGACAGGTCTGAGTAGCAGCCTGGGAGATGACACTTGGTCCACAGTCATTCATCCGCACCGTTTCACGACAAACCCGCCAATTAACTCGGGATTCCATCTCAATTTGTGCCCTCTCTGAGTGAGGGCACTCCATTATTAGGTATATGCTCGGGCAGAGGTCAATTCGGTACAAACACTCACGGTATGTCCATTACTGGCCCACTCAAGACTACGCTTCTGCCTGTCTGCTCTCGGGGCAAGTTGGGCAAGTTTACGATTGAAATTCCGGGTGGATCTCAGCAATAACGTTAGGCAACAACCAATCGACGCCCTCTGACTTTTGACTAAATGCTCTATACATAAATGCAAAATAGCATACCATAAAGCGAGTCAGGAAGTAAATGAATAAGCACTTCTAAATTTCGGGATCTCGTCTTGTGAATAGAAAAAGAAGTATGAGGAACGGATCTGGGCGAGAATGTGTGAGAAAAAAACAGTGAGAAGAAGTCAAAGAATGGGAGGTTGGCAATATTTGTGCACCGTGAGACCTCAAGGGAGACAAAGAACGAGCTTACTCGGAGGTCGAGAAAGGGAGGGATTTACTCTCCTCATCCAGCGGGATCTCTCGGCGGTCAGAGTGAGCGAGAGAGTAAGACAGATGGAGAGAGGATTGTTCGGAAACATGAAAGCTGACCTGCCCCAAAACTCGAGAGATCTCTTCATTTCCGGGCGAGTTCCCATCACAAATTGCGATGGAAGAACCAGTGGCAGCTGCTCCAACAAATCGGCGTATTTATCTTGACATTTAGCTAGTGAGATCGAGATTCCATGTTCATATAACAGCTACGAAATTGGACTAAATGGTCAAAATTTACGATAATAATTTGTCATGCAAAGTGAATTACTGTGCGAGATGAATATCGATGGTATCGAGATATCCACGTCTCTCCTCCATTCTCAATCGATGTTTGTTGGTCATAGAATAGAAGATGAGAGGGAAGAACAGTGGATAAATGTGAATAACCACGTACTGGAGGTAGATTAGAGGTGAATCGGCTGAATCAGTCAAGTTTTCCGGCTTCAAAAGAGCTCTTTTTCATGTAAAATACTCACGTTGCATGCGGACTCGGTAGATTTCGAGCGAGTCAAAGTGGTCAATCAGATTTGAGGGAATTTGAGGGAAAGCGATTTTGCCGTTTTTTGAATGAAAAGATCCATAATGCGCGAGCAGAGTACGGGGTATAGCTCAGTCGTGGGAGCAGCCGATCAATGGGGCTTCAACATCCTCCGCTTCCATGCGACCTTTGCGCGCCCTTCTGGCATTTTACCAAATTATCAGTGTCATCGTTTCCGCACTTCCGGGTGTACTTGTCTGCACTACTTCTAAGTGCACTGAATCATCTCGGTTTTACATTCGAAGAACGGCACGAATCCTAATACCACCCATTTATCATCATACGGCCCATTAGTGTAAGCGCACGAGGCGAAAGGTTGATCATTCATTCGTGTAATATCACTTAGCCACTCAGGCTCGATCTAACGCAGAGGTCTCTCATGCTATCTGAGTTCGAATTCCAGGCGGCGATTGGAGTCATTCTTGGGGTAAGGTTTCTTCAAGAGCAGTGCTAAAGGGCCTTACAGTCATTCGGGTTCACATGCTTCATTTGCGCTCTCGCTTTCGTCGTTGTCTCGAAAACCGTCCATCTCCGCTCGACAACGTAAGCAATTTTCGATTCGATAGCGTGTATTGGGCATTCCCCATTTTTTGAGCCGATGGAACAGTAAGAATAAGATTGTAGAAGGGTGAAGGGAAAGGTAAAGTTGAAAGCAGAATCAAAGCCTGGATTGGGATCGAACTCGTGGAATTAGTCTTACTGGTGGCACCTTACACCACCGACCATTCCGCTATATATAGCCATACATATATGGCCACTCGGCCATGTAGAAGAGTCTGGCTATTGAATTTTGTTCAGATTCGGCGATATCTGCTCAGTGCAAATGGTCTCCGATATCGTCCTCATATCCTTGAACACTTACTGGTGTCTGGTCAAGGCTTATCATATTCAGGATGAGACTCACTCAAGATACGAGATGCTTGTCGGCGTGGTAAGCAGGCTTGAAAACAACAACAAACGGCAATTTTCTAAGGTATCGAAGACATTCTACTTCTTCACGTGTAAACTGCATGTTCTGATGGCTATCAACCGCTATATTTTCATCTTTCACGCAACTGAGAATCCGGTAATGACTCTAAAGTTTAGACAATCTGAAGCAACATTTCAGAAAACTTCTTCCGTATTCCGAGGAGCAATTGTTGTTTGTTTCTTGCTCGCATTTCTACAGTCTTTCGCCGGACCTCTTCTCGGTTCTCGGTTATAGATCATTCAGTTTTTAACCTCCTCTCCAGACCAAAATCTGTTCGTCGTTTTCTCGAGTGACACCCTAAGATGGCAATTCGCCACCACCGAGTGGACACCATTCTACGAAGCGTGAGTGGTTTGGTGATAACTACATTCACGGTTGGGGTCTGACACTATCCCTTTCCCATGCTCTCTCTCTGACCGGAGATTGCTCAGAAAATGGCACACTGGTAATGCAATTGGCATTTGTTAGAGGGACCGGAAGAGGGTTTCTCGTGTCTGTCCTTTTACTTTTTCATTCTAACTACTGTGGCTCCAGATACTTGGAATACTACCTCGTTCTCACCGAGTGTTCAATAATCATCGTCTTGGATAGTGCATCATTCTTCAAATTGCGTCTGATCCATCGCAAGGTTGATGAGAATCTGAACTTATCTACGCAATAATTCTAGATAGCGGCTAGCAAAGCATCCACGGCGCGTGAAATGCGTCTGTTGTTACAGGTTTCTGAGGATAATAAGTGTTTTATGTGATTTGCTTCAGAGTTTCTGTCAGCTAATCCCATTGTCTTCTGTGATGGTTTTCTTCTTTTTCGTCGCTCCGAAATGCGATTCTACTTTTCTCACTTTTCTAAGCAGTACAGCGGCCTGGCATTTCGGTGTATCTTTGGACGGGTGAGAAACTTAAAATATTTTGAAAATAACAACAGAGTTTCAGAGTGATAATCGTCATATTCCAAGCGCAATTCCGTGCGAAACCTCAGCCTAAACCCACTCCGTCCTTCACCAGAAGCATTCAAGAATAACTAAGAAAAACGGTGTTAATTATCATGTGTATTCTCCGAATGCCGAAAACATTAGCCTTTTTGTGTGAAAAAGCGTACCCTTTTTAATTTTCGTATAAGTGATCAATGACGCCTGCGTAGTTCTTCGTAATCATACAACGGATCTCTGTAAACAACATGCTCGCTTATCCACACATCTTTTTCGTCATAAATTTTTCCATAAAGCAAATATTAAGTGAAGTATCAGAATACGTGGTTGCCTGCTGGATGATATTCAGCTAACTAACATGTTAAAACAGTACCAATAATCAAATAAATGTAGCTCCAAAGCATTCCGCTTTATCTTTCCCGCTTTCTCTGTCTTAGAAATGGTGAACTATGCGAAGGTTCGCGGAAAATGGTGGCATATTCTAGTGAATGTCATGTGCCCCATCACTACAGTTAGTACTACGCTGATATACTTAAAAATGATGTTTGTAAGTGATTTGTAGTATTACAATTACTGACGCACTTGAAATTGGGAAAGTTGAATACTAACGGCATCTAGGAGAATGGTGATTTTTTTACAAAGCTCACATTCAATATCAATCACGAACCCAATGACAATTAATTATATTTGTGATATTTTGAAACTTATCCTCGCCAAATTGCTCACGGAGATTCAGGAGCCTTTGGTGCACTAGTGATCTTCCCTCAATGGCGAGTTTCAAAGAAGAGGGGGTGTGTATCTTTCAGAGAGCGAGGGACTGACCTCACCGAGGCGACGTTTGAGGTACACGTGGCTCACCTGCAGCTATCCTACCCCAGATTGGCCTGTCTTCTGCCCACTGGCTATCCAAGAATACGCATGTACTCTCTCGCCTTTCCGATACAATCTGCGATCAATGCCAATCAATATCTTTCTTGAATCATTTTGACGATCACAAGGGACAATCTTTATACAATTGTTTCGCTGAATCATCACTAAAATGTTCTCTTCAACGTAATGAATCATGACTTCGACATTTGTTCGCCATGAAAACTCCATGGATTCCCCTTAAAGACCCCCGATCATCACAAAATATTCACTTCTGCAATGAAGTTATTCTTACTTCTGTGTATTTCTGCTTCCGTTCTCTCTTCCAGTCAATGTGGAGTTCGTCTAACCGCTAGTCGCTATCGCAGAGCGGTATGCTGTTTATACTGCCTCTTTCTTTGAATAATAAATTATGAGTGATTAGATTGTCGGAGGAAGAAATGTCACAGCAAGTGGAAGGTGGCCATGGCAAGTAGCATTGGATGTATGGAGAGACAATGAGCCAGGATACCTCTGCGGAGGTTGTATCGTCACACATTAATTTCGAAACTGAATATGTTTCAGGCACCATTATCGCCGATCGATGGTTATTAACAACGGCACATTGCGTTTCGTGAGTCGCTATACATTTTTAAATATATAAAAACCATGGTTTGATAACCCAAAAATCAGAACCGACTGGAGACGGGGAGAAGCAACGAAAATCGAGGTTGCCGCTGGAGTCACTCACAAAGACGAGAAGACTCATGTATAAAATGGTTAGCTTCAAACCAGACCAAGCATTTTCAGGGCACATTCAATACGGTTTCTAACTGGACAATCCATGAGGAATACGATGCACACACTGACGCAAACGATATCGCGCTCCTAAAGGTATTTTGAATGCTTCAAAGAGAATTCTTTAATCGGATGTGTGAATGACTTTAATTCGACTGATTTAGCTGGATGCTCCATTCATTTTCAACACTGATGTCGCATCAATCTGCCTTTCGAATTTCAATCAGACGATTCCGAATGAAGCACAAGCAGTTGTCACTGGATTCGGAGCAGTAAATAGTTAGTAGACTGGTGTATTTCAGTCATCTCGTCTGCATTGGTTTTTGCGTTTCTGTTGTTCCCGAAAAATAGATAGAAAAAAAATAGAAAAAAAAAGTTTCACTCATTCATGAAATGTGTGAAACTCAACCACGGTTAAGGCAAGATTTTGAAGGCCCTGGCAACAACATAAACTGTCGTTTTTAGTCGGAAATACTACCAGAATTGAAGTGGACGGACAGTTACGCGAGGCCATTGTGCCCATTGTGCCACAGCAAATTTGCGAGTAAGTTTCAGATAATTTCAAAAAAAAATTAAGAATCTGAATGCTTCAACCTTTTTTTTCATCATAGAAGCCGTTGGGATGACAAGGGGCTCCCACCAAAGATCGTATGCGCCAGCTCAAAGGATAAAGGAACTCATAAGGTTAGTCGATTGGGAATGAAGGTGTAACAATGAATACTCAGGGCGACAGTGGAGGACCACTCATGATGAAAGCGAGTGATGGAAGGTGGTTCCAGGTTAATTAAGTAATTACGGTTTCATTTTATACCAACATTTCCTAGCTCGGTGTCGCTTCGTTCATCGGTGGGTACAGTAACGGGATTGACGGAGAAATAAGGCCAAGTATGTGTTTTTTTTAATATTCCAACTTTTTATTTTATTTTAGAAGTATTCACGGATGTGCGCATGTTCTGTGATTGGATCAAGGAGAATACTGACGGAGAAGCCAGTTGCCAAGAGGAAGTAATTCTGGAAGGTGCTCGAGATTAATAAATAACATTTATGAAGTTTTGCATTTTTTCCGATAAACAATTCTGATCAATTTCTTGTTTACTAGCAAGCACAACTGGTAAATTTCCATTCTATCGCGAGATTCTAATATATGACTCTCGATAGACTCCACCTGATGCACTTTTCTCCCGATTATTAATTATTTTCACTACTCCTTTCTGGTATTTACTCCTTTCTATATCGTACCATGAAGTATTTTTTTGCTAAGAATGCGTTTCATCACCATTTTAAAAACTGAAGAGCGGGAGAGCGGAATCAAATATGATGTTTATCAACCATTTCCTCGATAAAATATGCCTCCACGTAAAAGCTGAAAAGAAAATCCAAAATAAAAACTTATTTTGCATAAACTGACCGGAATAATGGAGAGACAGACCGGAACGACAAATGAGCTCAACAAGCCCATCTTCGAGAATCTTTTGGTCAAAGGAACCCTATTAAAGCGTGCTGAAACATTTTCTCCTCTGCCTATGTTCAAGATTATCTCACCAATATATAAAATTGCTTTAGCATAGGTGGGTATTCCAGGAGAGGTCTAGAGAAAATCAAATGCCAGGGGTTTTCTGAACAAAACACAAATATGATAGGACTGGATGATCACTTACCCTGTATCAATGAGGATATGGGGACAAGCTGTTGGAAAGATTTGCAGATTCATTAATGAATAGCAGCACGATGAGAGGCAGAAGTGTGAACTGAGATATTTTTGAAGCAAATTTGAGACAAATAATAAACTGGCGTACCTTATATGTGCTTCTACTCTGAATATATACAGTGCCTGACTCACTGAAGATAAACGACTGTATTCGACTACCTACTGAATAATAAGCCATTTTTGTTCATATAATAATCATTACAATCATTTCTTGCCTTTCCGAAAGAAAGAGGAAGCTGCATTTCTCGTTTTCTTGACAATGATTCAAATCGATGTCATCTTCCGATTCCAAGAACACTATGTTTTGTCTATTGTGGCTCGAAACCCCCGACAGAAGGAGGTATAAAAGAAAAAAATGACAACATACTCGTCACTCAGAGATGATTCTCAAGCTACTGGTGAGTTTTCACTATCATTTCTGGTTTCAATCGATTATTTCAGCTGATATCCTCACTCGTAGCTCACTCCTTCGCTCTAGAGGTTAGTTCTTGCCCATTTCCACGAAATCAACAGAGTTCCAGGTACCACATCAAGGTGCAGAAGTAAGGGAGGCCAATGACATTAATCCTGCGGATTTGGAAGGTAATTTCAACAATGAATTCTAGATAAATCTCCGAAAAATTGATCAAAATTGTGTTTTCCAGGAAGCGGCGAGGAAGATATGACGAAATTCGACGAAACCCTGTGGCAAGGAGCTGAGAAGGAGATGGGATGGGATGACGCAAGAAAGAAACGACAGGCTAATGGGGAACAGGCTAATAAACACGCTAATGCCCTGACAGAACAGCAGCAGCCCTTCGAAGTCCAGAGAAGTCATGGTGAGTAGCTTTTCTTCTTACCAATTCACCCGGCTGTCAATAGCCGTGAGGAGAAACATTCGGTGGGATCTAGGTTATTGCTTGAGCTGACAGACCCACAGGCACATGATGAGTCAGCGCATGATTGATTTCTTCCCATCACTTACTGCACATATGTGACAAGTAATAAAGCGAACAAATTTTCTACCACGGTGTCAAATAATCGCGAGAGAAATGATTTATTCTCCATTATCCTCTCTCTGACCGAGGGGAGAGATTAAATTTATTACTTCAGATGACAGCAGAGAGGACCGTCGTCATCGTCCCGATGGCCCCTCCTGCCGCACCGTCAGATGCACTTCCGGAACCGAGTGTGTCATCGAAAATGTGAGCCCACTTCCGGTTTTATCGTTGTTTTCGAAAATAGACAATGCACAGGGTCGTCCGACCTGCCGTCCCACGCGTCCTCAGCCCCCTCGTAGCTGTCGTGATATCAACTGCCCGAGAGACTCGAGATGCCGAATGGAGCGAGTGAGGATATTTTAGAATTCCTTGACGTTTGGATTGGTCTGAAATGCAAAATACGCATAAAATATATAATAAAATAGGTTTAAAAAAGAACAATTGACAAATCAGTTCAGAAAGTAGGCAAAAGTCGCAAAAGTATGCCAGCCCGATGCGGGGCTCGAACCCGCGACAGCCAGATTAAGAGTCTGGTGCTCTACCGACTGAGCTAACCGGGCACACGCGCAGAGGGAAAAATGTTGCGTACACCCGCCTTGCGCAATAGTGAGAGATTTGCAGAGAGATGAATCTGCCATAGCGCATCTTCGGGTATGAATGTACTTGAGTGCATAGGTTAATGAGTAATTCTCAGTCAAATGAGCGAGAGAGTGTGAGAAATGGAGAGAGTCTAACTTAATTCCACTCTCAGGATCGTAATTGTCGCGATCGTCACTGTCCCGATCTGCCCGTTTGCGTGAGGGAGAGTCGTCCGTCCTGCAGCAATGTGCAGTGCCCATTCGGAACGAGATGCCGCATCGTTGAAGAGGTTACCGCCTTTGATCTTTAGCTTATCGCTGCAGTTCCGATAGCATTCATGCACAAGACGGGAGAACAAGTCGAAATACCCGCAATTCGACGTATTTGCAGCACGGCTGCAGGGGTCGCGACTGTCGCGAGGTCATCTCCTGCGTGCCCTCCTCGTCCAATCCCTGCGACGGCATCAGCTGCCCCTTCGGCACCATGTGCAGTTTCGATGGTCGCCGACCGAGTTGCACTCCCCTCGGTGAGATTAGTAAAGAAATTAGGTCCTGCGGAATGAAGTGGCTGTAATTGTCTAGCAGTGGCTCTCCACAGGGCGCAAGTTTCTAGATTAACGGGACAGCGAGAATGGTTTGATGAGAGACGCTTCGATGCTTCCAGTGATCGATCGATGCCTCAACGCGCGCTGCCCGTCCGGATTCCAGTGCCGAACGGTGGACAACCAGGCTCGCTGCTTCCCGGTATTCGCTATTTTTGTCTGACTCTTTCACTTTCCCATGCTCTCCTTCTCTGACCGTCGAAATTGCAGTCGAACGGTCCCACTTGCGGTCCCAATCAAGTGTTCGCCCAGTGTTCCTCTCCGTGCGAGCCGAGATGTGGACAGCCTGCTCCTGTGGGTACTTTCACTGGGCCGAATCAGAGCATAATAATGCATTTTTAAGAAATTTCCATTTTACAATGCATAGTGTTTTATATTATTTCTTATTGCTAGCTTGTATTTAAAAATAATGATTCCAGACCGCTTGCATAGCCCGCTGCGATCCTCCAAGATGCCAGTGCGCGCCGGTCAGTTCTAGTCTTGTTTTTCTCCCTCGCTCTTTCACGCACTATGTCGCCGTGTCTGGCAGACGATAGAGTGCGCAATCGGGAAATGACGATCGTGATACACGCCAAATATCGTTTCATTGAAGGGTTTCTGGCGCCATGCGACCGGCTCATGTGTACAGCAGCACCAGTGCTTCATTGGATGAGCGATCTATCGATAATAAATGTTTTCTTCTCTGTGTCCCCTATTCGTTTCCATTTGTCAACACACAGCGCCCATTCTCGGTCCAATCAGACCTGCTGTATCGCACGTAGCTGTGCTAACGATACGAATGAGTGGAGTATGTGCTCCTCAAGGACTCAACACGGCATCAAAAGTACTCCCAGCAAGAGAGAACGTTTGTGCGCACTCTCGACTATAAAAGAGCGGCAATTAGAGCATTTTTTAAGCGAGCTACCACGGACAGTGCAGTCTTTCCTCCTTGAATGTAATTTCACCGAGTTTGAAAACTTGCCAGAGAGTCTTCGATCGAAAATCACATCAAACATGTGGCTTTTGCCTCCAAGCTCGAATACACGCCCGTGACCTACCCACGCGCCATCGATTGCGAGCGATACACGAGTTACGAGGCGCGTGCCCCTCCCTCTCCCTAGCAACCATCTCTCTCCCTCCATGCGGGTTGACCCCGACTGCAAGACCCATCTACCAACTGTCCATACATACCCCTCCTCTCCCCCTCCCCCCATTGATCCCCTCCCTCCTCTTTCCCCGTCCTCTCCCCACTCTCTTCTCGTCAACAACTTCTCAATGTGGTGTGCCTGTCTGCTCTTTCTCACTCCTAAACTGCGGACAAAGCGTCCGGCTTTGCCATCGATCGCGCGCTGTCAACACTGTTGTTGTGACTGTGAAATCGCGATAAACCCGTGGATTTCTACCTTGTAAATACTGTATTTGCCCCGTAACTCATCATGTGCCTTGTTCTCGCGATTACGCTCGATCCTTTCGCTAATTGGCACGGGGGTGGCAGAGCCCGCCTAGCGAGGATACGCCTAACGCCTTTACTTTACTTTCGCTACAAGTAACGCGATAGCGTCCTCACGTGCCGTAATCGTTTTTTCGCATCAATTGCTGTAATGCGAAGTTTACCTTTCGTAACATATTCCAGACATGAAAGACGGTAATCCTAGTCGTATCTGGTGCCTGCACTTCGATGAAATGAAGAACAAAAGATACGCAATGGAATTGTCGGTGCATGGCCATGGTCAGTTGAGCTTGCAGCTTTATTTTTGTACTTTAAATAATAATAATGCTATTTTTATTAATATTTTTGTCCGACATACACTTGCGTTAGCGTTACCTTATGGCGTTCAGAGCTATTGTGTCTCAAATGCAATGGGCATCTGGCACATTTAGAAGATGTGATTCATCATTACTTTATAATTGTTATATATTTTGAAAACGGAATATTTCAGGTTGATCAACAACTACGAGTTATGAATTAAATGCATCATTATCATATCATCGGCCAATTGTCATATCGGCCATTATTCAAGCAAGAAGCCCAGAGTTGTAAAGAGGTGAGTCAATTTTATTTACTGAAAAGGGGGTAAATTAGAAACGAACATCGACAATCGAAAAATTAGAGACGGTAGCCAGGGGGTTATTAGTGAATCCGTTAGGTTATTGGATGGTCAGTGGGGGAGAGGAGGACTCCACCGAGTGCCTAATTAGCAAACTC
>LS596849.1:332215-349494 GCA_900490775.1 Pristionchus maxplancki
GGGGGGAGAGGAGGACTCCACCGAGTGCCTAATTAGCAAACTCAGACTGGCAGAGTGCACTGATACTCCAGTTTGACAAGCGAGAGGCGGTAGCCAGGGGGTTATTTGTGAATCCGTTAGGTTATTGATTGGTCAGTGAGGGAGAGGTGGACTTCACCAAGTGTAGCAAACTCAGACTGACAGAGAGCACTGATACTTCAGTCTGACAAGCGAGAGACAGTAGCCAGGGGGTTATTTGTGAATCCGTTGGCTTATTGATTGGTCAGTGGGGGAGAGGTGGACTTCACCAAGTGCCGAAGTAGCAAACTCAGACTGACAGAGAGCACTGATACCTCAGTCAGACAAGCGAGAGGTGATAGCCAGGGGAACACTGTACGATGTACAGCGCCAATTTTCGATCGCCTTTTTTTCCTATTACAACCATTCTCTTCCCCATATAATGCCCTTGACGGTACAAATGACCTTTTTTTTAGGATGAGATGCTTTGCTTCCCGACTACTTCGCAGCGCTCTGAGCTCAGTTGGAGATGTGTGATGGACCGAAGAATTGAGGAATAGCAGAGAGTCATTGAAGTTTATGCTGACAACTAAGTTAACATTTTAACAGGCTCGTTTCACCATCACGTTGTTGTTGTTTTCATGCGCTCAAATTCATGGTAAATGTTTTTTCCACGCACCGCTTCCTCCTCAGTTTAACGGCTATCCGTTTCACAATACCTGTATCCCCGTGAAGCTCATTGGGATATGATGACGTTTATTTGAGCCGTTGCAACTAATGGCCTCTTCTCCCGTACTACCCCTCAGTTCCAACCTTTGGTTTGGTGTCACTCCCAGTGCACCGATGTCAATTCATTTCAGAGATGGATCATCCATTCTTCACTCAATCAGTGATAGATTCCCTGAACTACTTGGCAAAACTGAGTGACGCCGCAGAGACAAAGCTGAAGACTTACGCTTTCGACGAGCCGTGAGTTCTTATTGTTATTAATATTTTCCCGGTGAGCCACAACTTCGACAACTTCACCATGCGTTTCAGGGCGCACGGGCGAGAACTATGCGAGGCTTTCCATACGATGGGAATCCTCATCAAGTCGCTGAAGACACTGAGGAAAGAGGCTCAGGTTCGTCAACCAATCTGAATCACACGATGTAGTGCTGCACTAATTCTGAATGCAGCTGGTATCTGCGATTGTGTCGGCAGCGTAACTGACTCCACCCAAATCCCCCGACATAGTGATATTCCAGGCTGCGGCTGAGATTGCTCATGAACAGAGAAGTCAACCTGCGAGTGCTCCCATCACAGGTATGCATCAAGGCCTACAGCGTATTTTTAGTCACTGGCACAACACATGTGATACACATTCGGAACGTTTCTTAAGGATTTCATCAGATTTCGTCTGAATTTAAGTAAAGATAATGAATGTTCAATGATAAACAGGCAGCGGTTCACAGCATCTCGGATTACGGTAGTCGGGTAACGGTAACGAAGTACAGTGCTTCGGGTTGATGGGTGCGGTATACTGCTCGGTATTGGTACGGTTGTTGGGTTACGGTAGGGGAGCCTCAAATAATATTTCGACTTCAGCAAGTCAGCCCAAGACGACGCCTATCCCAGCTGCTCAGCAAATTGCCTCCACTGCGGCCACCGCAGGTACGGGCAACGCAATAGAGTGTGTATATTCATGACCGATCAATCAATACCAAAATCATCGTTCCGTATCTCCCCCCTTCTCTTTCCAAACCATCGGTCACACCTTCAGTACTTTACATTCAGTAGGGCAGCCCACGACGACGCCTATCCCAGCTGCTAAACAGATAGCCTCCTCTTCTTCTAATGCCACCATCGTCGCAGGTTCGGGGCATCTCAATAGACTAAGGACTATATTCATACCAAATGTAAGCTCATCGCTGTTGTTTCAGTAGCGTATTCAAACAGAGACGATCAGCATGACATCGATGGAATTCCCATTGCTGAGCCGATGGAAATAGACGACGTAGTCTCGGATGGAGGCGGAGATGTACATTTTACACTGTTTTTTATTAATTAGAGACCAACCCGTGCCGAATACAAGCCATTTTAGGTCGAAATCCTGAAGGTCGTGAAGCCCAAGCAGCGAAAATCCGATACGCAACCAGACAAGGAAGTTGTGAACCATGCGAAAGGATCGACTGAAGCATCGAAGAGGATAGACCCGCGTCCGAGTCGTGAGGTGCAAATGAATAATGATGTCATCGATCTCTCGGATGATGAGGAGAAAGAAGAAACCGAGAGGTAGGTTTGTTGCTTCAGAATTTTGCTTCTGAAAACTAGCTGAATGAAGTATTAATTTTCAGCAGACCGTCGACTTTTCGTCGTGAGGTGGAGACTGAGCCACGGCAGCGGAAGCAACGGTGGGATGTGGTGGATCCGAATCTGCTAGCACAACTCAACAACGGATTGGCACACCCAGGTGAGCGGATTAATTCCTGCATCTAATGTTGAGGGAATATACGTGGAATATGCATAGATCTTATAAATAAAGTGCAATTTACAGTGGAGAACGGCCCCTCGGCCGAATATACAATGACGTGTGAGTCAATAATTATTTTTTTGCAGACAACAACATGCACTCGTACGACTGGCCACACACGAATCAGTATGATGCCTTTACGAATATAATTTATGTTTTAGTACATATTTTGTAGCATTTTTACTGTTTTGAAAACAGAATCAAGAATGCAATATCAGAAATCTAAGTATTGATCTCAGAGCTCCTCACAACTATCCTATGCATCCTCCGGCCATTACTCCACCTCTTCACGACCCCGCTGCTATGGTCTATACTACGAATCTCGAACAAATCCCTCTTCGAGGTATAATATTCTTCAGTGTTCCTAACTCTATGGAAGCAACTTGTTTCGATGCAGTGGCTACAGATCTTCGTATTTTCATGTTCCCAACGCTTTATGTGAAACAGCGCTTTGCAGATGGACGAATCGTCTCGTGCGTCTTTTGTCATTCTCAGACGCATAATTCGGTTGATTGCCTGTACTGCAGCACGTGGGAAGACAGGAATGAGAGCAGGAGAACCCAGGGACTGTGAGTGTTTTCTTCTTGTTTGAGAAGACAGTCAATTCCTTTTCTAATATAGACTTTCTGACAATGTCTGGTATCAGTTGGACTGTATTGCTGATTTTAGACTTTTATGTCATCACTCTCGCAAGCTAGATTCTATGATCAATACTTTAGATGCTGGCACTGCCTCGGCCCCTATGCACCCGCCTGCAAGCTGCCGGAGCACAGAAAGAGATGCACCGTACGTGTTCATTACTTAAACGTAATAATACTTTTGAAAAGGTAAAAAAATACTTCAGAAGACGAGTTCAATTTTCAGCACTGCTCAATTGGTCACTACTCTCATCGTGCATTCTGCAAATACTTCAACAGACCGCCTATCCAAACCTTGATCAGAGCCCGAGAAGATGCACAGATTGTGGGAGACCCGCGAGTTGGAGTGGTCCATCCCACTCAGCATGACCATACTACCCAACAGATCTCACCTAACCAGCAGATCCAACATAATCAGCAGATGGAACATAACCAACAGAACCCCTCGGTCCAGAGAATCGATCCAGACCTACCTCCAGTTTACAGTTTCCTTGACCATTACTAGATCAATCATGAGAATATTGCTACACCGATCTGATGTATTAACTATATGGTGCTCCTCGAGTGCAATCGATTGAGTATGAAAGTAGTATGTTTTGAGCTAATTCTGACGCAATTATGTCTCCAGTTTCTCCCCTTGCCTTTTCAATACCTCTTGTCCCCTACTGTTCTTGCTTTTCTTTTATGCATTTCTTGTCTCATTCATGCTTTAATCATGCCCTTTTATGTTCAAAACCAAGCAGAATAGTGTGACCAATAACGTACTTTACTTTTCAAATGTATCTCTTCTTAACTGGTCTCAAACCACATCATCCATTACAAAACTGCATCCGATTCAAATTGACATCTACCATTTCAATGATCTATCCGATTCAAGTATTATTCTCAAGAATTTATGCAATGACGATAAACAGTCCAATTTACTATTCGAAATGAGGTGAAATTAGATGGTTGTGCGAAGTTGTGGTTGTAAGTTGTACTGTGAGTGGAATGTGCATAGCCAGCAGAAAGAATTGATGGCACAGATCTTAGTGTCATGTAAGTGCATACTTTCTCTTCTAAACTTCCTTTACCCAGCATGCAGACCAGTATCGTTTCTCTCTCTGGACGTATCTCTCATAAGTTCTGGTTCCCGGCGCACAGTAGGTTTCTCGGAAGGAATTGCCGAAGAGTTTGATGTACCATGGAGCCTACAATGCAATATGTGGTTGAAAAGGCAAAAAGTTGCACAAACCAACAACGAAAAGTTTAGAAAAGTTTCAAAAAAATGTTCATGTTCAAATCGAAATCTTTCAGAGCCATGTGAGAATTCTCACCGTGATCAGTATAGAATCATATCTCGATGCGACTTTCTCCATGCCTCGAATCACGGAATCGGTAATCTCTTCGAGATGAAGTAGAGTGAGCCCGGCGCGTCTTGCTTGCTCCAACACTTGTCGTTCCTGATGTAAATATAAATTCACCATGTAAACAAGTGGGGAATTCGCCCTGGAGCCGTATTATCAAATGAATACGGAGGGCGGAGAGTATATTTCGATTGTAAAGAAAATAAAAGAAGTTACTAGCCTCTCCATCATAGCGCAGATCGGTCCAGCATAGATGGCCTCCAGTAGAAAGGACGCGAGCACACTCATCAAAGAACAATTGAGGATCGCGATAGAGATGGCTGCTCTCGATGTTGATAACCACGTCGAATGATGACGATTCGAAGGGAAGATTATGGGCATCTCCAGTGATGATCGAATCGCGAATAGCAACGCGATCCATCCCGGTTACGGTGGAGATTTCGGGGTGCGATCTGCAAAGAAAGAAGATAAAGTGAAAGTGAGAATGTCTATTTGGCGCTCTTTCTTTGCAGGTTTTGATGTTCGCTCGTGCTCTTTTCTCACGTGATCAACTTAGTGGTTTCCCCGAAAGAACAAAGTTTCTCTGATTTTCGAAATGCGAAATGACGTTTGACTTACCGTTTGATCCAGTCGATTCCTCCTCCCTGTCCGCATCCAATCTCCAGTAGTCGACAACCCTTCAGAGAGGGATAGCGGGGAAGATGGGAAATGGTCTTCTCATACAAGGCGACGTGGGCTTGCTCCGACTCGCTCACGTCCTTGCCTTTCATCTGTAAGTTATAGGTGATATTGTTGTGAGGAAAATAAATTGTAGGGTGAATCTATTATAAACGCGCCAGCACAAACAGATAAAGCCCCCCCTTAATGTAATGTTCTGAGAGATGATATTTGGTAAACAGGCTCAAATATTGTGGAGATTGGTAGTACAGAGAGATAAGACATAATGGAGAGAGTAATCTCATAACATAAACAAACTCACTGCAAGATTAACCACAGTGTCGCGGTCGTTTACATATCCGAGGTTCATGAACCGGATGTTGAGACGAGCCGAGCCGATCTTCAGAAGATAGTAGCAAATTAGTCGGTCGAAAATAAATAAGTAGATATCAGAGAAGAGTCGACGTATCATTGTTGGAGCGAAAGTAGAGATAGATAAGTGAGAAGGGATGGCCCTTTTAGTACCTGTTCTAGCGAGAAAAGGCAATTAAGCAATGACAAATAGTCGCTGTTATCCCACCAACCTCGCCCTTCTCTTTCTCTGTTAAATCATCTCGTGCGAATTAGATCCAAATTTTCCCCAACATTCAACATTCATAATGAAAAGATTACAAACACGATCAGGGTAGGGTGTCGTAGCGAAATTACGCGTGGATTACGTTGGAGGTAAGTGACCTCGAACTTGCTGAACAGAGACGTAACACTATGAGAGGAACCACGTGATATCAGCACGTTCGCCATTACGTTTGCTCTTCGAAAGAGGTGCTGTGCTATTATCGGTGCTGGTGTACGTATGGAATGGGATGGGATGACGTCCTTTGAGTGCATCGTAGAGTGCATGTCATCTCTTTTTCTGTTTTTTTCATGTTTTACGCACTAGGATGGAGGAAGTCAGGCACTTCCTAGTGAAAGAGAAGCGGATCACCGTGGAAACTCGGATTGCGTTTATGGGCCATGAGAGCAAATGTGAATGGGAGGCGCACTTCTTCCTCGAGATTCTTCGTTCTTTCTTTCTGTATTTTTGCTCTCATGGTAGTACAGTTTCTGAAGATACTGTCCGTTCATTTGTGTATTGTTTGTGGATGAATCTGCGTTCGATTCTTTAATTATTTTCTCCCACCATCGTTGGTTCCAGAAAATCAAAAGTCGTCCCGAACAAAATCGGAAAAAATTTTTGCCAGAGGTGTTGTATCCATGACTTCCATCTCGATATCCCGGTTCCTTTTTGCACTGAAAAAGGATAGCGCCTGCGTCTTATTCCTTTAAGATATTCACATTTTCTCCTTCTTTTCTGTCTCCACCCACCTTTGTCTTTCATTCTGTCCTCAACATGTTTGTTTCACCCAGATATTGTCTCGAATTTTAATTATAAACATATTTCTATATTCTAATTTTCAGAACTGATGCCATTCAAATTACCATCACCGTTATTGGGCGCTAGTATGCTGACGACTGGTTGTGAGCCTGTGAAGAAACGCCATTCAACCTCCCATTTCTTCAGTCGTCGCACAAGCGAGCAGGTGAATTGGCTTGTAGTGTGTGTTCCGTTGATGCGCGCAATACGACATCTTCTCAAAATTTCAGCATATTGTTAAATTTCTGAGCTCTGCGATACTGTCTGATTTGTCTATGAAAATAGAAAAAGAGTACCAGTTGGGAGGGTCATGATGTGTTTTTTCTGGTATTTCTCGTGATTCTGGAGCATTTAGCTCCAAATAGATGTAGATGTCTGTTCGAATCTCACTTCGCCCTTCACTTAAATTCATCCGCGAACCAAGACAACCACGCGACCTCAGATTGGTCGAGAAGAGTGCGATGAAGAGGGCTGCATGGGCGATTCGCGTATTCATGGGCGAAATAATTATCGACAATTAGCAAAAGAAAAAAGTCTACGTCTATCTTTCAGGTGCCCTATGCCAATCATTCTCAAAAAGCTTACAGACAAAAGCTCACTGATAAAATTTGCATGTTATCTTTTTTGTTGCCATTTGAGGGATTTCAATCTGCGTACGAGAGAGACGGGGCAATGCGCATCGTTTGGCTCCTTTATTCCCAATATTCACATTGAGTTGAATAGGATTTATCGCATTTTCCCGAAGGAAGATTCTGTTACATTGGTTGCTGACATTTCTGAAATAATTCTTTTCGATAATTGTACGTTACATTTTCGATTCGATGCTGAAATCTCGACATTGCGAAGAAGAGACAAAAATCTCTCAAATGTGTCAGTGGAAAGCAGAGAGCTGGCCAGATTTTGCGCTACTTTTTCCTTTTCCGATTTTAAGTTTCGCAGTCACTTTTCTAGTAAATTGTAATATCGATCCGTCTGCGCTCCACCAGAGAAAGTCTGCATTTGCTCTTTCGCCCACTTCTTTTCCTCTTGAACCTGCCCTTTTTCTCACATGCACATGCCCTCCACTCATTTTCACTCACTTTTCAAATCACACTTTCCTTCTGCCGCCCTCGCTTAGCTTTAAGGTTTTCGACTCTTCGTTCTCTATCATTTTCAAAAAAGGCGAAATATCCTTCCGTTGTTTTCTTGTTGGCATTACTGCTTATTGGTCATCACCTAAGGAGGATGATTTCTTGCCTTCTTAGGTTGTGGGGATGAGAGCCGATGCGTGAAGCGCGAGTGAGAGACTGTGATGAATATAGAGATTCTTCGCCTAATTGGCACTCGGTCAGTTGCCTGGACGACCATAGATGCGATGGAAAGTTTCAGACATTTAGCCAAAGTAGATAGGCGCCGGCTTGTTTTTCTCTCCAACTCATCTTACATTCACAGCATACTGTAAACGCGAGCATTACGTCTCCTTTTCATGACAAAAGTGTATAGAAGTGCTATCAATTATGAAAAATATGTTTCTATTTTTCTAAGTGGAGACCAAGCTGGGTAATCTGTGCAATACATAATGCATTTTCAATAATCTTGCCAGCTGCCTGTGATCTGCTATAGTACAGTTCGTCTTGGGTTATCAGTTTCGAATTTTATGATGAAATTTCTCGATTCTTCACCCATTTTACGCAGTTCGTGTTACAATATCAATTGCTCCATCCAGCCATTGAAACCGCAACTTTCAGTTCACCAGCTCGACTTCACGTGGTCTTCAGGAGCCATTCAGGGGAAGCGAAGAAGAGAAGGAGATGATGGACTCGGCACGCGCTCATCAACTTCGATTCAAGGGAAGACTGAGCAGTCTGCCCGTGCCCAAGGTATGATGAGGACAAACAAGAGAAAAACAACAATAATAACAACAACAACAACAACAACAAAAAGAAATGTTCGCTTTCTCTTCACGACCTTGTCGTGAATCTCGCTTTGATATAGGAAAAGGCAGCCTTTCAGTACCCATGCACCAAGATTTTCGTTTCCAGCAGGTGAATAGATACGGAGTAAACATCGAGTTGCTATTTTCGTTACCGCCCACACCACAGGTGCATAAAACAACTTTATATAGTGAATTGGCGGCATACATGTTCATTCTTAGGTTCGATGCATGCAAGAATCGCGTCGTATTGAACAGAAACGAGCTGCCTTCGCTCTTTCCGCGTATTCTCGAATGTTGATTGAAAATATGCTTCTGCTCTCTTATCTTTACCCACGCGTATTGCAAGAATTGCCAGCTCAATACATATTATCTCCTTTATAGCTCATATCGCTTCTAGAGAAACGGCATTTCCACTTTTAACTTGAGTGAGAGACTAAAATGAAGCCCCTTAATATTGACAAGCAATCATGGAGGATAAGCGCAAATCCCCAAATTCTTTGGAGCGTTGACAAGCTTTCTCGCGTGAAAAATGTGTTGTATTTTTTCTTGTTATTCCTTCCTATTATGCAATTATTCAACTAATCTGCGGCATTTTTTAGACACAGATCTGAGAGAGAGAGAGAGTTAGAATTGAGGTGAGATGCAAGTAAATAGACTCACTCACTTAGAATCATGTGATAATTGTTCAGATAGCGAAAAAGACAAGTAGGAGATAAGTAATTGTTGTCGCCTCAGCAGTCTTCGCTCAACGTATCTTTGCACCTTTCGTTGTACCTTCCTTCCTTCCTTAATCTCATAGCAAAATATCTCCAACGTGGGCACAAACTGAAGATTTCCTTTTTTTTTGTTTTATGCAGATTGAGAGTGGGCGAGAGAATCAGTATTCTGTGCATTTTACAAGCGACAGAACACGAATATCTAAGATATCCGACAATTTTATCAAACGGACACCCTGAACTCCAGTTTCTTTGCTTAGGATAAGATAAGCTCTCTCGACTCTCTCGACTGCATTTGTTGACTAAATTTGACAAGACTGTATTCCTCTAAAAATTTATTTTCGCAGAAAAGATACCTGAACTGAAGTCAATTTGAGAGGAATCATCCGGCTCGACTCTTGGTCTGCGAGTAATTTTTTTAAAGTTTATGGTGAGCATGGTTCTCTGAAATATTTTATCAGAGCCAAAAATCCATCTGACAAAAACATTATTTCTTTTTTCATCTCCGTAGTTACACCAAATGGTTATATCATCTTTATAATAAAATATAGCGAAAATTCCAGTTTTAGTCAAAACTGTATGCATAGTTTACATCCTCGAATTTCATACCCGTCGAATAAGCGTTGTTGTGTTTTCACCGCGTGTTGTTGATAAAAGGGGGTGCGAAAACGCACAATCAAGATCTCTTTTCATCACGAACTCAATGGAAGCTTCTTAAGCAAAATCCATTCATGATAATTTCTATCAGCAATGCGGTATGGATTCGGCTATAATTGATCTTCCCGGCAATATCATTTTCATTTTCGATGCGGATTTTTGGTCAGGAAAGCAATTGGGGGCCTGCCTAATCCGCTTTCGTTTGGATTTCGCGTCCATTTCCCATCTCATTCGTCCCTATTTTCAGCATTTAATTCTGGTTCTTTTCTGGCTTCTCTCTCTTAGTACGACATCGTTGTAGGTTCCGATGGGAATATGTTGTTTATCTTGTACAATTCTCTGTCATTAGCGAGAGAGACTAGTAATCACAGCCGAGGCATACCATCTCATTTAGCGTATCGAAGCGCCGACATACCGTAAGCTATGGCGATCTTGACTATTGTGGGCCCCACAACTTTAATTTCCTTTAATGTTTTGCTCGTTATTCCACAAGATTCTCACGCCCTCTCTTTTGTTTTGACGCGAGGAAAACTGAGGGATCATAAATCCAACGGGTTGAAACCATACAATGTCCGTCCTCGATTAATAACGTTCGCCCTACAATTTCCAATTGAATATTTAAAAACTAGATGCAAATTCGGTTGCATGGTTTCCTCAAGTTCTGTTTTTTCCGTTCTTTTTATTCGTTTTTCTTCATCGAGTCCTTCTCGTGTTTCGTAATGGCATCACAATCCTACAGTAACCTCCCCGTAATCTTACCGTAATCTTAACGTAATAGTCATCATTCCTCGTTCACCGGCTCGTGTTTCTTCTCCTCGCCTTCGCATTCCATCTCCCTTCAATCGGATCATTTCCTCGGGAAGGAAAGACTCGACGGGGAATGTCAGTCCCAAGGTAATAGCCAGTTCTCCGGAAAATAAAACAACAATATTTCTAATAGACTTGACTGCAATGTTCGTTTGAGCTGATTGAACTGAGATATATCAATTTACAAGCATGCCCCCACTACAATTCATACTCAGCTCTCGTAAACAGCAGTAGTGAGGTGTGACCATCCCTCCCCCCGTAATGAGCACCTTCTGAGAGCAGCCTGACTCTCTTTCTTTCTTTGATCTCTAGCAGAGTGAGAGTTAGGGAATTAGGGAAGACCATCCCTCGAATCTGAATACGCGCGTAATTCTCTAACGTAACGAATCATGCCTAAGGTAAGCGAAAACTGTTTCGAAACAGATAATAAATTGGTTTTGATCACTCAAATACGATTAGTAGTTCAATGTTTACATTGTATTTTGCAGCTGAAGCTCAACTCGGACAGAGGCGAGCACTCCGGTTCCGGTCAGAATGACCCCCTGCTCAACCCCAAGCTGGAAGGGTGAGCGGATTGTAAAATTGAACATGAATATCAACAAAAAAAGAGTTCAGTTACACTGAGGATGAGCTGAAGGAGTATCGCCAAGTGTTCAACATGTTCGACACGGGTTAGTGACATTCCGGCTTACTTGTTTACGTGTACTCATAATTCCCCGTGACCTGCAACGCACAGTGTTCATCTCACGGTTGCCATAGTAAGGAAGGTGTTATCGTCCCTTCTCCTCTGCTTATCAGTCCATCCAGTCCAACCACGAGAAAACTTTGATTACGAAAGTAGGAAACATCGCTCTCCTTCCCATGGTTGCTATGGAACCGGGAGGCTGTTTTGTAGCCTTGAGATACTGGTGAAGAGAATGTGGGAAGGAAATAGGGAGCAGACGAGAAGAGCGAGCGAGAGTGAATGTGGAAAACAGAGAGAACAGGTGAAAATGAATTGTAGGCTCTGAGAAACGAGGAGAATAGATATGTATCAGTATAGCCAGACTACAAGATTTCTTGTTACATCCAGTCAACTGAGAACTGGATACCAGCCTTCCATGTCTATCAACGGCCAGTCTACCGAATCCGAGTGCGCAATCAATGAGGCGACTTTATTGCTCATTTCTCGATTAGATCGTTCGGGAGCCATCGGACTCGATGAATTGGAAGCTGCAATGAAAAATCTTGGACTCGAACAGACGAGAGATGAACTGAACAAGATCATCGATGAGGTTGGTTTTCGATTATCTCTTAGTTTCGTATTACAAACCACCAAAAAAAACGAAAAATAATAATTGCAGGTGGACCAGAGAGGCAACCATGAAATCGACTTCGATGAGTTCTGCGAGGTGAATACTAGTTTTTCTTGTTATTCCGAATACCTTTGTTTTGTCTTTTTGTAATACTATTTAAAAGAATCTGACATTTCAGGTGATGCGCCGTCTCTACGAGAAGAAATCCTCGTGGAATGATGTCATCAAGCAGTGCTTCGCAGTCTTCGATCGGGTGAGATTACCGTAGTAACGCTATGAACTAATCTGATGAGCAGAAAATCAAGATAATAGTTTCTCCATCTCTCCATTATAATGTAAAACAGCAGCTAAAATAGCAAATATAGTAATTTCAGGCCGAGGCTGGGTTCATCACCAAGAGAGACTTCCGCTTCGTCCTTCGCGAGTTCGGTGACATCACAGACAACACTGTCATCGAGGAGATCTTCAATGAGGTACACTATATTAAAGGATTGTATTTAAATAACGGGTAAATATAATAAATAACAACAGTTAGTTAATTGAATTATTGCTCAGGTGGACGTCGATGGGAATGGACTGATCGACATCGACGAGTTCTCCTACATGGTCCACAACTACATGACCGATGACGACATCTGACGATAGAGTTCTTCAACAGTGATATTACGATAATGCATAATACTCATTCATAATAGTATTTCCAATCCAACTACTTATTACTCCCAAAACAAAGTGATGTTTATGCAAAGATTGCAACGAATAAAGTACTCAATTTGTTTCTCAATTAGTTCCTTGCTTTTCGGGAACTAGGAAAACAACCAAAAGCAATTTATCCTGTTGAACAGCGGGGAATGACAATACATAGAATTGTATTCACATATTTGTATGTTCTGACCATTAGTCAAAAGTGAAAGCCGAATTGACATGTAAAATTCAATGATCTCGGATAAATTGCATGACGGCATGTCTTGAAAAGCGAAGATTCTGGATGAATGTTGAAAGACGAAGACGGAAAACTGCTGTAATAGTTCGATTGAAAATTTATGCGCTAATAGCAAACATTGAACATTACATCAAATCCTGTTTACCTTCATCGGATGGCTTGACATTTCCAATTCTTACAATTATGTTGTCTACATTGTGTCCGTTAATGAAATCATGAAGATGATTCCTGAATGATAAAATTGAATTTTTATGAACTGGGGAATATTCCTACGCATAGTTTTCATACACGTATGTAGGGCTGGCATAACGGTAGCGGTTTAACGGCTCCGCTACGGGGAGGGGAAAGGTAGCGGCTCCGCTACCCCCGCTACAAACCGCTACGAGTCTAGATCAACGATAAACGCGCGCTGCATCTCAAAAGTTCGACTCCCGTTCGGAGCAGGGGTTTTGCTCCATTTTTCGCTGGTGAGGGATCTATTTGGGAGTGTTCTAGGAATGTCCTGTCGAAATTTCAGATGTCTTGGATGAGAATTCGCAGAGCTATTTCAGTTATAGGGGAAAATTGCGGTTTTTGGAGGTCCAAAGTGTCCAATATCGAGAGGAGGCTAATTCCCCGTTATAGATAGAGCTTAGCTTTCTTCAGGCGAAATGTAGAGCAGGATCTAATTAGCAAGCTATTACAACTGGGAGGTGGTGGAACAAAAACGCGCTGAATTATGCGCCTTCCCGTAAGGCACTATGGTGAAAACGGGAGACTAGAAATCGTAGCGGTTCGTAGCGGGGGTAGCGGAGCCGCTACCCTTCCCCCCTCTCGTAGCGGAGCCGCTACGTGACCTCTCTCGTAGCGGAGCCGTTAACCCCGTATTGCCAACTCTACACGTATGTGGTTGAGACCTCCAACTTGGAGAAACAAATTCCATCGAGGAGAATAGAAACTGCATTCACTACTGGACATTTCTGGGTTTCTTCGAGCCAGACTTCGCCGACTCGGCTTCCGATACACTCTCTGAGAAACTCCAATATAGCCTTATCCTGTCGTATTGAGCTCACTGTATAGATCTGAGAACTGCATTGGTTAGAAGCAACTATAAAAATGCTCACATTCATATTATTCTCAGCTCCGCACTTCATAATCCGACCAGGTCGTTCAATCAAGCCAAATTCACAAAGATTGGCGAATTTATCTTCGAACAACCGAGCTCGAGTTTTATTGACACCAATGGAGAGACTGAGTGATTCGTCCTGTCAACAATAGGTTCAAAAATGAAAAAAAAACAGAAAATACATTAATTACCGGTCTGTTTAGACAAGAGATCTTCAGGTCGTCGACAATTGGAACAGGAAGAACCAATGATGAACAGTCGTCGACACCCAACTTCATATCCAAAGGAGTGTAAAGAAGTGAGACGCGTGCTTATATACCTTTACGAACACTCTATCGGTAAGTTCGCCTAACTCCCTTCTCTCTCATCTTTTTTGCACACCCGCATCATACTGAGCGTAAAACTGAAAATTGTCAATCAGAGAGAGAAATAGCATCGAAACACTTGAGAGAGTGAACAACGATGAACTGACTAGACGAGTTCATTAAAAATGTCGGTGATTTCAAATCTTGACACTTGTAACTTTTTCTTGGATACATTGGTGCAAGAATAAAGATGCGTGGCGAAGAAGAACCGGAGAGTAGAGAATCCGTAAAATCTGCTGCAGCGGTCACAAGAGTCATGGAACGAAGTTTTCACAGATGCAATCCGTTGAGAATTATTTTTGTTACACAAAAAAGAAAACTACACAAAAAAGAAAACAAATGTCTTATAAACAGTAGAAAAATGTGAAAGAAGTACTTAAGATTTCAACCGCTAAATCCCTCTCAATAATGACCTATGGACTCAACAATGACGTCAATAATGGCATTTATAGCCCCGAGAATATGCTGCTCTTCAATACCCAATTTATCTCAATAATAACACCTAAATTACTCGAATGTTATTTGCGTTCTCCGATGTTATTTATGAGGCCATCCACGAGAGAACGTACCTACCCCACGGACGGCTTTTTTGCAACCCCTCCCAATATTTCACGGGTGATGTTCTCATACTGAGTGCTGATATTTGGCCCAATATGGAGGGTTCTAGTGCTCAGGTTCCTACACAACCTCAGCTTTGGCATTGTCTTGTCATTTATCTTCTGTAATCTACTGAATGTACAAACAACGGCAGGAATGTTCGCAGAGGATGTGTTAATAAATATGAAATTGAATGATCATCAGGAGCCCCAACCACTTAATTGACTCTACACCACTTTGACGACGCAACGAGCTTAGAGACGCAATTTTTCACAATACTGTCAAAGCACAGAGTTCGAGTTATTTGCGGAGGAACAAACTTAAGTGAAATGTATGATTATCCCGAATGCCAATGATAAAAGGATTCCGTATAAACCCGCTCAATTGTTAATTGATGAAGTTGCGTGAACTGACAATAGAAACGACTCATAAATTAGAAAGTGTCGAGTTTTTTCTTACGATTCCTACTTGTTTATTTTCCTCGTGATGTCCTTTCTCACTACTATGTTGATTTATTGAATTATACCTGCACACCTGGTGAATCTTACTAAACTACTTTGATCTTTCGCTCAAATTATTGGCAAAGGTATGTTCTTGTTAATATCAAATTTCGCCAAACGCTGCAACATAATTATGAGGTTCGAAAGTAATCGCGAAGTGCCAACACTCGTCGGGCTCTTTTGGTTTTTCGAAAATTGTGGTAATATCAGTTACTATTATTCGAATCGGTTGTCATTGTTATATGAGACAAATCGCGAGAGGTTCGACCACCCCTGTGCGATCCGCCAAAAGTTTTTCGTATCAGCCCTCAAAGTTCACCTAAGGTACTTCGAACGATGCTCTTTCAAACTGCGCTTCAGGAATTTTGATGTCGGGTCTAAATTTCGCAATACGAAAGATCAAAGATCAAGTGTACAGTAGGTTTTCGCAAAATACGCGTCACGGAAATGATCATAACTCGGCTCAAAATAAAGATATTGACTCGATCTAAGTTGCGTTAGAGAGATGAAAGATCGGACAACATTTTGCAACATTAAAACTCATTCCTGGCTGATGCGCTGGTGCGGAGCGGTCGGTGGGTCGAGAAAATGGTGCAACTATGGGGATACCGATTTGGCGGACAAATAATTATGTTTTTTTTCAAAGAACCTATATATGCCAAAGAAATCTCAAAAAATTAGACAAATCGGAGGGAGTAAAAAAAAAAGGCCCGCACTTTTGTCCGTCGAGCCGAAAATGAGTTTTTGGAAAAATCACGCTAGCCACTCTATTTCATCACATATGTGTTAAAAGTTAATAAATATTAATAGAAACATTCAAAAAATTCCATTGGACCACTTTATGGGTCCATTAAAATCGATATTCCGACCCCAGGTGACCCGCATTTTCAAAGTGCTCTGAATTAGAGCCCATTCAACTTTCTAGTGTTTTTAAAAGTGCCTTAGGAGTAATTTTTTAAGTAGAACTCAAAAATCGACCTTAGGAAGTGGTACCATCAAACCCGACCCAGTCCCCATGGTACCAACCCCGGAACCAGGGGGTGTGTGGTACCTCGGTAATTTTATCTATAACCTATACATGTGATAGTGAATTTTGTAGATCTCGACGAGATAAACATTTTCCGTGAAGAAAGTTAAGGCCTAACTCTTTTTAGAAAAAAGTTGCATTGGTCGGAAGAATTTCACAGTGAAATTTTCGGATCGCTGTAAGATCTTTTACGTTTTCGTAATCGCTGTCACATATTAAGAGGTTCGAAAGTCATCGCGAAGTGCAGCGCTCGTCTGGCTATTTTTAGTTTTTCGAATGTTGTGATAGTGTCAGTTAATATAATTCGCAAAAATTGACATTTTTATATTCTTTAGACTGTGGCAAAGGTATGTTCTTGTTAATATCAAATTTCGCTAATCACTGTAACATAATTATGAGGTTCGAAAGTAATCGCGAAGTGCCAATGTTCGTCGGGCTCTTTTGGTTTTTCGAAAATTGTTGTAATATCAGTTAATATTATTCGAATCGGTTGTCATTGTTATATTCATTAGACAGTTTTAAAGTTATGGGCTACTTCTTTGACGTCTTCGTAATCGCTGTCACATATTAAGAGGTTCGAAAGTCATCGCGAAGTGCAGCGCTCGCCTGGCTATTTTTAGTTTTTCGAATGTTGTGATAGTGTCAGATAATATAAATCGCAAAAATTGTCATTTTTATATTCTTTAGACTGTGGCAAAGGTATGTTCTTGTTAATAATAAATTTCGCCAATCGCTGCAACATAATTATGAGGTTCGAAAGTAATCGCGAAGTGCCAATGTTCGTCGGG